>CM068964.1:93873912-93887382 GCA_035128595.1 Eptatretus atami | reverse complement strand
ACATACACACAGAAGTGATTGCAAAACCCCATCTCCCGCTGTGCAGAAGACAGGCTAACGGGTGTAAGTCACAACCTGACAAGTGAGACCAACACTGTGAAATTGCATAAACATGTAAAACAGATACATTGTGGTATAACTTGAGTAGAGTGTATAGTGGCCTGTGAAAGTATTCACCCCCCTTCAAAGTTTTTACAGTTTGATGCCATCTGAGCTTTTATATGATGCTTTCAAATCAAACTTAACATATAGAGTCTTCACAAACTACTCCAAAGAAGTGATAAAGCTGACACATACAGATAAAATGTGAATAAGTTTGATTAACGGAGAAAATCAGATGATTCTCAGTTCCATAAGTATTCAAACCCTTTACCTAATGACCCCTAAATCACTTCAGGAGCAAATTATTTTTTAAAAGGTTACAAAACAAGTGAATAGGTTTCACCTGAATGTAATCAGTGGTTTAAATTAAAAATTAAACTCCCCCACTTATCTAAGGAGTGTTTTGAGGTGCAACTCACTTGGTCAAACCAAAAGGCAAAATGATGACCAAGGAGCTTTCCAAAGAAGTCGGACATGAAGTGGTGGAGAGAAGCACCGTTCAGGAGAGGGTTAGAAGAATATTTCAAAGTCACTCATTATCCCTTTAGTACGGTGAAATCAATCATGAAGAAGTGGAAAACGTATCATACCACCCAGACTCTACCAAATCAGGTCGCCAATCCAAACTCAGCAGCCGAACAAGCAGGAAACTGGTTTGGGATGTCACTGTAAATCCAACAATGACTTTGAAAGATCTGCAAGGCTCTATATCCGAAATGGGGCGTCAGTGTTCATCAATCAACAATATCCCGTTCCCTTCACAAAGCTGGCCTCTATGGACTGGTGGCAAGAAAGAAGCCATTCCTGAAAAAGACCCATCTAAAAACTCACGTGGAGTTTGTGAAAAAGCATCTTCATGATACTGCTGGCATGTGGAGAAAAGTTTTGTGGTCAAAAGAGACAAAAATTGAACTTTGTGGTCTCAATTCAAAGCGTTATGTCTGATGCAAGCCGAACACTGCACACCACCCAGTCAACACCATCCCTACTGTCAAGCATGGTTGTGGCAGCATCATGTTATGGGGCTGCTTTTCATCAGCAGGGACTGGCAAGCTTGTTAGAATAGAAGGGACAATGGACGATACAAAGTACAGGAGAATCCTTGATGAAAACCTCCTTGAGTCAGCCATGAATCAAACTGGTTAGTAGATTCCCATTTCAGCAGGACAATGATCTGAAGCACAAAGTTAAAGCCACATTGGAGGGGCTGAATAAGAAGAAAATAAATGTTCTTGAGTGGCCCAGTCAAAGTCCTGACTTGAACCCAATTGAACTTTATGGTGAGACTTAAAGATTGTAGTCCAATGAAGATCCTCATCAAGCTTGGCAGAACCAGAGCAATTTTCACGTGAAGAATGGGTAAAAATTTCACCATCTCACTGTGCAAAACTGATAGAGACCTAACCAAAAACACTCACTCATAGCAGTCATTGCTGTAAAAGGTGCTTCCACCAAGTACTGACCTAAGGGGCTGAATACTTTTACAACCAGTGAATTTTGTTTTTTACATGTTTTTTGCAGGGATTTCTGACATGTAACCTCCTTCGACTATAACAGCGTTTAGTTTAATCTATTAATTTATGAACAGACAATGACCGCACTGTGGTCACAACCTGCGACAAAATCCGGTAACAGGCCAATTGGGAAACGCGCATTTGAAGCACTCTATTGTTTAACCCCAATCTGGGGCTCATTCAAAAATTATTTAACGTTATTGTATCAACCCTCATCGTGAGTAACACTCAACCCAAAACAAAGCCAATGGAAATATGACGCAAAGAACCCTGGCAGTGGATAATCACCAGAGCCCTACAGGCCTGATGTCTTAGGTCCACGCTATTTTTATGGAGGTGCGTACCACGCGTGCCGACGAGCGTGATTAAACATTCCTAATAATTTTTATTCGACATATGATTAGATTTTTTGGGGGATCATGAGTAACATTCCACCCAAACAAAGCGAATGGAAATCTGACACAACAAACCTGAGAAGTGTATAATCAGCAGAGGCCTACAGGCCTGATGTCTTAGGCCCACCATAAAACCAAGATGGCAGCCATATTATTTCGTCTGTGTGCCATGGTGGGTGGAGTCAAGCGACAAATGTGGGTGGGGTCCGGCAGCTGTCCGACCAATGGGTGCACATTTCAAAAATCGACCCCAACAAGAACCATGCGGCGCTCTTGTTGACCTGCGACACACCTCGTACTTAAAAAGTTCATCTGGAAAACTTGTTTCGACATAATTTGTAATTCATCTGAATGTGGCATTATTGGAAGGGAGTGAATACTTTTGTCGGCCACTGTATGTCATTCATACAAAAACTGTACAGATTAGCCTCCAATCATTGTAGTTTAGCATTGATACGCTGGAGCGAAATATACCGCAGCGTGCTGACGAACAACTGAGCATCAAGTCACACCGTTTCATGCATCTCGTGAAAGTATGACCGGTCTGCGATATGGATGTTCAAAGCTCGCAGCACGACTTTTGCTTGCAGTTCCATTTGTACAATTCATAAACAACATGCTGAATGTATTTTCTCCTCTCGGCATGATTACAGTTACCATATGATTTTTAGACGGTGTATATTAGGCCAGAATTATCTAACGGAGTGGTGCAAAGGCAGCACACTTACCTTTGAGCCGTCAGGTCAAGGTTCGATTCCCGATCTGGCTATAAACTGTCTGATCGGGGCTTCGCAGGCAGGGGGTTGCACCACCAAGTGTGCTGCCCCTCGGATGGACGTTAAGCTGACTGTTCTATCTGTGAGAAATCAATTCGGGCGGGACGTTACATATCCCGTGGTGTCTTTCGTGAAGAGTAATAGACCATGGGCCAATAGTCGAAACCATCCCCCCCCTGGGGATTTTGCAGACTATCATTTTTGAATAGCCTGTTATATGTCTTTTTGAAATCTGCTTGTCTGCAAGAATTTTGGTGGAATAAAAGTATAGGCTATGTTAACTGTACCTTGCTGACGCAATTTTGATAATTTTAGGAATGGGGGGTGGGTGACATTTTGCTATTTTCTTGTGTACTTTTGAGTGAATCCTGCTGAATTTCACCTTGCTGTATTTAGAAAAGCTGTTCTTCATAAAAACATGAAGAAAATTTAATTGACCCAAAGATCAATGACGTCACAGTGACGTCATAACAGAAAATTATATTTTGAGCATTTTTCTCCAATCATCTCCGACATGTTGATTATTACTAAGCAGAATTAATTCAGATGCTCTCATTATCAAACGGATATGAATATCAATCACTTGTCATATTATCAATTAACATCGCTATAATTGAACTGAAATCAAATTGAAATGATACGTTTTATTTTGCATGTGCAAAATATTCGTTTCCAATTATCAAATCTCAGCATTAGTGGACAAACATCAAGGATTATTGAAGCATATCTTGATAAACAATAAATCCACCAATATAATGTTGTCCAGGTTCTCTAAAGCTATCAAGAACAAGTTTAAACTTGTGACATTGGTATATTTGCAAATGGTACAGTAGAGTCTAACAACTAACAACCATTTCATGTGGTGAAACTCGTGGCAGTGTTCTCTATAAGTTCCAACGTAGTGGCTATATAATAACGGACTAGCACGAAGGCAAACATGGAAAATTATTCCTCTGTATTCTAAAAAATGACATCTTCAAAACTCTCAACTTCTGGAAGGTCCTCCTCTCCTCTTCATCCTCATTTCCGGTTCATCGTACAAATCCACAAGCTCTTTCGGCATCAAATCTCCCTCGTCCACTGGAAATCCAATTCGCCATCTACTATGCACCAACCGTGCCCATCTGGCGTTGGTACATCTGGCATAGCCTGGTCTGCCCTGCACCAGATCAGTGCTTGGTAATTAGCCCTCTGTATGTGCATCCAGAGTGATGCCCGGCAGGAGGTAGTATGCTCAAGTCAACTCCATTGTAACTGGTCAACAATGATCCAGATTTTGGCTTGAACCTCTCAAGAACTGCTCGGTACGTAGCTTGTTGATATCAAATGATGTTGACTTCTTCCTATACAACAAACATGTGAAGTGCTCTAACGTCTGATAAAGAGTATCACTCACATCAGGTGAACTTCCTAATGAGAGGAACGTAGCCAAGAAATCCGGATGATCTTTAAGAGTCTTCAAAGGAAGCAGCTTCCCCTTTCGTACGAATGAACTCGTTGTGTCGCACCAGAAAATGCATGCAACGCTGGTAGTGCTGAACAGATATCTTTTCCAGCTTCTGCGATTACACGATGAACGTCAACATCCGTCGTTTGTTGCCGACTCCTGTGTCAAATAACACTCGCTGTTGAATATCTTGCGCAAATTTCAGCAGCAAACAGATACATCTGTGTCTGGTGATCTAATTACAATTGTGGACTCAGATGAGGAATGTGAAGCCACATGTAGGCAGTGCAGAATAATCCTTGTGTCTGCTTCCTCTTGAGTCGAATGTAGCTCTCCACATCTTCTGATTCAGTAGTTTTACCATCTGAGCTTGTGATGGATGTGCAGTCTCTCTCACAGACAAACAGGATTCTTCTTTCGACCAGTTTTGCAGAGTACTTTGGCGTTTTCCATTCCAGCAGAGCAGTTTGGTAAGTTGTGTTTTATTCTTTGAGTTACGCAGAAACTTCTTCCAGCTCAGTGGGATCTTCGTAAGCGGACTCTTGATTAAGTGCGTTGACGATGCTCTCTGTGTTCTCTCTCTGCTTCTTTGATCGACATGTCTCTGTAAGTATCAGTCACGAAGTCTATCCGTCGTACTTTAGGAAGTTGTGCGAACAACCTTCAGCCAGCTCACCAAATGTTTCTGGGATGGAAACTTGTGTCTGTAGTAGGGCATTTCCATCGATTATTATGTAACTCATGCTTTCGTTGGTCGGTCGCTGTGACAAGTTAGCATGTCCTTCCAGGGTATGCATTAGCTTGGCCTTGTCTGTTTTCGTTGGGGATCCTGTAGCTGTTGCTAGAGCCCATGGAATGGGCCCAATGGATAACTGAGGACCTTTTCCATGCTTATGTTGTAGTTAAGAGCCAGCAATATCAATTGGCCAAACACATTCCGTTGTGCAACAACATTCTTAGTTTTTTGTCTGTCCCTGTAACTTTAACTGACTTTGCTAGTGACGCAAATGTTTTGAGTTTCTGTTTCTTGATTGGTTCGTGGAAACTCTTTCTTTTCTTGATTAGCCTTTCTTTTACAAATGCTTCGTGTAATATCTTCCCACGATTGTCCGCTGATAGAAGATCCTGCTCAACTTCGGGTGGAGCTGGTACTCCTGATGACAGACAATAGAGGACATCTTTATCTCGACATCGAAAGGGTTAATGAAGCTTGTGATGGCATCAACAACCTTGCGAACATCGGTTTCACTGCGGAGTATTTCTGAGGTCCTTATATCCTTGTGTGTTGAACATCCTTGACTCTCCATTCCTGTCAGTTCCATGGTGGCTTGGACATAAACGAGTGTCTTGTCATACACCATCTGTAGTAAGCAGAATAGTTTTCTGCTGAATCCAATAATTCCCCCGTGAGATTTTGCATGTCGATTGATGGTTTGTTCAATGGTAAGATCAACTGCATTTCTCGATGACTGTACCTCGGATCTGTTCACACTGAATCCATTTAACCGCAAAAGCTCTTGAGCTCCAGGATGGGAACTGGGGAGGTTTAGGAGAGTCATCATGTTACCGTTGTATATCTTGCATAATTTGGTCGGTCATAGCTGAAAAACATGCGACACAGGTTTTGCAGACACCACAGATGAAGATCAAATTGTTCTCTTTGGTTGCTCTGAGAAACATCAAGACCAGCCATACTTTATCCATATAATCAACCAAAACTGAGCGGTTTTCCCCATTTCTCCCTTGCGAACCTTTTCCTTGAAACTGTTGTAGAGCATCAGCAGCCTGTGCAGCTTTTGTTAGCCAGAGTTTCCGATAGATTCTCCTTACTTGGAATGAGTGATAAGCGTTGCAGGAGGCCTCTTGTTTCGTCTCCAATAATCTGCCTTCTGATGTTTCGAAAGCCTCAACACAGACGCACTAAGGCTTCAAGTGTTAGCCTGTGAACACGCAATGCTCTGTGTAATGTTTACCGGACATCACTTTGTTAATGACCCACTGGCGCAGATTCCAGCTTCCACTACTATTTCCTCAAAGCCACTGGACTGAAGCCGTTTTCCAAGAGCACCAAGATATGCACAGGTAGTGTGAAAACACCATCCTGACAATTACGTCTTCAAACAAACGGTTATTCTGCATACAAGAGCATATGCTTTTTTTGCCAGCGCAGATCAAACGTCACGATTGTGTAGTGCTGGCCACTTCTCTGGATGCTGCCTGGGAAAGTTTCAGGAGGTGTTGGACAGTGGCATTCTCAGTAACCGGGGCATTCATAGGACCATGTAGTCAACTGTGGATAACACATCCTTGCCATCTTTGCTCTTCGCTGTCATGGTTACCCACCAGCCCATCCAGGTACCATCTGGGTCACGTCCTGCAGCAGTGCCCTGCAAAATACCCACACTGTATCAGACATTGGGCCCAAGTTTCTGTGTCTGTTTGTGGGCATCACTGATGGATACTACAAGGGATGGTTAAGTCTTGGTATTGACAAAACATGGCTCTATCTCTTGAGGATTGTAAACCACTGAGCGCTGCTTGTTCTTGAGAACGGGAACTTGAACGCAAGAGGGGTTGCTGCAAGCATCTACAAGAACCTCCTGGATCATTATCCCATGGGCCGTGTGTGTTGTGCCAGTACCCGAAGGTGTTTCTTCGTTCAGGTCAAAATTGTCCCAGCATAGATGACTAACAACATTTCCGGCTGGCTGAATTGAAGGTGGAATAACGCCTTCTCTCTCCACTATGCTCTTACACATGGCCGTTTCCAGTTCCAGCAAACGAGAGTAGGAAACACAGTGTCCATACGATTCAATAGAGTGACTATTTCAGCACTACCAGTAAAATGCCTTAGTGTCATACCAGAAGAAGGTGTTTGGAATTGTCCATTGCCCTCTTGTCAAAGCTTGGCAAATATCTTCAGCAAAGGAATCAACCAATCTGCTTCTTTTCGTCGACGCATCTGCAAATTTCTTTCCAGTAATCACCCAGGAGAGAAAATCTTGCAATTAAGTAGGTGGGTGGATAATTCCACTAAGTAAGAAGCTCGGTGAAGGTGGCTAAGGCATCTCTGTGGATTCTTCTTTGGAGCCAAGAATAAGTCTTCTTAGGAGTAGTGCTGCTTCTTCAAGGCGTTTCAGGTCGGATGCAGCAACCTCAAATGCAGACTCGATGGCCTGACCTTTTGGAACTTCCGTCGAATACACAAGTTCACTCCTGTAATTAGGTTGCCAAAACTGTATTTTGCTTCCAAATTTCTTTGTCAACTTTGCTTTTATCTTGTCAGTTTTGTAATTGACATTGTAAAATTCTGGGCTCTTGCTCAACATAAACTGCAAATATCGGTCCTTGAGCATTGTAACTCTTTCAACGTTAGCCCATGGATAATGCTGTTCTCAACATATTGGCAGACATGCTCAAATGCAGCTGCATGAGCATTCTGTTGTTCCACGACAGAAGTGTTACATCAGTTTTTTCATGCCGATCACCTGTGCGTGTATAATGCTTACGACACGACGGATGGTAGTGTGCCTCACGGGCGATTAATTCAACATCTTGTACTTTCGCAAAATATTGGCATCTTTCATTTTCTCAGCGGCTGCTTTGATTGACTCTTCTGCACTACTTGTAACACACTTCACAAGCCTCTCTTCCTTCCCCTGTACCTTTTTACGTGATCTGTGCAAGAAGAGACATTTGTTCGCAGGAAATAATATTGCAGCCAATTCTGAGGATCTGCGTCTCTTGGCGCTACATGGTACTTCATCATCTTCAGCAGGACCTTTTTTTTGAGGAAGCGGGACGTGTTGTGAAATTTGTATAACACCATCTGTGCGCTCCGTGCACGTTTTTGTAGAAAGTTTTGGTACCTCCATACAAATAATCAAGCCTTTCACTGGCATAAGCTCTCTTCTGTCGCAGTTCCACTGTTTCTTCTATCTTCGAGAAACTAACATCTGAAAGTGGTCTAACTTTTTTATCTGAGGTGTGTTTCACATAGTGTATAATACAGGATAAGCCTTCATGCGAATGTTTGGCTTAGACCGTGAGCTGGCTTAATTTCAAGGGTTTTTCATCTGTTTTCTTCTTGTCGGCCATTGAAAAGTCTATCTAAACTGAAATACAGAAATCAATAAACATCAACATCAATTCAACAATCTGTGAATACTACATGTATGATGGCAGTGAGCTAGTGAACAACAGAAATTATGCATGTTTTAAAGAAAAAACATTCACAAATGACAAATCCCAAATTAGGTCTAAAAACAGCCTGAAAATGACTTTTTCGGAAATGACGTCACTGTGACGTCACTATAGCGGCCATCTTGGATTTAATTTTGAGATTTTCAGTTAAGACTTGACCCAACGGCAAAGTATGAGAAATTTCAGCGTCCTAGCCTAAGGGATAGCGAAGATATTTACGGAGACCAAATCCTTATTTCAGAATGGGGGTGGGGTTACTGCGGGGCGTGTCACGACCACACCCACCACCGATTTTTTTGCAGACAACCGGATTGTGCTAAGGCATGAGTCAGGCTATCTGAAAAACATAGTCTAAAAAAATCCCCAGGGGGGGGGGGATGGGGGTCTACGGTGGCCATGGTCTATAAGGCCTAAGTCACATTTGCTCTACAGCGAGGATATGGCGGCCGTACGCCCTCTGAATTGACAGAAATGTGCGGCGGCCGCAGAGTTTCTGCGGTGGCCTCAGGGTGGCCCTACGCCATATGGCTATATTTTAAAGGCCGTAAGGTCGCCGTGGAATTATAACGCGGAGTTTATAACTTTTTCATTTCTACGTTCGCCGTAGCAATTCGACAAGCCGAAAAAAAAACTGGTAAAAAAAAAAAAATTCACAACATTCGTTACCGTCCGTCTGGCCGCACGTTCGCCTTAGGGCCCCCCTGCGGTCCCTCTTAGTCCCATGCGGTCCCTCTGCGGTCGCCTTGCGGTCGCCTTGCGGGCACCTTGCGTCTGCCTTGAAAATTCTATGGCCGCCGCAGGAACGCCTAAGTCCAACGTGCGACATCAAATCAAAGACCGTACGGCAACCCCACGTTTTCGGTCTCCACAATTTATAAATACGCCGTGCAGCTCCCCGAAAATAAAAACATATGTGACTGCTACTTGTGTGACCGTGGAAATACTGCGGCGCCGTATAATTGCTAGTGGCTGTAGATTTTGGAGACCCCACAGCCGCCGTGGCAAATGTGACCTAGGCCTAAACGAGTCATCATGTGCAGTGTGCACCCTGAACAAATTCCATTCCCGGTGTTTCACAGGCATGGCAATTAATCAATGTGTGTGCCGTCCCTCGGATGGACGTTAAGCCGGGCGTCCCATTTGCCAGCATTAGTTGGTCGACGTTAAAGATCCCACGATGTCCTTGGCGAAGAGTAGGCGAGCTATCACCGGCACCATGACCAAATTACAAATTCCTGTCCTAACTACTGCGGTGAAGGCAATGGCAAACCACCCAGTATAACCCATGCCAAGAAACAGCTTGGGTAGCAGCAACGTTCTGCAACAGAGAATCAGAATCATTAATAGATGTTTAGATTGGTATTGTTACGCTAAGGTATATTTGAAGGGTTTGATGTAAAGCACTTGGGTTTCTACATCGACGTAGAGTGGACCCTACAGTGTAGATTTGAAAATTTCATGAAACAAACATTTAAAAATAAGACAGCAGCTTAAGCGATCTGATCAAGTTATGCAGCCTCTTGTTTCAGCAACAGTGTACACAAATTATATTGCTTGCAGCATTTGTCATTCCATTTTGTACAATTAATTTACGACTTGCTGCTTCAACATCCTGACAATTATTATATCAAGCTGTTGCAGTCTTTGAAAATACCAACTTTAGGTCATAGGAGAGGCGGAGGTGATCTCATCCAGCACTTCAAGATGACCGAGGGCAAAGATCAAGTCAAAACCGGGAAACCAGTTAAATATCAAAGGTGTGTGTCAAACCCACGAGGTAATGAATGTAAGTGACAGAAATCACACCTGGTCGGCTAAACGTGAGGAAGTTTTGTAAATAGAACTGCGAATGACGAGAACAGCCCAACAGGTCAGTGCACATCCAAAAGCAGTGATTGAGAGGGCTCTTGATAACCACGGTACTGGTCAACATCCAGAGATATGTACTATTATAAGCCAGAATGATTGTGTATTAATATTTGTGAAATTGAAGATTCACAAATACCTGTATATTGGTTGGTCGGGTCCCTTATTCTGCCCGTCAATCGCCGACAGGTCGGAATTCTACACCGATCTTCATAAAACTTAACCACCTTGTAGAGCTAGTCAAAAACTAAGGGCCGATCATTTCAGAGGACAAAAGGTCAAAAGGTCAAAGGTCACCTGAAATCGTTAATTCTCATTCGATTGACTTGAAATTTGAACAGAATTTGCATATTGGTTCACTGAATCGGTCCAGCAATGAAAAATTAGAAGCCTGTTTTTTGAGGTCAAAAGGTCAAAAGTCACAAACGTCAAGGTCGCATAAAACCATCAACTTTCATTCAATCAACTTTAAATTTGAACAGAATTTGCATATTGGGTCATTGAAGCCGATCGTTGGGGGTCAAACGGGTCATGGTCACATAAAATCGGCAATTTTCATCTGAATGACTTGAAATTTGCACTTCGGGGGGGGGGGGGGTCACTAAATTGGTTCACCAATCAAAATTTAGAAGACGATTGTTTTTGAGGTCAAAGGTCAAGGTCGCAGATGAAATTGTAAATTTTTCATCTGCTTCACTTGAACTTTGAAACAGGGTATTTACCTTCTGGGTCACTGAATTAGTTCACCGAACATCAGAACGATCGATTCAGCCTGTTTTGACATGCGGTTTGCATGACAACAATTTCACCGCATCATAATGAAACAGTACTTTTTGTGATTTTGTCATTGGCATTTCCATTTTCGATGTTGCCAAATAGTTGTTTCCATGACAACAATTTCACCGCATCATAATGAAACGGTACTTTTTGTGATTTTATCATTGGCATATCCGTTTTCGATGTTGCCAAATTGTTGTTTCCATGACAACAATTTCACCGCATCATAATGAAACGGTAC
The DNA here is from genome assembly GCA_035128595.1 of Eptatretus atami. Classification (NCBI taxonomy): domain Eukaryota; kingdom Metazoa; phylum Chordata; class Myxini; order Myxiniformes; family Myxinidae; genus Eptatretus; species Eptatretus atami. Next base: position 93,876,061 of record CM068964.1, on the reverse strand, counting down.
TTTTTGTGATTTTATCATTGGCATATCCATTTTCGATGTTGCCAAATTGTTGTTTCCATGACAACAATTTCACCACATCATAATGAAATGGAACTTTTTGTGATTTTGTCATCGGCATATCCGTTTTCGATGTTGCCAAATTGTTGTTGTTTCCATGGAAACTATCGTTTGTTTGAAAACTTTGAGCAACAGTTCATCAAAAAGGGTTAAATAGGCCAATTGTGTAAGATCAGTGAGACAAAGCCTCTCTCTGTGAAGGTGTCACGAGATGAAAATGTTACCTGGTGAACTCACCTGTAAACGATGATATCATGTATGACACGACCTTGCACACTCAGGCAATGCGAGTAAATGGCGCTCGGTCGTGCATCTTCATCCACGAAGAGCGGCCCGAGGTCGTTAGTGAACAACCCGTTGAGGAAGGCCTCGGTGTCCGGGCCTTGCGCACGGAGCACGGTGCGATGTGTTAGGCGGTAACAGTGCAGCCTGCGGAGCGGCGCTCGACTAGCAGAGGGCGAAGAGATGTTGAAGTCGAGGCCGTTGAAGGAACTAGCCGAGGGTCGGTGCGCGCGAAGGCCTCGTAGTAGGCCGCGGCCAATCATGGTGAAGCAGGACGTGGAAACGAGATGAATGAAGGCCGCGACTAACAACTGCGACGACCTGCGGCTTCAAGAGATTCGTGTGGAATGGAAACATCGACAAGGACGCAATACGATTCGGATTGCCAAATTCGCTTGACAACCGAGAAACACGAGATTATCATCAATCTGATTAATTATCGCTTCGCCCCGACTTGGTACATTATCCCTTTAATCCTCAGGCGGGGATCTCAAGATTCTTTTGCATTTTCCTTTTCAGAGATTATTGTTTATCATGTTAGAACATATGTTTGAGTGCCGGAAAAAATGTTCGACGTATTGTTTCGAAGGTTCGAAGAACACGGCGAGCTTGAGGGTCACACGTGATCAGTGAGCTTGAGGGTCACACGTGATCAGTGAGGTGAGGTCACACGTGATTAGTGGCTTGAGGGTCACACGTGATCAGTGAGCTTGAGGGTACAGTGATCAGTTGGAGCTGAGGGTCACACGTGATCGTGAGCTTGAGGGTCAACGTGATCAGTGAGCTTGAGGCACACGTTGATCAGTGGAGCTTGGGGATCACACGTGATCAGTGAGCTTGGGGATGGATGTGGCTTGGGGGGGTGGTGGACGACGAGCTTGGGATCGGATGTGAGCTTTGGGGGTGGTGGGGGTCAGACAGCGAGCTTGGGGGTATCACGTGAGCGTGTGGGGGTCAGACAGCAATGCTTGGGGGATTGACAGTGAGCTTGGACACGGGTCGGACGTGAGCTTGGAGGAAGTGACTTTTCAAACAATGAGTCGTACATTTTTTTTTTGTACAGTCAAACATATATTCTAATGTGATAATAATCTCAGAGAAGAGCAAAGGTGTCTCTAACAATTGTACAAAACGAGTCGGTTATTTAATGTTTTCATCTCGTAATTAAATTTGCGCTGCCCAGAGTTTCTCAGATCTACTAAGATCTATACGGAGCAAAATACTCTCGATGTCCCTTCGTCATTCGAAAATACAATAAAATGTAACTCATCGAGCTCTTTGTTTATTTTTCGGGTGATTCGTTCAAAGAAAACTGAGAGATGCATGAATATGCGAAAACAAGCATCAATGACGTCACAGAGGTTAACCCATTGTTTCATACGGAATCCCCATGTTTTCCTCGACAATTTCGCAGAAGTGAAGAAAAGGTCTATTAATCGGTTCTCTGAAGCTATCAGACAGTTTCTTCACTTCTGGGAAATAATATATATATATATAATGAATTACCCTCCTTATCATTACTGTCTATTACTCAATTGTAACGACTACTTCTTCAACGACCGCAAATATTCCCACTTTGTAGGGTAGATTAGGGAATGTTATTAGCCACATCTTTTTGTCCTGGGTTTAAGGGTCATGAAGGAACCTGGAACTAGAACATAAATTACACACATACATGCAGCCAACTACATGAGACTTCACCAGACATGACTTTTTGTTTTGTTCATATAGGAGCAAGGCTCATGGAAGAACAAGGTAGAACTGACAGTGGGACAAACATCAAGGGAGTGAACAAACAGGATAAGAGAAA
>CM068964.1:93848283-93864955 GCA_035128595.1 Eptatretus atami | reverse complement strand
CTTTCCTCCAGTAACTATAAAAAGTAGAGAGAGAGAGAGAAAAAAAATTTTCCCCAATGTTTCCATCATTGAACAACAAAGGTGTACAAGTGGGTGAAATGAAGATCATTTACTATATTTACATAAAAAAGATGAATTTTTAGATCTAGTAGCAAGTATGCATAACACCAGAACATTCATCCACAAAAAAACACGAGAAATACAACGTATTGCAAAATATGGGTAGAATTTTAATTATCGAACCTCACACTTGAGACACATTGTACAACAGTGATTTACTGGGTTGAAAACACCCTTGTTGAACACAAACTTAAAGCAAGGCATCAATAGCACTGCAATGCTTGTGGACACGTCACTGTGAAGAAGATGGCTCCGCAACAATGGGTTTCTGCTCGGGTTTTTGGCGAGCCGCCCAGGCGACTCCCCCCAACAATGCAAAGATAGTGAAACCCTGTGGAGGCAAACATGAGAATGGCACCATCAACAAACAAACCAAAATGAAAAAAAACATAAATGATACTAAAAAATATTTCAAACAAATTTATTGAAAGGATATTACTGGTGCCACAAGTACTAAACTGTATCAATTGTAGCCTACAAAGGTTTAAAGTGGAATTGTGACTGGGGAATCAGTGGCAGGATGTGTCTTGGTGACACCACTGTACCAGACACTGTGACGTCGTGGTTAAAGCAACCGCTTTGAGTCTGGACGGTCAGCGGTTCGGTTCTGAGCCTGATCGAGTCAGACCAGACTTCAAAAATGGTACATGCTGCATCCTTGCTGGATGCTTAGAAATTACAGGATAGAGCACGGATAAGGCTGTAGAAAAAAAAAAACAAAAAAAAAACATTTTTCGGAAGTTTGGCACCGTTGATGCACCGTCTTTTACACCACCCTATCTAACACGTTAGGTTTTCATGCCTGTTGTTTGTGTCCTTTATGACATCCTGAACAAACAATAACTTTCCTCTTTGGAATGATTTTCAATCCCGTTTGACTGCCAAACAGACAGAGTGTAAAAACAATTACCTTACTCCTCTGTGCGCAAGTTTGATTGGGATGAGATTCTGTACAATTTTCCAAATTCAGTGGCAAAGTACTGCTAAACTGCAGGTTCGTTTTCCGATTCATGTTCAAAATATAACATTCAATATAAATGGGGTTGTTCCTCGATCATGGACTGACGTCTGCAGATAGACAAAGTAAACCAATTGTTTAACCACACTTTGCACCTCGTGCATGTGGGGTAACTTCACTAAAATACTAAAATACTGCTTCCTTACCACTACCTTAACCCTCCCCAGGCAGCGTTAATCTGGCTGTCCTATCTGCTTGGACTTGCAAACGCTAAAGCTTCATGGTCCCTTTTCAAAAGAATAGGAATTGAGTGCCGGTCGGTACACAGGCTGACTTCTAAAATCGTGCTTTCTTTCCTCTCCAAGGGAACTGCATCCGTGGAACCGATGCATCTCATTAATGCTGCAACCAGAAGACTGAATTCACAATTGAATCTTGGACAAAGATGTACCTGCTACATAAACCCCAAGCTTCACAAAAGACAAAGGTAAACAATGTTCCCTTTCAAGGACCTTCAACACTGGAGGACACCATGAGGCCAACCAAAGCCTGCTGCTGTTTATTTGGGCTCTGTCATTTTTAAATGTTGAGTGTCAAGCAAGGAAGCAGCACGTACTATTTTTATAATCGTTGGTACGACTCGACTGCAGTTTAAATGACTGACCTCCCAGACTCAGAGCGGACGCTGTAACCATTACACCACCGAGTCTGGTCTTAAAACAGTGTCCTTCTAAAGCCTTGGTAGTTAAGAGTTTGTTGGGTTTTTGAAATGTTAACAAGAGCTTCCCTGACCCTCACTCACCTGTGCAAAAATTCGAAATCTCATCATGATCTGAGATTGCTGCTTCCGGCCTTTGCGAAACGCCATCAGCCCAGCACTGAGTGCACCCAAGGTGAGCAAACATCCTACAAACAAAGCAACAATAGTACACAAATATGGCCTCCCCATAATTATGGCTTACTGGTTCAAAAAGATGGCAAGGACATCAAGATGGTGCGTGTGTGTGTGTGTGTGTGTGTGTGTGTGTGTGTGTGTGTGTGTGTTAACAGTTCGTGAAACTAGGATTGAAATCACTGATTATTAACTACTACGTTTATAGATAGTAGGGGTGCCTCCTATTGCTTCGCTGACAGGTTTAATAAAAACAAAAAGACAGCATGTTGCACTTCACAAAAATATTGCATGTGTATCTATGAGTGTCAATGAGGATGTAAAATGAAGTAAGACTCGGGTTACCATACGTCCGGTTTTTTTCCGGACATGTCATCCTTGTCAGTCCTTAAATGTCTGTCCGGACAGGTTTTTAAAATATCTAGAAATGGCCAGGATTTTGCCATTTTTTTGCTTTTGCATTTTCAAAGGGATAAATTTTAAGATTTGGGATACTTTTTGCTGTTATTTAAACGGTTAAATCATTTTTGTACATTTCCTTATGGTGATAAAATGCGGTTATGTAATTTTTGGACAGGTTTGGTACAAGTCTGTACCACTCCGTTATGGCGTAATGGACGTGTTCGGAACATCGACACCGACGCGTCCACTTCCTGTCCAACCTCGCAGTGAGAGAGAGAGAGAGAGTCCAGTGATGTGCTCAGTCCACGATTCAGTGTCCTTTCTGAGTCCGTACCATACACACTTGTTTCATTCTCTTCGAGAGCTCTTAAGAATGCCAAAATGAAAGTGTTAATTCACTTCAGAACTAAAGACAAAATTCCGGTTTTTGAAGTGGTCGAGAAGAATGGGAAGTGGAGTGCTTGTATGCGGCGCTGGTATACATACACGTACGTCTCTGTGGCAAATCAAGGTGTTCTTGATTCACAATCTCATGTGGACTCGGACAAGCACAATATTTCCAGTAATAATTCAGTAGTTCAACTGGAAGAACGGCAGTTTGCAGTCAAAATTAATCGAGGTATGGAACACACCTAATGAGACTGCCGATACGATTGTTCAATACGCCACGGAAACTCTTGAAAAGACTGTCCTCTTTTTCGGAGTGTCCTCTTTTTGAAAGTTAAAACATGGTAATACTGTTGTGGGGCCGGGTGTCGGCGGCGAGCACGACCGCTAGGTGGAGCAGTAGAGTCGGCATCCACCGAACACCCGGAATCTAGATCGTGCTTCTCGGAGAACTCCGAAAAGCACGGGTCCCTTACAGAACCGTGAATCGCCAATAATTCGATCGCGTGGGATAGGGTTAATTGCCAACTTCAATATACCTAAGTATCCACGCGGCAAAGCTACCGGGGAATTCACACCCTCAACGGAGCTCGAGCGGAATGAGCCGTTACCGTGCTCGAACCGTGCGTAACCCGAGCGGATGGTTACCGAGATTCGTCGGTCCAAATGCACAATTACGGCAGCAACGCCTTCCTAATCCCCAATACGCACCATGGCAAACCAATGAAAGCAGCACAGAAACGACCTGGTACATTCAACAATAGGGGTATTTATTTACAATAATCGGGGAGGGGAAGCACACAAGAGCAGAGTTATCATGACTATAAGAAATGCAATGTACAATGAGCAAAGAAAGCACTACACAGTTGTTACTTAAAGACGGGCCCAAGGACACACACGCGCACACACAAATGCCCAGAAAGACATGGACCTGACCACCTCATGTGGTTCTCGACGATCTTGGGGTAACGGGACTCGATCCCGCAACAGAGGCCACTCCAAGCTCCAGATACTGAGGGTAGCGTCGGGCGTTGGCACGCTCCTCCGGCTTGCAGGCAGGCGACACGAGATGATCTCCCGAGTTGAGATTGTCGACCGCCCGCAGCAATGCGCCAGACGAGACGTCTCGGATCCGCGCGATGCAGTCAGCCGCAGACCCGGACAGAGACGTGCACTCGAGCAGACTAAACGCGCACTCGAGCAGACTGGGCGCGCACTCGAGCAGACTCCACGCAAATCTCGAGCAGACTCGACGCGCACTCGAGCAGACTCGATGCAAATCCCAAGCAGACTGGACGCGCACTCGAGCAAACTCAAAGCAAATCCTTCGTTGCTTCTCCTTTGTCGCTTTTCTTTTTGGGGCCCGTCCGCTCCCGTGGCCTGCTCCCATTGGGTGGATGGCGTGTCGCGGCTCCGCCTTCTTGCCAAGGGCTGCCCCGACTCTGGTCTGCTCGACACCCATTGGGCAGAAAACGACGCATACCCTTATTTGGCGCGCAGCTGAAGCGAAATGCTTTGTGACCATATACGGTGCGAAATCCACACCGAAACACACACTGCCTGAAGCATGGAATTCCAGACATGCCGCATGCCGGAGCGCGAGAAGAATTCCGAGAGCAGAGTGTTGTTGTTGTTGTGTTGTTGTTGTTGTTGTAGGTGATGTAAAAATCCTATCTATAAAATAATCCACAGCGCAGGTACACTTAATTCCCATTAGACTAGGACGGGACCCTAACTAGAAACACACAGTTACCAATTAACTGAGCTATAAGGACTCTGGCTGTTGTGTGCAGTAAGCTTCCAAATTCGTAACAATACTAGTAAAACCAATGAAAACTAGAAGGGCACTCAGTAGAGCGCGTACCTCCGCCCTGTAATGCCTGATCCACGAGAACCTATCTGACCCAATATATTTTTTGAGATATCGTGCTATGTATCATTTTTGGCCCTATCTCTCAATGGTGAAGAATCACTGAAAAAATTATAGGAGCCAGATCCGGATCTTCACCAAAACCTAATCAGTTCGTCCTCGTCACACACCCAACCTGTCCACAAAACTTCATCAGGATCCGTGCACAACTTTTTGAGATATCCTACAGACAGATAGACAGATGTAAAAACATAACCTCCTTCACCTTCGTTGGCGGAGGTCATGATCTTTCATAACATGTCGTCATTGTTGGTGGTGTGCTCCTTCGGTGTACTTTTATATATTTTTCTATTGCTTTGAGAAGCATTACTATATTTCCTTTTGTGTGCTCCTCCCATGTCCTTGTAAAGGGTTCCTACTGTTGTACAATAATAAACGTAACCATTGGAACTGAGTATTAAAGCTCGAGGTCCCGCTTCTTCTTCCTCAATCGGGGAAACACGAGCTACTAAACACACGCAAGTTTGTGAATAAATAAACAAATTTTTATTGCAACTAAATCAATTATAAGCGTTCCAACCAAGTAATTCAATTTTTAGCTTTCCCACGGTACCATTTGTATTATTCCACGACAGCAGAAACCCTTATGGATGAAGAAACTCGGCTCCTTTAAGATATTGTTGTGAACCCGGGGTCGGGGAAAGAAGACCATGAAGGGGGAATGGGGGGGGGGGGAAGGAAGCTACCTCGGGTTCCCACCAGACTCTCCGGAATTGCAGGCCGTCACACACGGATAACTCCGTGGCGCGGCGGATCGCTAATCAACCATGACCGCCAATAACTCAACCACGTGACTTAGGGTTTTCCATCTCCTGGATACCGGTTACCTTATAGTCACGTGATGTAATTACCGGGGGACACGCCCTCGGTACGCCTTGTTCAAACTGGATCACCTTACCGGATCAGATGCAGCCGAGCGTAACTGCCAAGGACATACTGGCTAGAAAACAGATCGTTGGGGGATAACGTCCCGGCTAGGCTAGGATACGTTCCATGCTGGACCAATGAAGGAAAAGATGAAAACGAGCTGGGAACATTTCGATACAAAGCATTGATTTACAATCAGGCGAAGAAAGGTATGTGGCACCGTGAATGGGGTTTATTATTATGTACAGCAGAGGATAGCAAGGGATTTGTGGGGTGCTGCAAAAGGCAAGCAATTTACAAAAGCAGACACAGAGCAGACGTATCCCGTTATATCTTTTACAATCTTAACTTATGCTACGACAGGCCCCATCACGTACACGCACACACAAACCTGATGAAGATCAGATAGCCAGAAGGAAGGAGAGCAGATGAGGACTAATGGCCTCTCACTACCTGGCGCAGTCGGTCGACCGCGCAACCCAGTACGCTTTAGGGAACGCTCCGCTTGAGCGATTCCACCTTAAGAGTCGGTGCGTTATCTCCTGCTTAATCACTTTGCTGGGGCTCGTGGAAACGTGTGCTCAGCACTGGTCCCAGAAGAACGTCTGTCACACACCAACCCTGAGCGTAGATGCAGCGACAGGCAGACAATGAGGAGTGGTGAAGAGAGGGCGGAGCAGATAGGCGGAGAAGTGTGCGAGGCAGGCAGGTGGACGAAGTGGACGAGGCAGGCAGGCGAAGAAGTGCAGAGAGAGAGGGCGGACGGCTTCGCGATCCGCCTTTTATAAGCCCCGGGCGAAGAGTGGGGTGACGACCCGAAGCATCGAGCCGTAACCCAAATTGTGCTCCCGTATTGGGCCCCGGCTCCGCCCTGCCAGGCTCCTGGGGCCGGAAGAGGTCTCATTCGCACATCCAGTGCGACACGGCCTTGCATCAAACTCCCGGGCCGTGTTCTGGTGACTGGACGAGGGTCGTGTCAGTCCCGCATGCCCATTCGGGGCATCCCCGGCGAGAAGCGGTTGGTGTTGTTAATGTGCTTGGCCCGTCCCCATGCCACGCGGTCCAAGTGGTCTGGGCCGCACAGCACGCCCCTGTTTGGTGGCGAATTGCATCGATGTAGAGATGCGTGGAGGCACGGGATGACCCCTCCCGTGTGCGGGAGATATTGGTGGACGAGGTGGTGAGCTCCCGGCGAGCGAAGGTTGAGCAAGGTGAGACGCCGTTGTCAATCGGCACGCAGATTCAAATGAAAGGGAGCGCCATGCGTGTCCTGTACAATGTTGGTGGTGAGTCTCTCATAGGGCTGTGAGGGTGTCTGTTATCATGTATGTGTGTTTGCTTGGTTTGTTTCATGGATAAAAGGAAAGGGTTGGATGGAAATCAGGATTGAAAAGAAGATAGAGATATAGTTATTAGACCTAGCTATTAGACCCACGTAACGCACTTCGTCCCGTTAACCCACCAGACATGAGGGGAAGATCTGACTGCATGAAGACGAACAAAATAACTGCCTGGGGATCACTGTAGGTTGGGTGCCATTTCCTTAGAGGCATGCGGTTTTGTACAACCGCAACTAACATATATATATATATATATATATATATATATTATATATATATATATATATATATTGTTACGAATTTGGGAATTCGATTGCACACAACATACAGGTTCCTTTAGTCAGCATGTCGATAAGTGCTTGTTCCCTAGATAGCTCACCTTCCATTGTTTAAATGTTTAGAAATCAATTAGATGCGCTGCGGATCAATTTAATAATTAGGGAGCGAACAACGGAGACGTCCCTCCCCCTCTTCTGCGAAGAGGAAGAAGAGCCCTTCCGTCCCGTGATTCATGACGTCAACAACTCCCTCCCACCCGTGGTTGAGCGGGGGATGGATCACGAGGGCATGAGTCACGCTGGGCGCAAGGAGGGGGGGGAGAAGGATAAAGAGGAGATCCTTTTTTTGTTCATGTTCGGAGTGGAGGGGAGTCGTTCAGCAGGCCGTCGGGTCCTGCTTGGCTTGGGTTAGGGTTGAGGCCTTCGAAGCTTTTTGCTTCTGCAGAGGAGTTGTTCAGCAAAGCTTCGGGTCCTGCTTGGCTCGGTAGGCTTTTTGGAGAGCTGCTTTGTTTGGAAGAAAGTTGAGCCGCGTTGCTCGGCTCGAGCTGCGAATGGTGGCTTCTTTCTTCTTCTTGGTTCGTGGAGCTCTTTGTTCTCCGTTTGGTTCCCGGCTTGGTACGACTCATCGACCTCTTCTTGGAGGTGGTTCCTCGGGAGGCGACGCATCGACGGGAAGGATCGGCGCCTCGTCTCACCAGCACGTGTTGAGAAGTGCGGGAGGATTCGCGGGAGCTCGGGAAGGATCGCGGCTCACGGCGATTGGATCCAGCTCGCTCTCGTTGGAGCCCGGGTCCGAACAACTTGAAGACCACACGAGGTGGAGAGGTTCGAGATAGGCTCTGGGTTTCAGCTCACCTGTCCTCCGAGCTGGAGCTCGTTATTAAAGGCCTCAGCCACCATTTCTTGGGTGTGTGTGTGCGAACGTGTGTCCATGGGCCCGTCTAATAAGTAGGAAATTGTTAAGTGCTTTGTGTGCTGTAAATCTTTGCATTGCATTTCGTATAGTCGGAATAGTTCTGCTCTTACATGCTTCCCTAGTTCCCCATTATATTAATAAAATACCCCAATTGTTATAATGTTTTTAGCTCGTCGCGTCGATTCTTTCATTGACTGAGCATTTCGTGTGTTGGGAGTTAGAAAGCCGTTGGGTTTGCCGTAAAAGGGGGACATTTGGACCGACAGTTCTCGGCGATTAAGCCGCTCGGAATCGCGCACGGGACAGGCTCGCCTCGGCGGTTTTGTCCGTACGAGTTCCGTCGAGGGTGGAATAACCGGTAGTTGGATCACGTGGGTATTTAGGTACATTGAAGATTGGCAATCGACCCTACCCCACATGATCTGCCCATTGGCGTATTTCGGTTCTTGTACAAGGACCCGTCGACTCGGACTTATCCGGGCGGCGATCTATATTCCGGGCGAACGGTCGGCCGGACTCGACTTGCGGCTCCGTCAGAGCGGTCGGTTGGGGCCGACCCCGGCCCAGTAACAATATATTGTTACGAATTCTCGCCCGCCGGCTGCGGACAGCCGCTTTAGCCGAATCGCGGCCGTACGCCCACCAGACGGACAATTCAGTCACGACTTTCCGGAACAACGCCGAAAACCAGTCACGGGTGTGCTCCAAGCACACCACAACCTGTCCGACTCTACCCGCGCTACAGGGTCCGATCGCCAAATAATTAATCGATTTACATAATTATTCGCGCGGGTAGATTACCGAGAGATTGTACCTCAGCGAGGCCTGCCTGGACACGAGCCGCTTAAGCAGCTCGCTCCGTTTTGGGATAACCGAGCGGGGTATTATCGCGAGGCCTCGCTGGACCCGATTCTATTATCGGCTATTAAAAAGCCCGCTATTATTCCGAGATGCAATACGGCAGTTCAATGGAGGGAAAATGACGCGACGAACAGGTCAACATTCAAACAAGCACATATATTCACACACGTATGCAGTCAGGTATTCAAGCAGGCACATATACAGCCAACAAAAGCGATGAATGCAAAACACGCATGCAGTTATGCAATAGATGGGGGCGGGACAAGACGCGAGCAAGACAAAGCGCTACGACCGTCTATTTATTATGTACAGTTACTTATACAATTCTACTTGACGGACTCGCGCACAACTTTCATACAAAGTAAAGCAAGGAAAAAAACCCCCTCAAAGACAAGGGGGTAGACTGGACCTCTCGGGGTCTTTATCAACCTGGAGCTTTGAGGACCGAAGGAGCTCCAAGAGGCCGCGCAGGTTACCTTCCTCGCTGGGGCGACCCACGACGTTCCGTCTCCACGGCACAGTAACCGCGGCTTGGCCGCGGCCTGGTGATTCGGGCCCCAGCCGGCAACGCCTGAGAGAACGAACGAGTCTTCGCTCTTTTTGAGTTGATGCTCTCTTTAAGAACCCGTCCGTCCCTCAGCGATGCTCGGACCGTTCGAAGCCGATCACCTCAGACCGTTCGGTGCTGGTTGGCGAGCTCTCTCCTGCTCGCACACGAACACGCAACTCCGCGCGGCACAGCAGGCTTGGTCGCGCTCGCGTCTCCTCCGCTCTCCTCAGCTTCTCCACCGACTGCAGGCTTCAGGCTCCAGGCGCTCCGAACCCGACAGACACTCCACCGACTGACCCAGACTGGCGTTCCGCTCGCCCTTTATAGGGCCGAGAGAAGAGATCTGATCTCTGCACTCTCAACTCTGACCCCTACTGGCTCCGCCCCTCTCGCTCTCTTGATCCGAATCTCGGATGAAGCTTGCACAGAGCGGAGGTGCGCGAGATCACCGACTCGCGCGGCGAGCGGACGTGCGCGAGATCACCGACCCGCGCGACGAGCGGACCCCCGCGTCTGCCTGCAGCGATGCCGTTCGATGCGGACTCGCCGTGGCTGGCGCAAAGATGCGTCGCTTCGGAGATGAAGGTGAGGCGACGTTGTTCATGTTGATTTATCGGGGAGATGTGGATTAGGAGATGGTGAGATGTCGTTGTTGTGAAGGCGGTTTTGGAGAGGGTGGTTGGTGGTTGGCGTGGTGGAGAAGGTGGTTGTGGTTGCGTGGTGGAGAAGGTGGTTGGTGGTTGGCGTGAAGTGGTTGGTCCAAAAATAACGATAGCGAAAGAAAAACGGCTAACTGAAGATTCACAGCCCTGTTACACGAATAATTCCCTTTAGACAACGGTGGGGAAATCTATCTGAACACAGACTTATCGCATAACTGATCTAAGGACCTATATTGGTGCTCTGCGAAATTCCACAGCCGTAACAATATATTATATATATTATATATATATATATATATATATATATGGTCCTATATTCCACAACAGCTGTACTGAGACAAACTATGGTCCAGATAAAAACAGGTTTACAATTAAGTTATCAGGTACCTTGTGCCAAACCCATGTCTTTTCAAAACTGCCTGGACACTGACCTGGCTTTTATTTTATTTTTTAAATACAAGGGGTAAAGGTTCATGGATAAATGACAAAGCGGAGCAGGTATACAGACTAACAACTGTGTGTGGTGCGGGTGTGTGTGTGTGTGTGGTGTGTTGTGTTGTGTGTGTGTGTGTGTGTGTGTGTGTGTTGTGGTGTGTGTGTGTGCGTATGCAAGTCATTTTGCAGAAATTTGTATTTTGTTCAGGGGCCTGCGATAACTCGTCTATTCTTCAGGAAAGACACTGTCGGATTGTAAACGTCCACCAACTAAAGCGACGTCAGGGACAGCCGGCTCACCATCCACCTGAGAGATGGTACACTTTGTGATACAAAGACCTGCCTGAGCACCACCAACAAGTTCAGAGTCAGGTCAGGAAATCTTACCTTGCCAAGACAGTTCAAAGGTAAATTTAACCTTGTGTGCATTTCTGCGAGGGGAGGACCACGGCTAAAAGTTGGCGCAGCAATGAAAGAGATACGGACATCTTCATGTCAATGTCAAGATTGGAAAAATTCGACGGTATCTTTACAAGGAAATACAAAGAAAATCAGACAAAGGTGGAGGCCATTCAGCCCATCAGGCGTGCGTGACACCAGACTAATCCATCCACACAAGATCCAAGAAGAAAATGCAAAAAAATTTTTGTAGTTTTTGTACATTTTCTTTTTCTTCTTTTCCCTCAGGGGAGGGGCATGGGCTTGGTTAAAACAACCACAACAAAATGTCTTTGTTGTTGATCAGGTGAGTTAGGCCTAAGTCACATTTGCTCTACGGCAAGGATACGGCGGCCATACGCCCCTCGAATTGACGAAAACGTGCGGCGGCCACAGAGTTTCTGAGGTGGCCTCAGGGTGGCCTACGCCGTATGGCTATATTTTACAGGCCGTAGGGTCGCCGTTGGAATTATAGCGCGGAGTTATAACTTTTTCATTTCTACGTTCGCCGTAGCAATTCGACAAGCCGAAACAAAAGAAACTGGTAAAAAAAAATAAAAAACACTCGTTACCGTCCGTCTAGGCCGCACGTTCGCCTGTAGGGCCCCCCTGCGGTCGCCTTGCGGGCACCTTGCCGTCTGCCTTGAAAATTATATGGCCGCCGCAGGAACGCCTAAGGTCACCGTGCGACATCAAATCAAGACCGTACGGCACCCCCACGTTTTCGGTCTCCACAATTTATAAATACGCCGTGCGGCTACCCGAAAATAAAACATAAGTGGACTGCTACATTGTGTGACCGTGGAAATACTGTGGCCCCGTTTAATTGCTAGTGGCCTAGATTTTGGAGACCCCACGGCCGCCATGGCAAATGTGACTTTGGCCTTATCGCAGGCACCCTGAACAAATTACAAATTTCTGTCCAAATTGTGCGGGACGCGTGCGTAAAAACAAAAAACACAACACAACACACACACTCCTGGAGTCTGTCTTTTGCACCTGAGAAGGTGGAGAAGTTTGGGCAACTCCAGACTCTGATTTGTGATCCTGCAACTGGACTGGGAGACATCAGCTCACGTGTCCCAAGGACCTGCTCTGCTGCTCTTGCACATCCTCTCTCTGCCCTTTGCGCAAGTCATCTTCCATCTGCTTGGAAATCTGCCAACATCGCTGCATTACATAAAAAGGTGCAAAAAACCAATCCCCTTAACTACAGATCAATTAGCTTGCTTCCAATCATCATGAAGGTCATGGAATCCTCATCACAATTGATATGAAATCCTTCCTTTTCTCCAACAGCCTCATCTCAGATCACCAATTTGATTCAGACCAGGTCTCTCTACCTTCGACATGCTGTTTATAACTCACCCAACAATGGATGGAGGACCTCAATATCAGAATTGAGATCAGGGCCGTCTCTCTGACATATCTGGTGCTTTTGATATCAGTCTGGCATCCCGCCTTGCTCTCAAAACTGTCTGCCTATGGCACCCAAGGCCAACTCCACACATGGATTACTGAGTTCCTCTACTTCTTGTCTCATTGTGTATTCTCTCAACGGAATCCTTTCATCTCCGCTCCCTGTCAAGGTTGGAGTGCCCAAAGCAGTGTTCTGGGCCCTGGGCCCTGATGTTGGTGCTTCCCTCATCCTTCAGACAGGCAGGTTGTAGCCTCTTCTCTCTCTCTTCAGACCTTGAAAAAAACATTCACAAGCTGGTCAAACACTTATAATTATGTCTTTTGATCCTTAGAAATCACACATCTCACTACTGCTCTCCATAACGACCGTCTTGCAAACCCTCCAATCTACTTTCTTGACAATCATCTTGAGGATGTTTCAGTCATTCAACTCTTGGGTCTCATTATCAGCAATTATTCTTTTTTTGGGCAACTACAATTTCAAAGTTGCCTGCAAAGCCACCTATCGACTGGCATCCTCCATCGTACAAAGTTCCTCCTTGGCACATCTGAACTATTCAACGACAAGGGCCTTCATCCGCAGCTTGACAGAGTACTGCTCTCCCCTCTGGGCTGGCTCCATGCCTCTCAGCTCTCATCTTGCTCAATTTGATGCCGTGGAAACAAAGGCCTTCATGATCATTGCAATCTCCCAAATGAAGCTGGAGTCTATGCGAGGTTTCTACATGGTACCACGTGGTCACCATCAACCCTTTCTGGTGAAAACTACCTAAATCAGGATCACTGCTCACCTACATTATTCATTCCTCTTTTCCCCCCACCTGTTGAACCAACTTCCACATCCTCCAAGTGGTCGAACATCACTGGTTTATCACCATCACAGGTCATCCCCCATCCAAAACCATGATCTGTTCTCACCCCATTAACACTCCACCACCCTCCTCCTTCAAATTTCCAGGTTTTGCTCCTGGGATTTGCTTCTATGTCCATCTTCTGTGTCCCCACGTATCCTCCCCTTTTCATCATGCCTTGACCCAGTCCCCATGCATTATTTGTCCGTCTCCCTTATTTTGTCCTTCAACCCTGATGTTTGATGTCTGTGTCTGTTCTCTCTCCGTGTGTCTCTGTCTCTGTCTCTGTCTCTGTCTCTGTCTCTGTCTCTCTCTCTCTCTCTATCTCTCTCTCTCTCTCTCTCTCTCTCTCTCTCTCTCTCTGTGTGTGTGTCTCTCTCTCTTGTTCCAGCTCCTCCACGAGCCTCGACTCTGTATCCAAATAAATAAATAAAGCGCACGATCAAAATCATCACGTCAGTGGTATGGGCAGAGCAAGCGCATGGACGGAGTGGATTATTTATAAATGCCCACACTGTGCACTGTACAGCGAGTGCTGTTAAATGAAGCGGCACTGGCCACTGATAATTAGAGAGAAATGGTGTCTCACAACCACAAGGGGTAAATCAGTTGGAGCGACGACACGAAAACAAAAATAGTGTCAATTAAATGATATCATTATAAGGCTTACCAATCGGTACGAAAGGATTTTCTTCGTTTTACGTTTGAGCTTTTCGCGACGCCTTCATCAAATCCGGACATTGTCAACTCAACACAGTTGTATCTTACACCATGATTAATTAATTATCCTGTTTGATATTTCGCGTCTCCCCGTAAAACGACCTTCGAAATCTCGAAATCCTTCACAGCGAGGATGACGTCATGTTTCTATCTTTCACACCGTGGAATCTTCTTCCACAGAAAACGCTGACGACAATTTGTTTAACAATATCAGAAACTCCACAGAACCAGAAGACGAACGAACGCGAAAAACACGACTTTGGATTACTGTTGCGGACTACATCGTCATGATCGACAGGCCGTGTACAAATAACAAGCGGTAATTTTTTTTTTTTCCAAAAAGGAATGCAAAACTCACAAACACTCCACGATATATATTAATACAATTAAGGATTACTTTTGCGAACAAAAAGATCAAATGCAAGGGATTAGAAGAAAAAAAACGTCGACGGAACTTTTTTATCCGCTTTAATAAACGCTGAAGATACATCCAATAACACAAATCTTCATGTGAAGGTCGGTGGACTCCCGCCTTGCAACAAACATCTCTTAGACTTCTTCGTTGACGGCGATAATTATTCAACACGATCACACGTCATTGTCGGTTGGTCGGGGGAAGTTTTAGCCGCGTCGCGTTGCGAACGCTGCTCGATAGAGAGCTCCGCGTTCTTCTTCTATCTTCTTGCTCTTCTTCTTCTCTTGGGCTCCTCCTTATATTTTCTTGTCTCTTCTTCTGCGTGAAGACAAACCTATTAGGACGCGGTCTCTGACACATTTGTCCTTGTTTTCACCAAGTCTTTCACGATACGGCTGACCAGACTTGCCACTCGACCAAGTGTGTGTGTGTCGTGTGTGTGTGTGTGTGTGTGCTTGGGTGTGGTGTGTGTGTGTGTGTGTGTGTCACGGTGCTTCTCGATAACTCCAAAACCATAAAACCGAGCAGACTGAAACTTTCTCATGCATAGAAAGAAACTCCAAGGAGTGCATGAGTGAAAATTGGGTGTTTTGGGGTTAATTAAACACCCCTTTCGAAGATAATTAACGGCTATTTATTATCCTTCATCAGGCGATCTTGGCCACCTCGCTGTTGGTGTCTAAGCGTTTTCCTGGTACCTCCGATGGGTCCTGTTAGCTGCCAAGGTTTTTGGCCTGCTCAACCATCTCGATTGGAAGGGCCGCAAAACGATTTTTCCAGATAAAGTGTTTTTTCTTCAACTTTCTCACTCGATTATATATTCGAATGCCTTCGGTCATAGGCTACGCAATCGCGAAGGGTATATTCTAAATGCTTATAAACACCCAGAGATGCCAGCGTTCCGTGGCTTATTTCATTTGCACATCCTAGTACAGTTGCCCGTACGTGCATGGCCGTACGTGCCCAACAAAAACAACTTTAAAACGCTGTGCCAAAAAAAAAAAACTTTCCAACCACCACAGTCCTTCTGCTCGTCTCGTAAACGATGGACTGGGATTGGGGCATTGTGGTTTTATCTATAAATGCGCATAAAGAAATCGGAAATTATTAGAACAGTAAGTCAATCACGATCCGGAAGTCCGGTACGTTGTAAGCCCGTAATGGGGAAGCGGCTGAGGATCTCTTCCCATTGGCCCACTAAGCAGCAACGGTCCTGTCATTGGTTTGTAATAAATGGCCAACTTGGGGAACACTTGGTCGAGTTAATATCAAACCTTGAAAGGTAATACCTAGGTCCCCAGCAATATACGCTGTCACGTTTCAATTAGATCGGACTTAGTGGTTGTTTGGAAAACAGGCGGCTCACAGGACACAACACACAACACGACCACACACCACCACACATCAGATTGCTGGAATATAGAAGATGAATAGACAGAACTCTTAAACGAAGTAGAATACTAAAAATGTAAGCTCCCTCCAGATTTGAAAGTATCAGCAGTCGACTCCCCCAAAAAGTGTTGATTGTCCAATTCGGACATTGGCATGGGTGTTTCTGGGGTGCATAGTTGTGTCGGACGGCAATTTGGTAATCGCTTGGCAGGCCAGGCGTTCGTTGAGTGCTCAAACCACTTACCGAGCTGTACAGTGCAGGTTCGTGTCCTGATTGGGACGTGCACTCGACAGTTACTACAGGAAATCAGCACCGGACGATGGTACATAGGTTAGATTTGGACTTGTACGGACTCTCCGAGTGTGTGGACATGCCTTGCCTGTTACGGTTGCCGTGGTGCAATGTTCATCCCGTTTATTTATGGAGGTTCAAATGTCAGGCAGGCATTCGAGCAGAGCTTTAAATCCACACTTATGAAGTTCTCCATTCTTGCAGCACCAAATTTTCAGAAAAAACTTTCAAATTTTAGCAGTAGTATGCTGCGATTGCTGGGGGCTGGAGCATTTGCTCCAGGAAGATGCCCTCGCAAAGATCACCCCGGATTGCTATTACTTTTGATAAGAAGTTTGACAAACACCAAATAACTATTCTTTGGGACTTTGCTTTGCCAACAGTGTTGAGCTGTTTTTATGTACAGACTATTTTCCAGTTGTATTTTCACAGATCACAATACTTTACTTTTCATCATAAAATGAAAAAACAAAAATCAGCATTGTTGAGATGAGCTTGTACCTTACAATAATTCAGCTTGGAAATTAGACACATTAACTTGCTGGAC
>CM068964.1:93833503-93848258 GCA_035128595.1 Eptatretus atami | reverse complement strand
GAGATGCAATACGGCAGTTCAATGGAGGGAAAATGACGCGACGAACAGGTCAACATTCAAACAAGCACATATATTCACACACGTATGCAGTCAGGTATTCAAGCAGGCACATATACAGCCAACAAAAGCGATGAATGCAAAACACGCATGCAGTTATGCAATAGATGGGGGCAGGAAAGACAGCGGAGGCAAGACAAAGCGCTATCGACGTTATTATTGTACAGTTACTATACATCTACTGGGAAGCGCGCGCACTAATGTGTTGTCATAGCACACAGTCGAGAATAACTGGCATAGATAATAGGGGAGCTCGCGGTAACCTCACGATACTAGTCTGTTGAAGGGACCGAAGGAGCTCCAGAGGCGCGCGGTTCTCTCGTGGCGCGACCCACGACGTTCCCGTCTCCACGGCACAGTAACGGGCTTGGCCGCGGCCTGGTGATCGGGCAGCGGCACAGCCTGAGAGAACGAACGTTTCGCTCTTTTTGAGTTGATGCACTCTTTTAAGAACTCCGTCGCCTCAGCGATGCCGAGTTCGAAGCGTCGATCGACCTCAGACGTTCGGTGCGTTGGCGAGCTCGTCTCCCTGGCTTTCGCCACGAACACACGCAACTCCTGCGCGGCACAGCAGGCTTGGGTCGCGCTTCGGCGTCTCCTCGCTCTACTCAGCTTTTTTCTCGACGACGTGCAAAGGCTTCAGGCTCCAGGCGCTCGAACCCCGACAGATCACTCCATACGCGAACGCTGACTCAGACTGGCGTTCCGTTCGCCTTTTATAGGGCCGAGAAAGCGATTGATCTTGCCTTCAACTCTGAACCTATGGGCTCGCCCCTTGCTCTCTTGATCCGAATTCTCGATGAAGCTTGCACCAGAGCGGAGGTGCGCGAGATCACGACGACTCGCGCTGGCGAGCGGACGTGCGCGAGATCACGACCGTCGCGACGAGCGGACCCCGGTCGGCTCAGCGATGCGCGTTCATGCGGACCGGCCGTTGGCCCCCCTTGGGCCGCAAAGATGGCGTCGCTTTGGAGATGAAGGTGAGGCGACGTTGTTCATGTTGATTTATACGGGGGATGTGTGGATAGAGATGTGAGATGTCGTATGTTTGTGAAGCGTTTTTGGGAGAGGGTGGTTGTGGTTGCGTGGGTGGAGAAGGTGGTGGTGTTGACGTGTGCGAAAGGTGGTTGGTGGTTGGCGGCAGTGGTTGGTCCAAAATAACGATAGGAAAGAAAAACGGCTACTGATAGATTCACAGCCCTGTTCACGAATAATTCCCTTTAGACCACGGTGGGAAATTATCTGAAACACAGATTATCGCATAACTTGAATCTAAGGACTATAGGTGCTTCTGCGAATTCTCCCCGCGAACAATTTATATAATATTATATCATATATAAATTATAATGATTGGTGCATATATTCACAACGCTGTACTGAGACAAACTATGCGTCCAGATAAAAAACAGGTTTATCAATTAAAGTTATAGGTACGCTTGTTGCAAAACCCGATGTTTTCAAGAACTGCGTGGCAGCTGACTGGCTTTTAATTTTATTTTTTTAAAATACAAGGGTAAAGGTTCTGTGATAAATGACAAAGCGGAGCAGGTATACAGATCAACCTTGTGTGTGTGTGCTGTGTGTTGTGTTGTGTGGGTGTGTGTGTGTGGTGTGTGTGTGGTGTGGTGTGTGTGGTGTGTGGTTGTGTGTGCGTATGCAAGTCATTTGGCAGAATTTTGGTATTCTTGTCAGGGTCCTGCGATACGTCGTCTATTCTCAGGAAAGACACTTGTCGGATTGTAAACTCCACCAACTAAAGGTGACGTCAGGACAGCCGGTAGCCATCCACGCTAGAAGATGGTCGACATCTTTGTGATACAAAGACCTGCTGAGCAACACCGAACAAGTTGAGTTCGGTCGAGAAATCTTACATTGCCAAGACTGTTTTCAAAGGTAAAAAATTTACCTTGTGTGCTTTCTGCGAGGGGAGAACTACGGCTAAAAGTTGGCGCAGCGAATGAAAGAGGATACGGACATCTTCATGTAATGTAAGATTGGGACATTTCGACAGGTACTTTAAAGGAAATACATAAAATCAGGACAAAGGTGAGCATTCAGCCATCAGCGCGTGCGTCGACAGCCAGACTATCCTCCACAACGAATCCAAAGATAAATGCAAAAATTTTGTAGTTTTGACATTTTTCTTTTTTTTCTTTTCCTCAAGGGGAGGGGGCAATGGCTTGGGTTAAAAACACAAACAATGTCTTTGGTTGTTGATTCAGCGTGAGTTAGGCTAAGTCATACTTTGCTCTAAACGGCAAGGATAACGGCGGCCATCGCCTCGTGAATTGACAGAAACGTGCGGCGCCTACAGAGTTTTCTGAGTGGCCTCAGGTGGCCCTAACGCCGTAAGCTGCTAATATTTTAGCAGGCGTAGTGTGACGGGAATAATACGGGCGCGGAGTTATATGACTTTTTCAGTTTCTACGTCGCCGTAGCAATCGACCAAGCCGAAGAGAAAAGCTGTAAACAAAAAAGTAAAAAACCCTCGTTCCTTGGGGTCCGTTCGAGGCCCACCACGTTCGCTGCTTAGGGCCCCTGCCGGTCGCTTGCGGGCAGCTGCGTCTGCCTTGAAAATTATATGCCGCGCGCAGGAACGCCTAAGGTCACGCGTGCGACATCAAATCACAGACCGTGTACGGCCCCGACGTTTCGGTCTCACAAGTTAATATTCGTGCGGGTCTCACCGAAAGATAAACACATATGTGACTGCTACATTGTGTGACCGTGGAAATACTGTGGCCGCCGTATAATTGCTAGTGGCTGAGATTTTGGAGCACCCCAAACGGCCGCCATTGGCCAAATGTGACTTTGGCCTTATCCAGGACCCTGAACAAATTACAATTTCTGTCCAAATTGTTGCGGATGCGTGCGTAAAAACAAAACACAACCAAACACACACGTCCTGGATCTGTCTTTTGCACGTGAGAAGGTGGAGAGTTTTGGGCATCCAGACTCTGATTGTGATCCTTTGCAACTGACTGGGAGACATCAGCTACGTGTCCCAAGACCGTTGCTGCTTTGCACAATCCTCTCTCTGCCTTTGCGAAGGTCCGTCTCATCTGCTTGGAATCTTGCCAATCGTGCATTACAAAAAGGTGCAAAAACAATCCCCTTCAAACTACAGATCAATTAGCTTGCTTCAATCATCATGGAAGGTCATGATCATCATCACTTGATATGGAAATCTTCTTTTCTCCAACAGCCTCATCTCGAGATCACCAATTTGTTCAGACCAGGTCCTCTACCGTCGACTGCTGTTTAACTCCAACAATGGATGGAGCTTCATATCAGAATTGAGATCAGGCCGTCTCTCTGACACGTAATCTGGTGCTTTTGATATCGTCTGGCATCCGCATTGTCTGCAGAACTGTCTGCCTATGCAACCAAGCCAACTCCAGCAGCATGGATTTACTGAGTTCCTCTGACTCTTGCTCATTGTGTATCTCTCAAGGAATCCTTTCTTCCGCTCTGTCAGGTTGAGTGCCCAAAGCGTGTTTCTGGGCCTGGGCCTGAATGTTGGTGCTTCGCTCATCCTTCAGCAGGCAGGTTGTAGCCTCTTCTCTTCTCTTAGACCTTGAAAAAACATTCAAAAGCGGTCAAACACTTCTATATGTCTTTTTGATTCTTAGAACTCACACATCTCACTACTGCTTCCATAAGACGATCTTGCAAACCCTCCAATCTACTTTCTTGACAAGTCAATCGTTGAGATGTTCATCATTCAACTGCTTTGGGTCCTCATATAGTTCATTATCTTCTTTTTGGGCAACTAATTTCAAAGTTGGCTGCTAGGCCACCTATCGACTGGCATCTCCCATGCGTCAAGTTATGGCTTGGCACATCTACTCTTCGAAGGTCGACAAGGCCTTCATCCGCAGCTTGACAGAGTACTGCTCTCCCCTTGGGCTGGCTCCCGCCTCTCAGCTCTCATCTTGCCTCAATTGTTGATGCCGTGGAAAGCAAGGCCTTATGATCATCTGCATCTCCAAATGAAGCGGAGTCTATGCCGAGGTTTCTACGATGGTCCAACGGGTCTCGCATCACTCCTTTCGTGGGAAACTACCATAAATCAGGATACGCAGGCCCTACATTATTCATTCTCTTTTCCCGCCCACCTGTGAGATCCACTTCCACATCCCTCGCAAGTGGCTCAAATCATCGACTGTTTATCACCATCACAGGTGCATCCCGCCATCCAAACCAGGGATCTCGTTCTCACCCCATGTAACACTCCCACCGCTCCTCCTTCAAATTGTCCAGTTTTTGGCTCCTGGGCGTTTGGCTTCTATGTCCATACTCTGTGTCCCCCACGTATCTCCCTTTTTCATCATGCTTGACCCAGTCCTCATGCATTATTTTGTCCGTGCTCCTCTATTTTGTCTCAAACCCTGGATGTTGATGTTCTGTGTCTGTTCTCTTCTCCCTCCTGTGTGTCTTGTCTCTGTTCTGCTCCTCTGGTCGTTGTCATCTGTCTCTTCGTCTCTCTTCTGTCGATCTTCTCTCTCATGTCTTCTCCTCTCTCTCTCTTCTCTCTCTGTGTGTGTGTCTCTCTTCTTGTTCCAGCTCCTCCACGAGCCTCGACTCTGTATCAAATAAATAAATAAAGGCCACGATCAAGAATCATCACGTCAGTGGTATGGGCAGAGCACAGCGCATGGACGGAGTGGATTTCGCGCTATTTATAATGCTGCACACTGTGCACGTGTACTACGAGGCTGTTAATGAATGGGGCATGGCGTATGAATAAGAAGAGATTGGTACTCACAACCACAGGGTAAAATCATTGGAGCGACACCGAAAACAAATAGTGTCAATTAAATAGATATCAATTATAAAGGCTTATACCAATCGTCGAAGGATTTTTTCGTTTTTACGTGTTGAGCTTTTCGCGACGCCATTCAGCAATCCGGAGATTGCTCAATCAAGACAGTTGTATCTTATACCATTATTAAGAATTAATTATCCTGTTTGATTGCTCTCCCGTAAAACGACCTCTGAGAATCTCGACATCCTCACAGCGAGGATGACGTATGTCTATCTTTCAACAACCTGTGGAATCTTCTTCCACGAATAGCTGACGACAATTTGTTATAACAAAGTATAGCAACATCACAGAGACGAGAAGAGAACGACGTCGAAAAACACGACCTTTGGATACTGTTGCCGGACTACACGCATGATCGACAGGCCGTGTACAATAAAAGCGTAATTTTTTTTTCCAAAAGAGTGAATGCAAACTCACAAAACACTCCACGATATATTAATACATTAAGGGATTACTTTTCGCACCAAAAGATCAATGCAGAGGATAGAAGAAAAAAAACGTCGACGGAACTTTTTTATCGTTTAACATAAAGCGTGAGGATACATCCATGAACACAATCTTCATGTGAAGTCGGTGGCCTCCGGCCTGCACTAACATTCTCTTAGACTCTTCGTTGACGGGATAATTATTCAACACGATCAACGTCATTGTCGGTTGGTCGGGAAGTTTTTAGCCGCGTGCGTGCGACGCTGGCCTCGAAGAGAGCCTCCGCGTTCTCTTCATCTTCTTGCTCTTCTTCTTCTCTTGGGCTCCGTCCTTAATTTTCTTGTCTTCTTCTTCTGGTGAAGACAAAAACTTAGGACGCGGTCTTGACACATTTGTCCTTGTGTTTTCACCAAGTCTTTACGATACGGCTGACCGAG
Source organism: Eptatretus atami (assembly GCA_035128595.1). NCBI lineage: Eukaryota > Metazoa > Chordata > Myxini > Myxiniformes > Myxinidae > Eptatretus > Eptatretus atami. The sequence goes on along the minus strand of CM068964.1, from coordinate 93,842,510 downwards.
ACTTCCACTCGAACCAAGTGGTGTGTGTGTGTGTGTTGTGTGTGTGTGTGTTGGGTGTGGTGTGTGTGTGTGTGTGTGTGTACGGTGGTTCTCGATAACTCCAAAACCATAAAACCGAGCAGACGAAACTTTTTCATGCATAGAAAGAAACTCCAAGGAGTGCAGAGTGAAAATTGGGTGTTTTGGGTTAATTAATACGCCCTTTCGAAGATAATTGAACGGCATTTATTATTCCTTCATCAGGCGAGTCTCTGGCCACCTGCTGTTGGGGTCTAAAGCGTTTTCCTGGTATCCTCGCGAGGGTCCTGGTTACTTGCCAAGTTTTTGGCTGCTCAACCTCTCGATTGGAAAGGGCCGCAACGATTTTTCAGATAAAGTGTTTTTTTCAACTTTCTCACTCGTATATATTCGATGCCTTCGGTCATAGGCCTACGAATCGCGAGGGTATAGTTGCTAAATGCTTATAAACACCCAGAGATGCCTAGCGTTCCGTGGCTTTTATTCATTTGCACATGCCTGTACAGTGCCCGTACGTGCATGGCCGTACGTGGCACAAAAACAACTTTAAAACGCTTGTGCCAAAAAAAACTCACCCCCAGTCCTTCTGCTCGTCTCGTAAACGATGATGGATGGGCATTGTGGTTTTATCTATAATGCGCATAAAGAAATCGGAAATTATTAGAAGCAGTTAAGTCAATCACGAATCCGGAAGTCCGTACGTTGTAAGCCCGTAATGGGGAAGGCGGCTGAGGATCTCGTTCCCATTGGCCCACTAAGCAGCAACGGTCCTGTCATTGGTTGTGTAATAAATGGCAACTTGGGCAGCACTGTCGAGTTAATATCAAACCTTGAAAGGTAATACCTAGTCCCTAGCAATATAGCTGGTCACGTTGTCAATTAGTCGGACTAGTGGTTGTTTGGAACAGGCGGTCACAGACCAACACACACACGACCAGCACTCCACCCACATCAGATCTGCTGGAATGATAGATAGATGAAATGACAGAATCTTAAACGAGGTAGAATTAAAAATGTAAGCTCCCTCCAGATTTGAGAAGTATCGAGTCGACTCCCCCCAAAAAGTGTTGATTGTGCAATTCGGCACATTGGCATGGTGTTTCTGCGGGTGCAGTAGTTTGTGTGGACCGGCAATTGGTAATCGCTCTGGCAGGCCAGGCGTTCGTTGAGTGCTCAAACTTACGAGCTGGACACGTGCAGGTTGTGTCTGATTGGGACGTGCACTCGACAGTTACTGACACGGAAATCAGCACCGGACGATGGTACAGTATGGTTAGATTTGGATTGTACGGAACTCTCCGAGGTGTGGACATGCCTTGCCTGTTACGGGTGCGTGGTGGCAATGTTCCATCCCGTTATATTTATGGAGGGTTCAGATGTCAGGCAGCATTCGATGCAGAGTTAAATCCACACTTATGAAGTTCTCCATTCTTGCAGCACCAAATTTTCAGAAAAAACTTTCAATTTTAGCAGTAGTATGCTGCGATGCTGGGGGCTGGAGTCATTTTGTCAGGAAGATGCCCCTCGCAAAGATACCCGGATTGCTATTCTTTTGATAAGAAGTTTGACAACACCAAATAACTATTTTTGGGACTTTTGCCTTTGGCAACAGTGTTGAGCTGTTTTATGTACAGACTATTTCAGTTGTATGTTTCACAGATCACAAGTACTTTACTTTTCATTCATAAAATGAAAAAACAAAAATCAGAGTTGTTGGAGATGAGAGCTTGTACCTTACAATAATTCAGCTTGGAAATTAGACCTTAACTGTGTACTTACGAGTTTAGCTCGTCGTGAACGGGGTCCGCGGATTCTGCCCAGGACGACACTTCTAGTGTTAAAGATCATGCTTTTGTATGGTAAATGCAGAATATGCTGCCGGTGCCAGTACGCAACAAACGATCTGGTGGTCAGTTCGGTGAACGATAAATGATGTATCATCATGATTTGTTTCCATGGAGAAGTTAGCCACTTCGTCTGCATCACACCGTTATTCTTGAAGGGTAAGTGCAAGAAGCAAAAAATTAATACAATAAGTAAAACGGATGAACTCAAACACATGATCACATTAGCATGACATAATAGCAACATAGATCCGTGCTATAAAGAGTCCTACCTAGCATAGCTCATACCTGCACCGATTAATATTTGCTCACTCACTGCCAGCTACGAGTTTATCGTAATGTGGGTTTGCAAGCGATGGATTAAGGAATAACTTGATTGCTCATAGTAGGGTAAAGTTTGAAAATAAAGTATAGTGTATTGCTACTTGGCTTGTGAAATAGAATGGTGTAATACTAAAAGTTGGCAGTCAACGTGTTCAAGGCAGAAATGTAATTTGCAGATGTTCTGTCAGATCCCGAGTAACTCTGGATTATGAGTAACTTCCGGTGCTGAATGAGGAGCTTGGAGTCACTGTGACTTAATGGGTTTCCTGGGTCATAACTAAGATCCAGGCTTTCAACACACTTGCACACTACCTGTTTGTGGTGAGGATGTTGCGGTTCATGGAGAGTTTCACTACTTGGCAGTGATATTCATGTCTCGGCGGGCTGTGAGCCGAATCAATAACCTGTTGGATCGGGCATGGGGAGTCATGGATCACTGATCAAGCGGGTGTGGCGTCTGTCGGTACCCGTGGCGAAGGATGAAGTCTGAGCTCAGGACCCTGGTGCTGTCAGTCTTGCTCTAAGGATGTGGTGAGATAAGACTTATCCTTCGGTTACGAGGTCTCTTTGGGGAATCCTTATGCTATTGCTGGGCGGACCTTTGTAATCACGAGCGAGTTGCTGAGCAGAGACCCAATGAGATTGTCACCTGTATAGTTTGTGAGAGTCTAGCTGCGGCTGTCATAGACAGGTGGTCATTTCCTGATGCTGATCCCGCTGAACACCAATTCTCTCAGCAAGGGAGCCCTAGAGTGGAGGAGGCCGCGGGCCGACCATGTCCTGCGTGGTTGAGCCAGGTTTGATCGGCATCCTCAGGAAGATTGGGACTGGGCACGCATCTGCCTGGGGGAGTGCCAGACGGAGGCTCTGGAGTACCTCGCACGGAAAGAGGACGGCAGCGACGAGCTGCTCCAGCATGCTGCGAATACTGACATTCTAGGACTATTGAGTGACTCCCTGTGTCGGTTCACTATTTTTCCCTTTGAGAAGACAAAGGCTGCCCTGTTGACTTTCACTAAATTATGACCTGTTCAGTTTATGTGCGACTGCTTGATTAAGTTGCTTTTTTCATGTTGAAGTCTATGAGTTAATTAATGGCTGCGTTTGCGATGTGGAGATTCGTACTTATTACCTCGCACCGATTTCACCCTTTCGGTCTGTTTGTCTGTGTACAGGAAATAATCTCACAAAGTTGTGGATGGATTGGACGAAACATTGTGGACAGGTGGGTGTGTTGCAATTTGTGGGAAAATGTTTGTAACGTTGGGGTGGACAGCTTGAATTTGTTAGGGAAAATGTCACTGTTATTTCTGCGCTTTTCTAGTTTGATTTGGATTCTTGGGCAAGTCAGTTATTGCAGTGAATTTATAGTATTGATGCTTATGACACACGAGGGATATTAATATTTTGCTGTTGTTACCCCCCTTCGTCCTCCTGTCATTTCAAGCAATAATGGGAACTCTTTTGTTCGGTCTTATCTTTTCTGTCCGTGATGCGTCCAAAAAAGCCGGGGGGGGGTTACCGATGCATTGCAGCCGTGCCTGAGTTGACACCTGAAGGCCATAAAAAACCACCACCATCACCAATGGTTATTTTTTCTAAACAGATTTTTTTAATATACCACTACTACTACTATTACCAAATTATTCCAACTCTTGTGGGATTATGGTTGGGAAGAGTTTTGGCCCAATCTTTCAATAATTAGTTAGACAGGCTTGATGTTCAATTGCAGGTGGCAGGAATTTGTAATTCATTCAGCGGCTGCCACAGCAACAACTTCTTCCTCCTCATGAAAGACCGTGGATCTTAATGTCCCATGACAGGACACCTCAGCTTTAATTCTCTCTGAAAGATGGCACAATTGTTGAGAATCATGCCTTCTCTCACAGCCAGGGTACAGTTTTTAGCTGGTCGAGATTCAACTATCAGTTGTCAGCTCAAAAAGCATGTGTCACTACTCTGAGATTATCGTGACAGCCCTGATGACCCCACACAACGCAGAATCAAAGCGGAGGTGAAGCATTTGGTTTTTCACTTCTTCTGTTGGTCTACAATGTCCATGTTTGAATCGAAAGGAAACACTTTAATTTCAATTCATGTTATAATTTGAACACAATCGGAAACGAACGCTGTAGGCTCTGAATTCCACCTGATCGACAGGACGAGAGGAGTGAGATAATTTTGTTACTGCCGTCTGTCTGTCTGGCAGTCAACAATCTTAATAATCATTCTCACGGAACTACTGTTTTAAAGGATGTCATGAAGGAACAAACAACGAGGCACGAATAACTAACGTAACATGCTTAAATAAGGTGGTGTGTAGGTTACTGCAGCTACAGCGGTAAATGTTCGGATTTTTTTTCTTCACCTTTAAAATCATTCTTCTATTTCAGTTGAATTAAGACTGATCCTGGATGGGGTAAGGGGTTCTAGTGACTTTCTAGTTTATTTATTTTACCTCGCCACGGGTGGAAGGAGGTTACGTTTTTCAGCCTGTCTGTTGTCTGTTTGTGTGCAGGATATCTCAAAAAAAAGTTGTGGACAGATTTCAGATGAAATTTTGGGACAGTTTGGTGTGCTTGACAAGGAATGAGTGGCCGATTCGATTTTGATGAATGATTCAGTCCGGATGAATTTTTTAAGCGACTGCTTCACATTGAGGATGGGCAAAAGTGATAACTATGGCGATGTTCAAAAGGTTTGTTGGACAGGATTCGGACGAAATTTGGTGCACGTGGGCGTGTGACAAGGAAAGAAATGATTCAATTTTGGTGAGAGAGCCGATCTGTTATAATTTTTCAGAAGTGATTCTCAGCCATCGATTGGCCAAAAACGTTAAATTTATTGGGCCTGATATGTACTGACTGGATCATGGCATTTGCACGGCGAAGTATGCCTCTACAGAGTGGCCCTTCTAGTATTATTCTCATTTTCTGCTCTCGTAATCTCGCTGTTGTGGCATAAATATTTTTCATCAAATTGGATACGGAAAAGAACAAAACCCAAAGGAATCCGTAGCGAAATTTGGCCGAAGCGTCATATTTACTTGGGTTCTTACAAGAAAAAATGTAGCTTAATAATGCTGTTTAAATACACATGCGATGATCATAAAGGCTGAACTTTACATACTGAAAAATGCATGGAAGACCAATGTAAAAAAAAAGAAAATCATTACAGAATGTCAACTGCCATACAAAGCTGCAACTTTCTTCTCAAAACCTACGTAGAGAGCTTTCGAAACATACAACAATTTCATGCTGTAGTGGAATTGACCTATAAGTGACAGTCTAGTTTTAAACTAGCACTAATAGAGTTATTGGTCTCAAGTCACCAGTCTTCAAGTGAAAGCATTTTTGTGCTCGTCCGTGGATCAGTACTTGTGATGCCAATATTCGGACACGATAAACTGCGGTCGTCTTGGGTACAAAACAGACATCAGAGAGACTGTGTTCACTGCAAAATCTGTGGTCGTACTCGTGTAGGAAACTTGCCAGGAAGTACGTCAACATGGACCGTGGTTAGGATTACATGACTGATGTCTTCACAAATAAATAATATAATAATAATAAAAATAAAAATCACCTATCAAATTATAAGTTATGGACCCGGATTGGAACTTAGCACATTCAACAAAGCTAGAATACCTACCAAGCTGTAATAAAGTCAACACTAACCGAGTATAACCAACAATAGTCATTCCGCAGCAGAACAGACAACCTGACAATAGTAAATAGAGCCAGAGGGCAAAATCTGCTCACAGGATGTATGGGATTTACGTGAGGAACTTCCGCGAGTGGTGACTGCATGCCATATCAATCTGTCCAGTATGTTAAGCAAGCAGCTCTTTTGCCTTGGTCTGGAGTGATAATGGGGTCCCTTTCACGCATGTGAGAGGGAGTACATGGCCTGAAAAATGCAGCCAAAACGATGATACTAAATACATATATTTGAAGAAACAGCAGTACTTGATAAATTCCAACTGCAGTCATGGGGGAGAGCTTCAAACAGCTCATGTAGTAAGGTTCTGTCTACTCATGTTGCAAGTGTGGTGCAACGTTGAGATCGTGAATGCCGCAAACTGGTGGCCTCAAATCTTTTGGGCAAACGATGGACCGAACATTTATAACGTCTCAACGGTTATACTGTTTTGGGCCGGGTATCGCTGCGAAGCAACGATCCGCTAGTTGGAAGCTGCAGAGTCGCTCCACCGAACCCCGGATTCAGATGTTACGCTCGGATAACTCCAAAGTACGGGTCCCTTATAGGCGGGTGAATAGTCAATAATCAAACCACGTGGGCACAGGGTATTTGGCCAAACTTCAATACCTATTAGAGGCCATGTGGCGAACTACCGAGTATTCACACCCTCGACGGAGCTCGAACAGGAGAGCCGTAACCGGCTCGCCGTTGCATACCCGAACGGATTGGTTACCGAGGTCCGCGGTCAAAACGTACATCTACCAGCAGCGAACGGCCTTATTAATCACCCAAATGCCACGTGGTAAACCAATGAAGGAAAAGGACGAGGGACGAGCTGAAACATTTAACACATAGGGGTATTTATTTACAATTAGGTGGGGAAGGACACATAAGAGCAAGTTTATCACGACTAAAGCAAGGAAGTGATGTAAATGGACAAAAAGCACTTAACAAGTTCTACTTAGACGGGGCCCCAGGACCACACCGCACCACACAGATACCGCGAAGAGATGGACTCGAGGTCTTTATTAAATTCCGTCAGCACGAGGGAGGTCGGCGAGGGACGAGAACGTGGTTGGCTACATGGGCCGCGAGCTCACTGCTCCTGGGATGTCCACCCTTCTCGGAGCTCGGTCGCGAAAAGACGGATGCCCGGGCAGCCAGACGCGACCAGCGAACCAGCGAAGCGCCGAGCCGGGACGACACGAAGCCAGACCAGCGCCAGCAAAGCGATAGATTGATTCGAGGCAGAACAAACGGTCTGAGTGACGGAGAACAGAGTATCGCTCGATTTGCAACGGTGCGCATAGTTTTGTTTCCACATTCTTCGTCGTCTTCCGGGTGGCTTTCGTCTCGCTCATGCCTTGGCAAAATACCCTAGTTACTGATCTGGACCTGGGGGGGACGGACGGGTCACGGTCGCGCCGTCACAGGAGGGAATATGGTCCTGGTGTGCGCGCTAGTTGGCGATCCGTGCGGCATCCTGTGCTGGCATCTCCTGATTTGGGCGATGAGAGGAGGTCAGGTCTTCTGACCGCCGCCGTACGTGCTGACACTCGCACGGTGCAATGTGAGGCGATGGATGGGGAAAAGCGAAGGCAGTTGTCGTTGTGTTTATTTGTTGTTATTAAATCATAACTATCAAAATAACTTCGGCGCGCGGTGTAATTTCCATTAGACACAGGTAGGGGCCCTAACTAGAACAGACCTGTATCGAAATATAAGAATGTGTCTGTGTGCACAGGCTTCCAGATCGTCAACAATACCTCCGTTACCAAGTTTACAGAAAACAACCATTTTATCACACAGTATCTTTCGGCGAAGAGTGAGCGAGCTATCACCGGCCATCTGCATATATTCAAATTCCCTGCTCTCGCTTACAGGGGCCTACTTGATCACTGGCACATTGCTGCGCCCTCCGGCAAATGACACGACATTCTGTTGTCGTCAGAGAACATGCACTGCACATGAAAAAAGAATAGACATCATTTGTTGACATTGATTGAGGTAGGATGATAAGACTTTTGCATTATCGTGCTGGGGCGAGCTGAAGTTCTTGCTGGTGCAATCTTGCTCAACAATCGTGATTCGACGAATGAAGCATATCTGAAAGGTGGAGACGTCCAGTCGTCACCTGTGACCATCATCCCCTTCCCTACAACCCCTTCTCAACTGCACCACATGAATGACCTACCAGGTTGTGCATAGACATTTGTGAAGTGTCCAAGAGCTGAACTTTCAGTTTGAAAGGCATGCTAATGGAGGACAGCATGCAGAATTCCCACGGTGATGGCGTATGCCTAGCACCGTCCCCGACTATTCCATCTGCGAGCTTGGGTTTTGGACTGCTGTGGGCAACTGCCAACATTCAACAACAACTCCATCTTCAACCATCGCTCGCTTCGGCACGCCACCGAGCACCAGACTTGCGAAGAGTCAATCACTTTTATGTCCTAGAGAAACAAGTAATTAAAAAAAAGCTTTAACACACAAGTGTTCTGACATTTTGTTTCAGTCTCTCTCAGACTCGTAGAAAGTATTTTTTACTTTGATGTCAAGTCGATTTAAGAGCTTGCATGATGGGCTACCAATTAAATCGAGTAACAAGCACGGACAATGCCAGTTGCGTACAAACATCAACACAGTGATACGGTACCCCCAGTGATCAATAGTGAGTCAGCTGCCAACCCATCCGTACAAATAGGCACGATCTCCAATTTGTTGATGAAGCAATCCATTCCAACCAAATAACGCACTCGGATGCGGCACATACATCAGAGGCTGACGTTTCCGTATTGAATCCCACGATAGGCTGATCCTGGATCGGACCTGACCCAAAATCAATGCCTGTGGTCTTGGTCACCGTACCCGACCCCTCTCAGTGCACCAAAGTTTTTTTTTGTCACAACTCGTCCATTAATTTAGAGATATGATATACGAGGAGCAGTCAATAAGTAACCTTACAAATAGCGATATAAATTGTGAGAATGTAATTGTGTATTGTAGACGACTATATGTTTAATCTATGGCTAAGAGTCTGTTTGCCCGTTTTAGAAGATCTGGTAAATTGAGCGTAATGATGGCAGTGGAAGCAACATGCATCCACATATGGCGTTGTTCAT
>CM068964.1:93819325-93833331 GCA_035128595.1 Eptatretus atami | reverse complement strand
CGAATCTCGGATGAAGCTTGCACAGAGCGGAGGTGCGCGAGATCACCGACTCGCGCGGCGAGCGGACGTGCGCGAGATCACCGACCCGCGCGACGAGCGGACCCCCGCGTCTGCCTGCAGCGATGCCGTTCGATGCGGACTCGCCGTGGCTGGCGCAAAGATGACCCGCTCGCTTCGGAGATGAAGGTGAGGCGACGTTGTTCATGTTGATTTATCGGGGGAGATGTGGATTAGAGATGGTGGGAGATGTCGTTGTTGTGAAGGCGGTTTTGGAGAGGGTGGTTGGTGGTTTGGCGGGTGGAGAAGGTGGTTGGTGGTTGGCGTGTGGGAAGTGGTTGTTGCGTGGTGGGTCCAAATAACGATAGCGAAAGAAAAACGTAACTGAAGATTCACAGCCCTGTTACACGAATAATTCCCTTTAGACACGGTGGGGAAATCTATCTGAACACAGACTTATCGGCATAACTGATCTAAGACCTATATGGTGCTCTGCGAATTTCCACAGCCGTAACAATATATATATATATATATATATATATATATATATATATATATATGGTCCTATATTCCACAACAGCTGTACTGAGACAAACTATGGTCCAGATAAAAACAGGTTTACAATTAAGTTATCAGGTACCTTGTGCACAAACCCCATGTCTTTCAAGAACTGCCTGGACACTGACCTGGCTTTTATTTTATTTTTTAAAATACAAGGGGTAAAGGTTCATGGATAAATGACAAAGCGAGCAGGTATACAGACTAACAACGTGTGTGTGTGCGTGTGTGTGTGTGTGTGTGTGTTGTGTGTGTGCGTGTGTGCGTATGCAAGTCATTTTGGCAGAAATTTGTATTTTGTTCAGGGTGCCTGCGATAACTCGTCTATTCTTCAGGAAAGACACTGTCGGATTGTAAACGTCCACCAACTAAAGCTGACGTCAGGGACAGCCGGCTCACCATCCACCTGAGAGATGGTACACTTTGTGATACAAAGACCTGCCTGAGCACCACCAACAAGTTCAGAGTCAGGTCAGAAATCTTACCTTGCCAAGACAGTTCAAAGGTAAATTTAACCTTGTGTGCATTTCTGCGAGGGGAGACCACGGCTAAAAGTTGGCGCAGCGAATGAAAGAGATACGGACATCTTCATGTCAATGTCAAGATTGGAAAAATTCCGACGGTATCTTTACAAGGAAATACAAAGAAATCAGACAAAGGTGGAGGCCATTCAGCCCATCAGGCGTGCGTGACACCAGACTAATCCATCCACACAAGATCCAAAGAAGAAAATGCAAAAAAATTTTTGTAGTTTTTGTACATTTTCTTTTTTTCTTCTTCCCCTCAGGGGAGGGGGCATGGGCTTGGTTAAAACACACACAACAAATGTCTTTGTTGTTGATCAGGTGAGTTAGGCCTAAGTCACATTTGCTCTACGGCAAGGATACGGCGGCCATACGCCCTCTGAATTGACAGAAACGTGCGGCGGCCACAGAGTTTCTGAGGTGGCCTCAGGGTGGCCCTACGCCGTATGGCTATATTTTACAGGCCGTAGGGTCGCCGTGGAATTATAGCGCGGAGTTATAACTTTTTTCATTTCTACGTTCGCCGTAGCAATTCGACAAGCCGAAACAAAAGAACTGGTAAAAAAAAAATAAAAAAAACACTCGTTACCGTCCGTCTGGCCGCACGTTCGCCTTAGGGCCCCCCTGCGGTCGCCTTGCGGGCACCTTGCGTCTGCCTTGAAAATTATATGGCCGCCGCAGGAACGCCCTAAGGTCACCGTGCGACATCAAATCAAAGACCGTACGGCACCCCCACGTTTTCGGTCTCCACAATTTATAAATACGCCGTGCGGCTACCCGAAAAATAAAAACATATGTGACTGCTACATTGTGTGACCATGGAAATACTGTGGCCGCCGTATAATTGCTAGTGGCCGTAGATTTTGGAGACCCCACGGCCGCCGTGGCAAATGTGACTTAGGCCTTATCGCAGGCACCCTGAACAAATTACAAATTTCTGTCCAAATTGTGTGGACGCGTGCGTAAAAACAAAACACAACACAACACACACACACTCCTGGAGTCTGTCTTTTGCACCTGAGAAGGTGGAGAAGTTTTGGGCAACTCCAGACTCTGATTGTGATCCTGCAACTGGACTGGGAGACATCAGCTCACGTGTCCCAAGGACCTGCTCTGCTGCTCTTGCACATCCTCTCTCTGCCCTTTGCGCAAGGTCATCTTCCATCTGCTTGGAAATCTGCCAACATCGCTGCATTACATAAAAAGGTGCAAAAACCAATCCCCTTAACTACAGATCAATTAGCTTGCTTCCAATCATCATGAAGGTCATGGAATCCATCATCACAATTGATATGAAATCCTTCCTTTTCTCCAACAGCCTCATCTCAGATCACCAATTTGGATTCAGACCAGGTCTCTCTACCTTCGACATGCTGTTTATACTCACCCAACAATGGATGGAGGACCTCAATATCAGAATTGAGATCAGGGCCGTCTCTCTGGACATATCTGGTGCTTTTGATACAGTCTGGCATCCCGCCTTGCTCTCAAAACTGTCTGCCTATGGCACCCAAGGCCAACTCCACACATGGATTACTGAGTTCCTCTACTCTTGTCCTCATTGTGTATCTCTCAACGGAATCCTTTCATCTCCGCTCCCTGTCAAGGTTGGAGTGCCCCAAAGCAGTGTTCTGGGCCCTGGGCCCTGATGTTGGTGCTTCCCTCATCCTTCAGACAGGCAGGTTGTAGCCTCTTCTCTCTCTCTTCAGACCTTGAAAAAAAACATTCACAAGCTGGTCAAACACTTATAATATGTCTTTTGATCCTTAGAAATCACACACTCTCACTACTGCTCTCCATAACGACCGTCTTGCAAACCCTCCAATCTACTTTCTTGACCAATCATCTTGAGGATGTTCAGTCATTCAAACTCTTGGGTCTCATTATCAGCAATTATCTTTTTTGGGCAACTACATTTCAAAGTTGGCCTGCAAAGCCACCTATCGACTGGCATCCTCCATCGTACAAAGTTCCTCCTTGGCACATCTGAACTATTCAACGACAAGGCCTTCATCCGCAGCTTGACAGAGTACTGCTCTCCCCTCTGGGCTGGCTCCCATGCCTCTCAGCCTCTCATCTTGCTCAATTTGATGCCGTGGAAACAAAGGCCTTCATGATCATTGCAATCTCCCACAATGAAGCTGAGTCTATGCCGAGGTTTCTACATGGTACACGTGGTCACCATCAACCCTTTCTGGTGAAACTACCTAAATCCAGGATCACTGCTCACCTACATTCATTCATTCCTCTTTTCCCCCCCACCTGTGAAACCAACTTCCACATCCTCCAAGTGGTCAACATCACTGTTTATCACCATCACAGGTCATCCCCCATCCAAAACCATGATCTGTTCTCACCCCATTAACACTCCCACACCCTCCTCCTTCAAAATTTCCAGTTTTTGCTTCCTGGGAGTTTGCTTCTATGTCCATCTTCTGTGTCCCCACGTATCCTCCCCTTTTCATCATGCCTTGACCCAGTCCCCATGCATTATTTGTCCGTCTCCCTCTATTTTGTCCTTCAACCCTGATGTTGATGTCTGTGTCTGTCTCTCTCTCTCCGTGTGTCTCTGTCTCTGTCTCTGTCTCTGTCTCTGTCTCTGTCTCTCTCTCTCTCTCTCTCTCTCTCTCTCTCTCTCTCTCTCTCTCTCTCTCTCTCTGTGTGTGTGTCTCTCTCTCTTGTTCCAGCTCCTCCACGAGCCTCGACTCTGTATCCAAATAAATAAATAAAGCGCACGATCAAGAAATCATCACGTCACGTGGTATGGGCAGAGCAAGCGCATGGACGGAGTGGATTATTTATAAATGCTGCACACTGTGCACTGTACAGCGAGTGCTGTTAAATGAAGCGGCCTGGCCCTGATAATATGAGAGAATGGTCTCACAACCACAAGGGTAAATCAGTTGGAGCGACGACACGAAAACAAAATATGTCAATTAAATGATATCATTATAAGGCTTACCAATCGGTACGAAAGGATTTTCTTTCGTTTTACGTTTGAGCTTTTCCGCGACGCCTTCATCAAATCCGGACATTGTAACTCAAACACAGTTGTATCTTATCACCATATTAATTAATTATCCTGTTTGATATTTCGCGTCTCCCCGTAAAACGACCTCGAAATCTCGAAATCCTTCACAGCGAGGATGACGTCATGTTCTATCTTTCACACCTGTGGAATCTTCTTCCCACAGAAAACGCTGACGACAATTTGTTTAACAATATCAGAAACTCCACAGAACCAGAAGACGAACGAACGCGAAAAACACGATTTGGATACTGTTGCGGACTACATCGTCATGATCGACAGGCCGTGTACAAATAACAAGCGGTAATTTTTTTTTTTTCCAAAAAGGAATGCAAAACTCACAAACACTCCACGATATATATAATACAATTAAGGAATTACTTTTAGCAACAAAAAGATCAAATGCAAGGATTAGAAGAAAAAAAACGTCGACGGAACTTTTTTTATCCGCTTTAATAAACGTGAAGATACATCCAATTAAACACAAATCTTCATGTGAAGGTCGGTGGACTCCCGCCTCAGCAACAATCTCTTAGACTTCTTCGTTGACGGCGATAATTATTCACACCGATCACACGTCATTGTCGGGTTGGTCGGGGGAAGTTTTTAGCCGCGTCGCGTTGCGAACGCTGGCTCGAAGAGAGCTCCGCGTTCTTCTTCTTCTTCTTGCTCTTCTTCTTCTTCTTGCTCTCCTTATTTTCTTGTTCTTCTTCTTCTGGTGAAGACAAAACCTTTAGGACGCGGCTCTTGGACACATTTGTCCTTGTTTTCACCAAGTCTTTCACGAATCGGCTGACCAGACTTGCCACTCGACCAAGTGTGTGTGTGTGTGTGTGTGTGTGTGTGTGTGTGTGTGTGTGTGTGTGTGTCACGGTGTCTCCTCGATAACTCCAAAACCATAAAACCGAGCAGACTGAAACTTTCCATGCATAGAAAGAAAACTCCAAGGAAGTGCATGAGTGAAAATTGGGTGTTTTGGGTTAATTAAAACACCCCTTTTCGAAGATAATTAACGGCCTTATTTAATTATATCCTTCATCAGGCGATCCTTGGCCACCTCGCTGTCTGGGGTCTTAAAGCGTTTCCTGGGTAACCTCGCGAGGGTCTGTAGCTGCCAAGTTTTTTGGCCTGCTCAACCATGCCTCGACTTGGAACGGGCCGCAACGATTTCTTCACGATAAAGTTGTTTTTTCTTCACTTTCCTCACTCGTATTATATCGAATGCCCGTTCGTCATAGCTACGAATCGCAGGGTATATTGCAATGCTTATAAAACACCCAGAGATGCCAGCGTTCGTGGCTTTATTTCATTTGCACATACTAGTACGTGCCCGTACGTGCATGGCCGTACGTGCAAAAAAAACAACTTTCAAACCGCGTGCCAGAAAAAAAAACTTTCAAACAACCACACAGTCCGTTCCTTCGCTCTCGTAAACGATGACTGGATTGGGGCATTTGGTGTTTATCTATAAATGCCGCATAAGAAAATCGAGAAATTAATTAGAATACAAAGTCATCACGATCCGGAAGTCCGTACGTTGTAACCCGTAATGGGGAACGCGGCTGAGGATCTCTTTCCCATTGGCCACACCTACGCAGCAACGTGTCCTGTCATTGGTTTGTAAATAAATGGCCATAACTTGGGAAGCACTTGTCCGATTATATCAAACCTTGAAAGGTACATACTCAGGTCCCCAGCAATATACCTGGCAAGTTTCAATTAGATCGACAGTGGTTGTTGAGAAACAGCGGTCACAGACACACACACACACACACACACACAGATTGCTGGAATTATAGATAGATGAATAACCGAATCTCTTAAACGAAGAGAATTACAAAATGTAAGCTCCCTCCAGATTTGAAAGTATCAGCAGTTCCGACTCCCCAAAAGTGTTGATTTGTCCAATTCACATTGCATGGGTGTTTCTGGGTGCATAGTTTGTGTCGACGGCAATTGGTAATCGCTTGGCAGGCCAGGCGTTCCGTTGGAGTGCTCAACCACTACCGAGCTGTACAGTGAAACAGTCATGTTCCTGATTGGGACGTGCACTCGACAGTTACTACAAGGTAAACAGCACACACGGACGTGGTACATATGGTTAGATTTGGATCTGTACGGACTCTCCGCAGGTGTGTGGACATGCCTTGCCTGTTACGGGTGCCGTGGTGGCAAAGTTTCATCCCGTATATTATGGAGGTTCAAATGTCAGGCAGCATTCGACAGAGTTAAATCCACACTTATGAGTTCTCCAGTTCTTGCAGCACCAAATTTTCAGAAAAAAACTTCAAATTAGCAGTAGATGCTGGCGATGTGGGGGCTGGAGCCATTTTGCTCCAGGAAGATGCCCTCGGCAAAGATCACCCCGGATGCTATTATTTTAAAGAAGTTTGACAAACACCAAAATAACTATTCTTTGGGACTTTGCTTTGCAACAGTTTGAGCTGTTTTTATGTACAACTACTTTTCCAGTTGTAGTTTTCACAGATCACAATACTTTACCTTTCATTCATAAAATGAAAAACAAAAATCAGATTGTTGAGATGGAGCTTGTCCTTACAATAATTCATCTTGGAAATTAGACACATTAACTGCTGACTACGAGTCTACTCGTCGTGACGGGTGTCCCGGATTCTGCCACGACGAGCATTCTCGTGTAAAAGATCATGCTTTTGTATGGTAAACAGAATATGCTGCCGTGCCAGATAACGCAACAAACGATCTGGTGTCAGTTCGGTGAACATAAATCGATGTAATCATCATGATTTGTTTCCATGAGAAGTTTCGCCACTTCGTCTGCATTCACACGTGTCATTTTGAAGGGTAATGACAAGAAGCAAAAAATAATAAAATAAAATAAAACAGATGGAACTCAACACATGATCTACCATTAGCAATGACATAATAGCAACATAGATTCCGTGCTAAAAGAGTCCTACCAGATAGCTCATACCTGGCATACCGAATTTAATATCTTGTCTCACTCACTGCCAGCTACGAGTTTTATCGTAATGTCGGGTTTCCCCAGCGATGGATAAGAAATGAACTTAGATTTGCTCATAGAAGGGTACAATTTGAAAATAAAGTATATGTTCATGCATACTTGGCTTGGAAAATAGGAATGGTGTATACTACAAGAGTTGGCAGTCAACGTGTTCAAGGCAAAGACAATGTAATTGCAGATGTTCTGTCAAGATCCGAGTAACTCTGGGATTATGAGTAACTCCGGTGCTGAATGAGGAGTTGGAGTCACTGTGATTATGGGTTTCCTGGGTCAAAACTAAGATCCAGGCTTTCAACGACACCTTGCACACACCTGTTTGTGGTGAGGATGTTGAGGTCATGGAGAGTTTCACTTACCTTGGCAGTGATATTCATGTCTCTGCGGGCTGTGAGCCAGAAGTCAATAGACTGTTGGATCGGGCCTGGGGAGTCATGGATTCACTGGATCAAGCGGTGTGGCGCTGTCGGTACCTGCGCAGGATGAAAGTCTGAGTCTTCAGGCCCTTGGTGCTTCCAGTCTTGCTCTATGGATGTGAGACAGAGACTTAACTCCTTCGGTACCAGGTCTCTTTGGGGAATCCTTTGCTATTGCTGGTCGGACTTTGTATCCAACGAGCGATTGCTGAGAGAGACCCACATGAGATTTGTCACCTGTATAGTTTGTGAGAGTCAGCTGCGGCTGTATAGACATGTGGCTCATTTCCCTGATGCTGATCCCGCTGACCAGATTCTCTCAGCAAGGGAGCCTCTAGAGTGGAGGAGGCAAACGGGCCGACCATGTGCCTCGTGGTTCGAGCAGGTTGATCGGCATCTCAAGGAGATTGGGATGGGCCAGGCATCTGCCTGGGGGATGGCCAGACGGAGGCCTCTGGAGTACCGACGGAAAGAGGACGCAGCGACGAGCTGCTCCAGCACATGCTCCCATACCTGACCTTCTAAGGACTATTGAGTGACTCCCTGTGTCGGCTTCACTATTTCTGTCACTTTGAGAAGACCAACAGGGCTCCTCTGTTGACCTTTCACTAATTTATGACCTGTTCAGTTTAATGTGCGAACTGCTTGATTAAGTTGCTTTTTCATGTCGAGAGTCATGAGTTAATATATAGCTGCGTTGCTGGATGTGGAGTTCGTACTTATTACCTCCGCCACCGATTTTCACCCCTTTCTGTCTGTTTGTCTGTGTACAGGATATCTCAAAAAGTTGTGGACGGATTCGGACGAAACTTGGTGGACAGGTTGGGTGTGTTGCAATTTGTTGGGAAAATTTTGTAACGTTTGGGGTGGACGCTTTGTAATTTGTTGGGAAAATGTCACTGTTATTTCTGCGCTTTCTAGTTTGATTTGGGATTCTTGGGCAAGTCAGTTATTGCAGTTAATTTATAGTATTATGCTTATGACACACGAGGGATTATTAAATATTTTTGCTGTTGTTACCCTTCCGTCTCCTGTCATTTCACAATAACAGGGGAACTTTGTTCGTCCTTATCTTTTCTGCCGTGATGTCAGCGGGGTTACCGATGCATTAGCACGCCGTGCCCTGAGGTTGACACCGAAGGCATAAAAAAAATGTTTATTTTCTAAACACCTTTTTTAATAGTACCACTACTACTACTATTACCAAATTATTCCAACCTTCTTGTGGGATTAGTTGGGAAAAGTTTTTGGCCCAGATCTTTCAATAATTAGTTAGACCAGGCTTGATGTTCAATTGCAGGTGGCAGGAATTTGTAATTCATTCAGGGCTCCAGCAACAACTCTCTTCCTCCTCATGAAAGACCGTGGGATCTTTAATGTCCATGACAGGACACCCAGCTTAATGTCTCTCTGAAAGATGGCACACATGTTGATGAATCATCCTTTCTCTCAACACCAGGGTAACAGTTTTATAGCTGGGTCGAGATTCAAACTATCAGTATTCAGCTCAAAAGCATGTGCACTACCTCTGAGATATCGTGACAGCCACTGATGACCCCACACACGCAAATCAAAGCGGGGTGAAGCATTTGGTTCACTTCTGTCTGTGTCTACAAATGTCAGTTTATGATCGACGAACAACTTAATTTCAATTGAATGTTATATTTTGAACACAAATCGGAACACGAACCTGTAGGCTCTGAATTCCACCTGATCGCACAGGCACAGAGAGGAGTGAGATAATTTTTTACTCCGTCTGTCTGTCTGGCAGTCAAACCAAATTTAAAATCATTCTCAACGAGAAACCTACTGTTTTTAAAGGATGTCATCAAGGACACAAACAACAGGCACGAATAACTAACGTAACATGTTAAATAAGGTGGTGTGTAGGATACTGCAGCTACAGCGGTAAATGTTCGGATTTTTTTCTTCTTCAACCTTTAAAATCATTATTCTATTTCAGTTGAATTATATACCTGAACACTGCATGGGGTAAGGTGTTCTATGAACTTTCTAGTTTATTTATTGTTACCTTCGCCACCGAAGGTGGAAGGAGGTTACGTTTTCACCCTGTCTGTCTGTCTGTTTGTGTGCAGGATATCTCAAAAAAAAGTTGTGGACAGATTCAGATGAAATTTTGTGGACAGGTTTGGTGTGTGACAAGGATGAACCGATTCGATTTTGATGAAGATTCAGATCCGGATACGAGAATTTTTTTTAAGCGACTCTTCACCATTGAGAGATCGGGCCAAAAATGATAACTAGCGCGATGTCTCAAAAGGTTGTGGACGGATTCGGACGAAACTTGGTGGACACGTTGGGCGTGTGACAAGGAAGAAATGATTCAATTTTGGTGAAGAGCCGAATCTTATAATTTTCAAAGTGATTCTTCACCATCGATTGGGCCAAAAACGATATATTTATTGGGCCTGATATGTACTACTGGATCAGGCATTGCACGGCGGAAGTATGCCCTCTACAGAGTGCCCTTCTAGTTATTATTCTTCATTTTCCTCTCTCGTTAATCATTGCTGTTTGCAATAAAATATTTTCAATCCAATTGGATACGGAAAAAAACAACAAAACCCCAAAAGGAATCACGTGAGCAAATTTGGCCAAAGCTCAATATTTACTTGTGGTGTCTTTACAAAAGAACAAAATGTAGCTTATAATGACTTTTAAATCACACATGCGATGAATCCAAAAGGCTGAACTTTACAACTGAAAAATGCCATGAAGACCCAATTTAAAAAAAAAGAAAAATCATTACAAATGTCACACTGCTCATACAAAAGCTGCACTTTCTTCTCAAAACTACGTAGAGAGCTCGAAACAAATACAAACAATTTCATGCTTAGTGGAATTGAACTATAAGTGACAGTATAGTTTTAAAACTATGCACTAATAGAGTTATTGAGTCATCAGTCACCAGTCTTCAAGTGAAAGCATTTTTTGTGCTCGTCTCGTGGATCAGTACTTGTTGATGCCAAATATTCGGACACGATCAAACTGCGGTAGTTTGGGTACCAAAACAGACATCAGAGAGACTGTGTTCACTGCAAAATGCTGTGGCTCGTACTTCGTGTAGAAACTTGCCAGGAAGTACCTGCAGACATACGGACCGTTGGTTCAGGATTACATGACTGATGCTTTCACAAAAAATAAATAATAATAATAAAAATAAAAATCACCATCATCAAATTATAACAGTTATGACCCGGATTGGAACTTTAGCACAATCAACAAACTAGAATACCCTACCAACTTGTAATAAAGTCACACTAACCGAGTCAACACCAACAATAGTCATTCCGCACAGACAGACAACCATAGACAAAGTAAATAAGCCAGGAGGCAAAATCTGCTCACAGGATGATGGGAGTTACAGTGAGGAACTTCCGCGAGGTGGTGTACTGCATGCCATGATCAATCTGCTCCCAGTATGTAAGCAAGCGTGCTTTTCCTTGGTCTGGAGTGATGAATGGGGTCCCTTTCACCATGTGCAAGAGGACGTACATGGCCTGAAAATGCAGCCACAAACATGATACATAAGATACATATATTTAAGAAACAGCAGTACTCCTGATAAATTTCCACTGCAAGTCATGGGGAGAGCTTTCAAACAGCTCACGTAGTACAGGTTCTGTCTACTCATTTGCAAAGTGTGGTGACAACGTTGAGATACGTTTGAATTGAGCAAAACTGTGGCCTCAAAAATCTTTGCAAACGACTGACCAAATTTTGAACGTCCTCACGGTTATACTGTTTTGGGCCGGGTATCGGCTGCGAGCACGACCGCTAGTTGGAGCAGCAGAGTCGACTCCACCGAACACCCGGAATTCAGATCGTTACCCTCGGATAACTCCAAAGGTACGGGTCCCTTATAGGACCGTGAATAGTCAATAAATCAACCACGTGGGCACAGGGTTATTTGCCAAACTTCAAAATACCTAGAGGCCCATGTTGCGAACTACCGAGTATTCACACCCTCGACGGAGCTCGAACAGGACGAGCCGTAACCGTGCTCGACCCGTGCATAACCCGAACGGATGGTTACCGAGGTCCCGTCGGTCCAAACGTACATCTACAGCAGCAACGGCCTTATTAATCACCCAACATGCAACGTGCTAAACCAATGAAGGAAAGGACGAGGACGAGCTGAAACATTTAACAATAGGGGTATTTATTTACAATAGGTGGGGAAGGAACACATAAAGAGCAGAGTTATCACGACTAAAGCAAGGCAAGTAATGTACAAGGAGCAAAAAGCACTTAACAGTTTCTACTTATAGACGGGGCCCCACGGACACACACACGCACACACAGATACCCAGACAGAGAGATGGACCTCGAGGTCTTTATTATTCCTTCAGCACGGAGGGAGGTCGAGCTGAGGGACGAGAACGTGGTTGGCTACCTGGGCCGCGAGCACGCGTCTGGATGTCCACCCCTTCTCGGAGCTCCGGTCGCCAAAAGACGGACCCGGGCAGCCAGACGCAGACCAGCGAACCAGACCAGCGCCAGCGACGACACGAAGCCAGACCAGCGCCAGCAACGATAGATTGATCCGAGAGCCAGACCACGCGCTCGAGCTGACGGAGAACCAGAGTACTCGCTCGAGCAGACGGTGCGCAATTTATGCCACCGTTCCTTCGTCGTCTTCTCGGGTGCGCTTCGCTCATCGCCCATTGGCCGCAAAATGACGCAAGTCTACTGATTGGACCGGGGGGGGGGACGTGACGGCCGTCACGGTCCCCGCCCTCAAACAAGGAGGGGAAATATGTCCTGCGTGGGCTGCGCCTATTGGCCGACCGTCGGCAACCTGGCTCGCATCTCCCTGATTGGGCGAGAGAGGAGTCCTCTCTGACTCCGCCACGTTACGCGTGCAATGGTCCGGAGGATGGTGGGAAGAAGCGAAGGCAGGGTGTCGTTGTAGTTATTGTTGTTATAAAAATCCTAACTATCAAAATAACTTCGCAGCGCATGTATGTAATTTCCATTAGACACAGGTAGGGGGCCCTAACTAGAAACACACACTTATCGAAATAACTAAGCTACGGGGACGGCTGTCTGTCTGTGTGCACAAGGCTTCCAGATTCGTAACAATACCTCCGTTAACCAAGTTTACAGAAAACAACCATTTTATCCCACAGTATCTTTCGCGAAGAGTAGGCGAGCTATCACCGGCATCCTGGCCAAATTCCAAATTCCTGCTCTCGCCTACAGGGGCCACTGCATCACTGGCACAGCTGCGCCCCCGGCAAATGACACGACCCTGTTGTACAGTACAGAGCCATGCACTGCACATGAAAAAAGAAGACATCAATTTGTTGACAGATTTGAGGTAGGATGATAAGACTTTTGCATATCGCTGGAGGCGAGCGAAGTTCTGCTGTGCAATCTTGCTCAACAATCGTATTCGAGAATGAAGCAATCTGAAAGGTGGCACGTCCCATCGGCTCACCTGTGACCATCATCCCCCCCCCCCAACCCCCTTCTCAACCCACCACACAATGACCTACCAGGTTGTGAAAGACATTTGTGAGTGTCCAAGCAAGCCCGACACTCAGGAAAGGCATGCTAATGAGGACAGCATGCAGACTTCCCACGGTGATGGCGTATGCTAGCCACGTCCCACGACTATTCATCACCCCAGAGTTTGGGTTTGGACTGCTGTGGGCAACTCCAACATTCATCGCTGCGCTTCGGTGCACGCCCACGAGCACACAGACTTGCGAAGAGTCAATCACCTTTTATGTCCCTAGAAAGAAAACAAGTAGATTAAAAAAAAAAAAACTTTAACACACACAAGTGTTTCTGCACATTTTGTTTTCATCATCTCTCAGACTCGTAGAGAAAGTATTTTTTACTTTGATGTCAAGTCCATTTAAGAGCTGCATCATGGGCACCAATAAATCGATAACAATGCCACGGACATGATCAGTTGCGTACAAACATCAACACAGTGATACGTACCCTCCAGTGATCAATAAGTTCAGTCACTGCCAAACCCATCCGTACAAATAGCACGATCTCCAATTGTTGATGAAGCATCCATTCAACCAAAACGACACTCGGTAGCGCGCACATACCTCCGCCAGGCTGAACGGTTTACGTATTGAATCCCACCGATAGGCTGCATCTGGATTCGGACCTGAACCAAAATCAAATCGCCTTGGTCTTGTCACCTACCCGACTCATGCACCAAGTTTTGTCACAACTCGTCCATAACCTTTTGAGATATGATATACGAGGAGCAGTCAATAAGTAACCTTAAAATAGCGATATAAATTTGAGAATGTAATGTGTGTAGTTGTAGACGACATATGTTACATCTATGGCTAAGAGTCATGTTTTGCCCGTTTTAGAAGATCTGGTAACATTGAGCGTATGATGGCAGTGGAGCAAACATGCATCACCATATGGCGTGTTCATTCTGCGATTGATTTCATTGGGATTCACACCCTCACTTCCCAAGAAAC
>CM068964.1:93779730-93814601 GCA_035128595.1 Eptatretus atami | reverse complement strand
AGAATTATATTGCTGGGACCTGAGGATGTGCCTTTTCAAGGTTTGATATTATCGGACAAGTGCTTCCCAAGTTATGGCATTTATTTACCAAACCAATGACAGACAACGTTGTTGCGTGGGCGTGGCCGATGGGAAGGGAAGCTCAGCCGCGTTCCCCATTACAGGTTACAACGTACGGGCTAATTACGGGTTACATACGTACGGGGTTCCGGTAATTATGACTTCGTGATTTAATAATTTCTCGATTTTCTATGTGCATTTATAGATATACACAATGCCCCAAGTTATGATCGTTTTCATATTAGACGGTGCATAAATTCGGTAAATCAGAGTGAGCTGTGTGCTCCGAACCAGGAAGTAAATTTTTTTTCTTCTTCTTCTCTTTCTTTTTGTTTTTCTTGCGACGACTTGCCGAATAAGTAAAATACGTTGCGCTAATTGAATAATTGGCCATTAAAACCTAAATTCGCAATCATCCGTAACTGTGATATAGCGAATTCCGCGCCACGCACGTACGGCAACGCGAGAGCGAAGAAACGGCTGTGTGGTTGTTGTTCTTGCTCGCGGTTGGAATATTTAATTTATTTATTATATTTATTTTTTTTTACGGGCACGTACTAGTTTTTTCACAATTGAGAGAGGGGGGCAAAAAGGAGATACATGTAGGATGAGGGGAAGTCAATAAGTAACCTTAAAATGGCGATATAAATTTGAGAATGTAATGTGTGTAGTTGTAGACGACATAATGTTATATCTATGGCTAAGAGTCATGTTTTGCTGTTTTAGAGAATCTGGTAAATTGAGCGTATGACGGCAGTGGAGCCGTTCCAAGATGGCGGATCCCTTGGAAGCATGCACCAGGGAGGAGCAACGTTCTGTCATCCGTTTCTTGGGAGTGAGGTGTGAATCCCAATGAAATCAATCGCAGAATGAACACGCCATATGGTGATGCATGTTTGCTCCACCTGCCATCATACGCTCAATGTTACCAGATCTTCTAAAACGGGCAAAACATGACTCATTAGCCATAGATGTAACATTATGTCGTCTACAACTAACACATTACATTCTCAAATTTAATATCGCTATTTTAAGGTTACTTATTGACTGCTCCTCGTATATATATCTCAAAGGTTATGGACGAGTTGTGACAAAACTTGGTGCATGAGTCGGTGTAGGTGACAGACCAAGGCGATTTGATTTTGGTTTCAGGTCCGAATCAGATGCAGCCTATCGGTGGGATTCAAACGTAAACCGTTCAGCCTGGCGGAGGTATGTGCGCGCTACCGAGTGTCGTTTTGGTTGATGGATGCTTCATCAACAATTGGAGATCGTGCTATTTTGTACGGAGGGTTTGGCAGTGACCTGAACTTATTGATCACTGGATGGGTTAGTATCACTGTGTTGATGTTTGTACGCAACTGATCATGTCCGTGGCATTGTTATGATTTATTTGGTGCCCATGATGCAGCTCTTAAATGGACTTGACATCAAGTAAAAAATACTTTTCTCTACGAGTCTGAGAGATGATGAAACAAAATGTGCAGAAACACTTGTGTGTGTTAAAGTTTTTTTTTTTTTAATCTACTTGTTTTCTTTCTAGGGGACATAAAAGGTGATTGACTCTTCGCAAGCTGTGTGCTCGCGGGCGTGCACCGAAGCGCAGCGATGAATGTTGAGTTGCCCAAGCATCCAAACCCAAACTCTGGGGTGATGAATGTCGTGGGACGTGGCTAGCATACGCCATTCACCGTGGGAAGTCTGCATGCTGTCCTCATTAGCATTGCCTTTCCTGAGTGTCGGGCTTGCTTGACACTCACAAATGTCTTTCACAACCTGGTAGGTCATTGTGTGGTGGGTTGAGAAGGGGGTTGGGGGGGGGGATGATGGTCACAGGTGACCGATGGGACGTGCCACCTTTCGATTGCTTCATTCTCGAATACGATTGTTGACAAGATTGCACAGCAGAACGTTCGCTCGCTCCAGCCGATATGCAAAAGTCTTATCATCCTACCTCAAATCTGTCAAAAATTGATGTCTTCTTTTTCATGTGCAGTGCATGGCTCTGTACTGTAACAACAGGGTCGTGTCATTTGCCGGGGGCGCAGCTGTGCCAGTGATGCAGTGGCCCCTGTTAGCGTAGAGCAGGAATTTGGAATTTGGCCAGGATGCCGGTGATAGCTCGCCTACTCTTCGCGAAGATACTGTGGGATAAAATGGTTGTTTTCTGTAACTGGTATACGGAGGTATTGTTACGAATCTGGAAGCCTTGTGTGCACACAGACAGACAGCGTCCCGTAGCTTAGTTATTTCGATAAGTGTGTGTTTCTAGTTAGGGCCCCCTACCTGTGTCTAATGGAAATTACATACATGCGCTGCGAAGTTATTTTGATAGTTAGGATTTTTATAACAACAATAACTACAACGACACCTGCCTTCGCTTCTTCCCACCATCCTCCGGCAACCATTGCACGCGTAGACGTGGGCGGAGTCAGAGGACTCCTCTCTCGCCCAATCAGGGAATGCGAGCCAGGTTGCCGACGGTCGGCCAATAGCGCAGCCCAGCGCAGGACATATTTCCCCTCCTTGTTGAGGGGCGGGGACGTGACGGCCGTCACGTCCCCCCCCCCGGTCCAATCAGTTAGACTTGCGTCATTTTGCGGCCAATGGCGATGAGCGAAGCGCACCCGAGAAACGACGAAGGAACGGTGGACATAAATTGCGCACCGTCTGCTCGAGCGAGTACTCTGGTTCTCCGTCAGCTCGAGCGCGTGTCCTGGCTCTCGGATCAATCTATCGTTGCTGGCGCTGTCTGGCTTCGTCGTCGTGCTGGCGTGGTCTGGTTCGCTGGTCTGCGTTGGCTGCCCGTGGTCCGTCTTTTGCGACCGGAGCTCCGAGAGGGGTGGACATCAGACGCGTGCTCGCGCCCAGGTAGCCAACCACTGTCTCGTTCCTCAGCTCGACCATCCCTCCGTGCTGGAAGATATAATAAAGACTCGAGCGTCATCTCTGTCTGGGTATCTGTGTCGTGCGTGTGTGTGTCCGTGGGCCGCCTATAAGTAGAAACTGTTTATGTGCTTTTTGCTCCTTGATCCTTATATTGCCTGCTTTAGTCGTGATAAACTCGCTCTTTATGTGTTCCTTCCCCACCTATTGTAAATAAATACCTATTGTTAAATGTTTCAGCTGCGTCCTCGTCCTTTCCTTCATTGGTTGTGCCGTTGCTGTTGGGTGATTAATAGGCCGTTGCTGCTGTAGATGTACGTTTGGACGACGGGGACCTCGGTAACCATCGTTGGGTTATGACGGGTCGCACGGTTACGGCTCGTCCTGTTTCGAGCTCCGTCGAGGGTGTGAATACTCGGTAGTTCGCACATGGCCTCTAGGTATTTGAAGTTTGGCAAATAACCCTGTGCCCGTGGTTGATTTATTACTATTCACGGTCCTATAAGGGGCCGTACTTTGGAGTTATCCGAGGGTAACGATCTGAATTCCGGGTGTTCGGTGAGAGTCGACTCTGGCTCTCCAACTACGGTTCGTGCTCAGCCCGATACCCGGACCCCAAACAGTATAACCGTGAGGATTCAAAATTGGTCCAGTCGTTTGCAAAGATTTTTGAGGCCACAGTTTTGCTCAATTCAAACGTATCTCAACGTTGTCACCACACTTTGCAAATGAGTAGACAGAACCTGTACTACGTGAGCTGTTTTGAAAGCTCTCCCCATGACTTGCAGTGGATAATGTATCGGAGTACTGCTGTTTCTTAATATATGTATCTTAATGTAATGTTTGTGGGCTGCATTTTCAGGCCATGTACGTCCTCTGGCACATGGTGAAAGGGACCCATTCATCACTCCAGACCAAGGAAAAGCACGCTTGCTTAATACTGGGCAGCAGATTGATCATGGCATGCAGTACACATCGCGAAGTTCTCACTGTAACTCCTCAATCGTGGCAGATTTTGCCTCCTGGCTTATTTACTGTCTATGGTTTGTCTGTCTGTGCGGAATGACTATTGTTGGTGTGACTCGGTTGTGTGACTTTTATTACAAGTTGTAGGGTATTCTAGTTTTGTTGATTGTGCTAAAGTTCCAATCGGGTCATAACTGTTATAATTGATGATGGTGATTTTTATTTTTATTATTCATTATTTATTTTTTGGAAAGCATCAGTCATGTATCCTGAACCAACGGTCCGTATGTGCAGGTACTTCCTGGCAAGTTCTACACGAAGTACGAGCCACAGCATTTTGGCAGTGAACACAGTCTCTCTGATGTCTGTTTGGTACCAAACTACCGCAGTTTGATCGTGTTCCGAATATTTGGCATCAACAAAGTTACTGATCCAGAGACGAGCACAAAAATGCTTTCACTTGAAGACTGGGTGACTGATGAACAACTAACTTATGTGCATAGTTTTAAAACATAGCTGTCACTTATAGTTCAATCCACTAAGCATGAAATTGTTTGTATTTGTTTTCGGCTCTCTACGTAGTTTTGAGAAGAAAGTGGCAGCTTTTGTATGAGCAGTGTGACATTTGTAATGATTTTTCTTTTTTTTAAATTGGGTCTTCATGGCATTTTTCAGTTGTAAAGTTCAGCCTTTTGGATTCATCGCATGTGTGATTAAGTCATTATAAGCTACATTTTGTTCTTTTGTAAAGACACCACAAGTAAATATTGAGCCTTTGGCCAAATTTGTCACGTGATTCCTTTTGGGGTTTTGTTGTTTTTTTCCCGTATCCAATTGGATTGAAAATATTTTATTGCAACAGCAATGATTAACGAGAGAGGAAAATGAAGAATAAACTAGAAGGGCACTCTGTAGAGGGCATACTTCCGCGTGCAATGCCTGATCCAGTAGACATATCAGGCCCATATAATATATCGTTTTTTGGCCAATCGATGGTGAAGAATCCTTTGAATATATTAAGATTCGGTCTTCACCAAATTGAATCATTTCTTCTTGTCACAGCCCAACGTGTTCCACCAAGTTTCGTCCGAATCCGTCACACCTTTGAGACATCGGGTCTAGTTATCATTTTTGGCCCGATCTCTCAATGGGTGAAGAGATCGCTTAAAAAAATTATATATCGACCGATCTGAATCTTCATCAAAATCGAATCGGTTTCATCTTGTCACACACCAACCTGTCCACAAAATTCATTCTGAATCGTCACAACTTTTTTTGAGATTATCCTGCACACAACAGACAGACAGAAGGTGAAAACGTAACCTCCTTCCACCTCTTCGTGGCGAGGTAACATAATAAATAGAAAGTTCATAGAACACCTTACCATGCAGTGTTCAGGTATATAATTCAACTGAAATAGAATAATGATTTTAAAGGTTGAAGAGAAAAAATCCGAACATTTACCGTGTAGCTGCAGTATTACACACCGATTATTTAACATTGTTACGTATTGGCAAGTTTCAATTAGATCGGACCAGTGGTTGTCGAGAAACAGTGGTCACAGACATTGCTGGAATTATAGATAGATAATAATAATAAATTCGAGTATCCAGATTCAGATCTTTACCAAAATCGAATCATTTCGTCCTTGTCACACACCCTACCTGTCCACCAAGTTTAATCCGAACTCGTTAACAATTTTTTGAGATATCCTCCTCACAGACAGACAGACAGGGGTGAAAACCTCAGGGCGCTGTCCATCTTCAGTGGCAGAGGTAATGGAGGGAAAGACAAGAAGCTGATACTGGAATCAGACAGCACATAATAAATAAATGGAACCGAATGATGAGCTATGGTGGTCGTATGGCAGTTTAGCTGCCGGGGTAGCTATCAATTCTTGAAGCACGACTGTGTCGCTGATGCAGTGCCCCTCCACCAATACACACACTGGAACTGGTACTCATTTCGCCGACCTCGGAAGGATTGCAGGCTGAGTCAACCCCCTGGTGTATTAATTCAGCGGCCGACGGGGCTTGAACTCAGGACCCGAGGATCCCAAGCCACCACCCTAACCACTGAGCCAACACCAGGCTTAACTCAGGACCCTAGGATCCCAAGCCACCACCCTAACACTGAGCCAACACCAGGCTCGAACTCAGGACCCGAGATCCCAAGCCACCCAACACTGAGCCAACAGGCTCGAACTCAGGACCTGAGGATCCAAAGCCACCACCCTAATCACTGAGCCAACACAGGCTCGAACCCAGGACCCGAGGATCCAAGCCACCACCCTAATCACTGAGCAAACACCAGGCTCGAACTCAGGACCCGAGGATCCAAGCCACCCAACCACTGAGCCAACACCAGCTCGAACTCAGGACCCTAGGATCCCAAGCCACCACCCTAACCACTGAGCCAACACCAGGCTCGAACTCAGGACCCTAGGATCCCAGCCACCACCCTAACACTGAGCCAACGCCAGGCTCGAACTCAGGACCCTAGGATCCCAAGCCACCACCCTAACCACTGAGCCAACGTCAGGCTCGAACTCAGGACCCGAGATCCCAAGCCACCACCCAAAAACTGAGCAACACCAGGCTCGAACTCAACGCAAGGATCCCAAGCCACCACCCTAACCACTGAGCCAACACCAGCCTCGAACTCAGACCCGAGGATCCAACCACCACCCTAACCACTGAGCCAACACCAGGCTCGAACTCAGGACCGAGGATCCCAAGCCACCACCTAACCACTGAGCCAACACCAGGCGGAACTCAGACCGAGGATCCCAAGCCACACCCTAACAACTGAGCCAACACCAGACGCGAACTCAGGACCCGAGGATCCCAAGCCACACACCTAACCACTGAGCCAACACCAGACTCGAACGCAGGACCCGAGATCCCAAGCCACACCCTACCCACTGACCAACACCAGGCTGAACTCAGGACCCTAGGATCCCAAGCCACCACCCTAACCACTGAGCCACACCAGGCTCGAACTCAGAACCCAGGATCCCAAGCCACCACCTAACCACTGAGCCAACACCAGGCTCGAACTCAGGACCCGAGGATCCCAAGCCACCACCCAACACTAGCCAACACCAGCTGGAACCCAGGCCGAGGATCCAAGCCACCACCCAATACTGAGCCAACACCAGACGCGAACTCAGACCCTAGATCCCAAGCCACCACCCTAACCACTGAGCCAACCCAGACTCGAACTCAGGACCCGAGGACCCAACCCACACCCGAACCACGACGACACAGGCTACGATGGACGAAAGCCACCACTTCTTAAACGGCCCCAATTAATCACACCTGCTGCTGGGCTCAGCCGCAGGGGGCACATTTGTCCGAGTCTTTCACGAACCTCAGGCCAGGCCTGAAGGTTCACGGGAGGAAATTTGTAATTTGTTCAGGGTGCCGGCGATAGCTCACCGACTGTTGGCGAAGGACACAGTGGGATGTTTGACGTTACCAATGCCGGCAGACGGGACGCCCGGCTTAACGACCATCCGAGGGCGACAGCACACTGCGCACGCGAAGCACCGAACCGGCAGTCAAGAGTCGGGTTCTGGAATCGAACCTCGAATCGGAATCGACTCGACGGCTCAAAGAAGAGTGTGTTTGTTACGTGTGCACCGTCCTGTCGGGGAGATGGGTCCAAGGGTGTCCAACTGTGAATGGGACATGTCTAGTACGTGTACAGTACGTGTACAGTGCGAGTACAGTGCGAGTACAGTACAAGGCCCAACGACACAAACAAGAACCGATTATAATCATCGAAACCTCACCGAAAACACCTTCAC
Source organism: Eptatretus atami (assembly GCA_035128595.1). Lineage (NCBI taxonomy): Eukaryota > Metazoa > Chordata > Myxini > Myxiniformes > Myxinidae > Eptatretus > Eptatretus atami. Next base: position 93,806,878 of record CM068964.1, on the reverse strand, counting down.
CGAGACCGCGTGACATCACCTTCCTACCTCGTCACGTCGTCACCTCATTATCAGCAGCATCATCATCGACGAGAACAAAGGCAAAATTATTTTATTAATCTAATCATTCTTCGTTCGTTCGTTCGTTCGTTCGTTCGTTCGTTCGTTCGTTCGTTCGTTCGTTCGTTCCTCCGACTCCTCAATCATTCCGCTCAGGTGTTTCACAACTCGCACAGGTATACATCACCCGAGTCCAATCGTTTGCTCATTTATTCCTTCATTTTAATCCTTTGTTTTTCGTGGAACTCGTAATTCAGAAATTTTTTTTTCTTAATAACTGTAATTGCTGTCACGTCGTTCAGGGCGGTGTATAAGGCAAACGCAATGTCCTCTCGTCCTTGAGCGTTTCGTGTGTACAGTACTCACGTTCGAGAGTAAACAAAACTGTACAGTAGTGTACTCCAGTTTATGTCACAATGATGTTGAAAGCCGATAAACTTTGGGAGCATCTACATATTATGTACGCAAAATATAGAGGTGCTTTGACCAACACAGAAATGACGTCACGTGTACCGATGACGTCAAAGAAGTATTTTTGGGTGGTTTTAAAATAGCGTCAGAAGGCTGTGCACAAATGTGCACAAATCAGGGGACTTCTTCACAAGTAGTGTACACCAAAAATGTCGTGTACAAGGACGTTTTGTAGGCCTCATTAGGTAAGGCCATGGAGTACATCGACTGGGATCCGGCTCTTACGAGAGCCGCCACTGGTTGTCATATTGGGCTCATGGAACGGAATCCGTCTGTGACGGGGTTTCGGCGAGTTAATAATACAATAAATAATAACATAAATAATAACGATCATCAATAATAATATAAATAATAACAAATAATAAGGATCACAAATAATAACGGGCAGACCACCTTGCAGGTTCAGAAGGACACGATGTGACCCGTGAGAAGCAACCACCGGCTGCACTGTGCACATCTTGTGGCAGATTGAGTTTAAAAACCGGATCACCCACCAAAGAGGGCACGGAGAGCGCTGGAAGTGAACCGACACTGGTTCTGTGACTCCAGAGGCTTGAGAAGACCCAGCTACACCCCACAAAGCTGGCTAGTTAGAATTCGACCCCCTAACCCAAACCCAGACCCGAACCGGCTTACTTTACCTGCTGGTCAGAATTCGACCCCTAACCTAACCCTAACCCGAACCGTCTTACTTTACCTGCTGGTCAGAATTCGACCCCTAACCTAACCCTAACTGGCTTACCTTACCTGCTGGTCAGATTCGACTGCTAACCCAAACCCTAACCCGAACCGTCTACTTTACCTGCTGGTCAGAATTCGACCCCTAACCTAACCCTAACTGGCTTACCTACCTGCTGGTCAGAATTCGAACGCTAACCCAAACCCTAACCCGGCTTACTTTACCTGCTGGTCAGAATTCGACCCCTAACCCTAACTGGCTTACCTTACCTGCTGGTCAGAATTCGACCCCTAACCCTAACTGGCTTACTTTACCTGCTGGTCAGAATTTGACCGCTAACCCAAACGCTAACCCGAACCGTCTTACTTTACCTGCTGGTCAGAATTCGACCCCTAACCATACCTAACTGGCTTACCTTACCTGCTGGTCAGAATTCGACCGCTAACCCAAACCCTAACCGGCGTACTTTACCTGCTGGTCAGAATTCGACCGCTAACCCAAACCCTAACCCGAACCGTGTTACTTTACTGCTGATCAGAATTCGACCCCTAACCCGAACCCTAACTGGCTTACCTTACCTGCTGGTCAGAATTCGACCCCGAACCAAACCCTAACCTGACTGGCTTACCTTACCTGCTGGTCAGAATTCGACCCTAACATAAACTGGCTTACCTTACCTGCTTGTCAGAATTCGATCCGAACCCTAACCCTAACAGCCTGGTCAGAATTCGACCCCTAACCCTTACCCTAATTGGCTTACCTTACCTGCTGGTCAAAATTCGACACATCTACTGCTTGCTGGTGTCTCCGAGACGACTTCCAAACAGGCATCTCCTCTCTGGTCGTATCGAGCATGTTCCCTCCATCCTCATATGCTTTAGCTGCCAGTTTGCATTTTTTGGGGGGGGGTTTTGACAAGCATGCAGTTCCAAAGTAAACGTCGCTCAGCTTGATCTGTTGATTCGGATTCATCTGCTTGATTTGGTGATATCAAGCTCATTGAGGACTTGCAATGCGACCGGCCAGTTGGACATCAACTCTGTACACACAGCTGGACAAGATTCTTCGAACCTGTTCTCAGCCGACCCTTCAATCATTTGTAACCTGTTGAAGTTTGTTTTTATGAACTGGTTACCTAAAGCCCGGTCACACCTTGACGATTTAGCCAGCGTATGCCGATTTATGAAAAATTTGTCTAACGCTGGTACACGTCGAATACGTTATGGGTACGTTTTGTATACGTTAAGAGCAACTGAAAAACACTGCCATACGTCGTAGTACGCTGGCTTTAAACGTTGTACTTTGGGTTTTCCTCAAATTTTTCATGCTTGAAATTTTACGACGTATGCCGGCGTATGACTCACACGTTCCGCTACGCTGGCCATAAGTTGTAGGCACGTTAGTCGATCGTTGACACACGTTACTTGTAAGTTACTCATAAGTCGAAACACGTCGAGGTAATGTTTAGCGTACCCGAAACTTATTTCTACCTAGAGTAACGTTTTGTAAGCATGCTACACGAACGTTGTTCACACTTTGCAACACGTTACTTGAAAGTACTACTACTACTACTACTACTACTACTACCACCAACATCGACATCACTAAATTCTCTCGAACTACTACTACTACTACTACTAACATCGACATCACTAAATTCTCTCGAACTACTACTACTACTACTACCAACATCGACATCACTAAATTCTCTCGAACTACTACTACTGCTACTACTACTACTACTAAAACATCGACATCACTAAATTCTCTCGAACTACTACTCTACTACTCTAATAACATCGACATCACTAAATTCTCTCGAACTACTACTACTACTACATCACTAAATCTCTCGAACTACTACTACTACCTAACATCGACATCACTAAATTCTCTCGAACTACTGCTACTACTACTACTAACATCGACATCACTAAATTCTCTCGACTACTACTACTACCAACATCGACATCACTAAATTCTCTCGAACTACTACTACTGCTGCTACTACTACTACTACTACTACTACTACTAACATCGACATCACTAAATTCTCTCGAACTACCTACTACTACAACTAATAACATCGACATCACTAAATTCTCTCGAACTACTACTCACTACTACTACTATCTGCTACTGCTACTGCTACTACTGCTACTGACATTGACATCTACTCAACATGGGTCTGGAACACTGACGGGTTCCTCTTGTGAAGCCCATTTGTATATACCAATTCCCTAAACGCTGCCAAATCGCCATTATAACGGTAGCTGAAAGTTAGAAACACGTTCAGTAAGTTCTGTGGTCGTCCGAAAGACGTCAATCAAATTCGTCTACATACGCCAATGTGCGTTTGAGATATGTTACACATAGGTTCAAAGCACGCTACTAATAGGTTAAAAATAAAGTTTCGGGTATGCTAAACATTACCTCGAGTGTTTCGACTTATGAGTAACTTACAAGTAACGTGTGTCCGACGTGTGTAACGATCGCGGAGCGTGCCGAGAACTTATGCCAGCGTATGCGGAACTTGTGAGCCATACGTCGAGTACGTCGTAAAATTTTCAGCATGCTAGAAATTTCACGACGTACTAGACGTACCACGTAATATGCCAGCGTACTTCATTGTTTTTCAGCGTGCTCCTAACGTATACACAACTTACCCATACCGTATTCGACGTGTCCCAGCGTTTTAGACACATTTTTCATAGGTCGGCATACGCTGGCTAAATCGTCAAGGTGTGACTGCGATGTTGACACTTCCAATTTTCAGGCGGTTATGATTTAAATCGGCGTGCGGCAGGTTTTTAACAGAGAACACCACGAGTTCGTCGGCGATACGTGCAGCGCGCTATGACTAAGTTAAACTATCGTTGGGCATAGGTTGTGAACGCCGACAACAGGCTAAGCATTCGTTGGTATAAGTTATCTTGAACACAACGAAACGTTCTGTGCCCGTTACTAATACGTTATGCATACGACCAACACGTTATGAATACGACCAAAACTTAAAAAAAAAAACCCTCAAAACTTCAGCGTATGCCAAATTTTACATACATTTTTATACGTTGCCATTCCTGGCTAAAACGTGAAGGTGTGACAGGGCCCTAAGATAAGTTAATTCCCCAAAAGTTGTGAGTTAACTCAGAGCTGCATTGATATCTGTGACATTTGTGCTTTTATAATTTGGGGATTTTTTAAATCATTGAGTGTTTCTTTTAATCAGTAATGAGTCATGTTTTACAGGGAGACAGTACAGATTAATAAATATTAGTTATTAGCTATCTGTCTCATGTCGTACATTGGATTCCCCTGTTAAACAAAAGACTGGACATATTGTCGGTAAATCTTTTCTACTGTGCTCCCCTCCGGGTAACTGGTCCACTCACATCGGTGCCTCGAGGAAGTACATAATACTCTGTTGTGCCTTTGTGTATACAGCTGTTCTGACATGAGTTTGTTTTTTTTTGCATCCCGATCAGAGGTGACTCGTGCTTTCTGTTTCTACCTTGCAAAATATATACTTTTCCGATTGACTCAGTCCTGTCATCTTCTTAAAGCAGTGTGTGTGTGTGTGTGTATGTGTGTGTGTCTGAAGATCAGATTGTATGTGTGTGTGTCTGAAAATCAAAGTGTGTGTGTGTGTGTGTCTGAAAATCAAAGTGTGTGTGTGTGTTGAAAATGAAAGTGTTGTGGGTGTGTGTGTGTGTGTGTGTGTGTGTGTGTGTGTTGTGTGTGTGGTCTTTTCTTTTCTTTTTATATAATTTCACAAGCCTTGCCGAATCTCCATCAGATTTTGCATATGTGCTGGAGGTACCAAGAGTCAGGTCAAAGACACAACCCCCCCCCCCCCAAAAAAAATCCCCAACCTCACAAACAAAGTGTGTGTCTGAAAATCAAATTGTGTGTGTGTGTGTCTGAAACTCAAATTCACTGTGTGTGTGTGTGTGTGTCTGAAACTCAAATTCACTGTGTGTGTGTGTGTGTCTGAAAATCAAATTGTGTGTGTGTGTGTCTCAAATTCACTGTGTGTGTGTGTGTGTGTGTCTGAAAATCAAATTGTGTGTGTGTGTGTCTCAAATTCACTGTGTGTGTGTGTGTCTGAAAATCAAATTGTGTGTGTGTGTGTGTCTGAAACTCAAATTCACTGTGTGTGTGTGTGTGTGTGTGTGTGTGTGTATGTGTGTATGTGTCTGAAAATCAAATTCACTGTGTGTGTGTGTGTGCGTGTGTGTGTGTGTGTATGTGTCTGGAACTCAAATTCACTGTGTGTGTGTGTCTGAAAATCAAATTGTGTGTGTGTGTGTCTGAAACTCAAATTCACTGTGTGTGTGTGTGTGTGTGTCTGAAAATCAAATTGTGTGTGTGTGTGTGTGAAAATCAAATTCAGTGTGTGTGTGTGTGTGTCTGAAACTCAAATTCACTGTGTGTGTGTGTGTCTGAAAATCAAATTGTGTGTGTGTGTCTGAAACTCAAATTCACTGTGTTGTGTGTGTGTGTGTGTGTGAAAATCAAATTCTCTGTATGTGTGTGTGTGTCTGAAACTCAAATGGTGTGTGTGTGTGTGTGTGTGAAAATCAAATTCTCTGTATGTGTGTGTGTGTCTGAAACTCAAATTGTGTGTGTGTGTGTGAAACTCAAATTGTGTGTGTGTGTGTGTGTGGTGTGTGTGTGTGTGTGTGTGTGTGTGTGTGGGAAAATCAAATTCTCTGTATGTGTGTGGGTGTCTGAAACTCAAATTGGTGTGTGTGTGTGTGTGTGTGAAAATCAAATTCTGTGTGTGTGTGTGTGTGTGTGTGTGTGTGTGTGTGTGTGTGTGTGTGTGTGTGTTGTGTGTGTGTGTGTGTGTGTGTGTGTGTGCGCGCGCGCGTGTTGAGGTCTGAAAATCAAAGGAAAACAAACCACCTGGCCCAATCTCCACTAAATTTTGCATATGTGCTGGGGGTATCCAGTATCAGGTCACGGTCAAATCACCCTCCCCCACCCTCACCCTCACAAAGCAATTTTCTGTATTTATGTGTGTTTACAAGTCTGAAAATGAAGAAACTCACCTCAAACAAGGAAATGTGGTCATTTGGCCCATCGTTGGAATGGTGCACTCTCGGGTCTGCAAACATCAATCTTCTTGATGGTTTACTGAAGTCTAAATACCTGTTCTTAATCAGGTGATCCAGCATGTGTGTATGCATGCATCTACTAGCAGAGTACCCATCCCACAGGTGATGTTGTTCCAAGCATACAACACGTTCTTCTGACACATTGAGCGGTGTATAGGCAACTGACAGCTGTCTCAATTGCTCCCAAAAATAACAATAAAAAAAATAACCCAGGGTATATGTATGAAGCAAAACATATTTACTGCTTATAATTCAAAACACCTCGCTGTAATGGAAAACGTGAGGACAGGAATACTGCACTCTAAAGGGTTGGAAGCTGTACTACCCTCTTCCACACCTGGAGTGGTGCTCCATGATACACATTTACAAAGATAATTTGCATATATATATATATATATATATATATATATATATATATATATATATATATATATATATATATATATATATATATATATATATATATCTGAGATTCCTGCACAAATGTAAAGTCTGATTATTTATATCTAGACCCGAGAATAAACGGCAACACATTGCAATGTTCGATGGACAATATGGACCATAATGGAAAATACTTGACCTGGGCAAGTACACGATGAAACCCCCCAAAAACCTCATTACCACGATGTTATTTCGAGATGATTCAATGTCATACTCATTTATACATGATGATCGTCTCCCTCTGAGTCACATGGTTTTATATTAATTAATTAATTCATTCATCTGTTGCTGCAAATTTCCATGCTAAGTTCGATTCATACCTTTCTGTTCATTGTTTAAAGACCTTTCGGTAAGGAAAACACCTGTACATCAACATGGTATTGTAAAAAGTGTTAGAAGAAAAAAAAAAATCCAACTTTTTTGCACTTGTACTTTAATTAGATGAAAAGCATGTTTAGTTTCGCCACTATGCAAATTTATGGTGACGATTCGAAAAAAGAAATTGTGGTGACAACTGACGATGCGTCATCAGATCACAAGACAAGGAAAATGTGCAATTCCCACACGATATAGGACAACATGAACTATGCTTCCACAGACAAAAATTAAATTGTGTGCAACAATAAGCCAGGTTCTTCCAGAAATCCTCACCAAAACACAATGTTGTCCAAAGCGGATTATCAACAGGAGGACCCCTCAATGCTCTGATCCACAGAGCACGTGTGGTCGTCCAATGGCTTGATGGGCAGGACACTGATGATATCCATATGTCATGACCTTCTCGGTCACCAGATCTGAACCCAATCGAGCGTTCGTGGGATATTCTGGAACAATGCATGATTCGGTGTTTTCCACCTCCATCAAACAGGTGTGAGCTGATGGACTTCCTCGTGGAAGAATTGTGCCGCATCCCTCTTGCAGAATTCCAGGCACTGGTGGATTCTATGCCACAGCACATACAGACCGTACTGGCCACATGTGGTAGCCCAACGGGCTATTAAGTGACTTCACATCGATTTTTTTTTTTAACATTTTTTTGTCCACTGCCTGTATGTATGTAATTATGGTGCTCTGACCGAGGGTAGATTCAGTGCTGCCAAAGCAGCTTCACAGTAAGGATTACACTGGTGGTTTGCCTTTGCCTTCCCATTGGTAATCAGGGCAGGAATTTGTAATTTGTTCAGGGTACTGGCAACATCTCGCCTTCTCTTGATAAAGGTCACCGTGGGAACTTTAATGTCCACCAACTAATGCGGGCAGACGGAATGCCCACTTGAATACGCATTGGAGGGGCAATGCACACAATGATGCATCATCGTGCCTGTAAAACACCAGGGTGATAATATGAACCCAGGCTCGACAGCTCAAAAGGGGTCTCCACAAGTCCAGGAAAGATCATGACTGATGATGAGACCACTTAGTTTGAATTACTGAACTTCCCCAAAAGGATTGTTAAAAAAGTAAATCGGGGGTTTGTCAGACGGTCCTTTCAGAGAGAGACAGTGAGAGTGTGAGATTTGTCAGGATTGAAAGACACATTCCCAGTGTTTGAAGAGCTTGTGATTTTGTTAAGGTCTGAAGAGAGGGAAGAGGCTGCGTCCTGCCTGCCTGTCTGAAGGACAAGGGATGTCGTTGCAGAGGGTGGAATCATCAGCAAATAGATAAAGAGAATTTTTCCATCGTCAGAGAGATCATTTATGAAGATTAGGAAAAGAACTGGGCCCAGAACACTGCCTTGGAGCACTCCAGCCTTAACAGATGAAAGGATTCCGTTGAGTACCACACGTTGGCTAGGAAAGTAGAGGAAGTCAGTAAGCCATGTGTGGAGTTTTCCTTGGAGTCCACATGTAAACAGTTTGGACATTGAGGCAGGATGCCAGACTATCAAAAGCACGAGATATGTCCAGAGAGATTGACGGCCCTGATCTCATGTGACATTGAGGGCCTCCATCCATTGTTGGGAGAGTCGAAGCAACATGTCCAAGGTGGAGTGACCTGGTCTGAAACCAAATTGGGGATTTGAGATGAGGTTGTTGGGGGAAAGGAAGGATTTCATATCAACTGTGATGATGGATTCCGTGACCTTGCTGATAATCGGAAGCAAGTTGATAGGTCTGTAGTTATGGGGATTGGTTTTTGCTCCTTTTTTTTAGCTCACCAGGAACGTAGTTCTGAGGAGCTTTTGGGAAGGCGTGTCATCCATCCATTAGTCTGTCAGTCTGTCCACAAACACTTGCAACTTCTTCTCTGAAACTACACACATGATTTCGATGAAACATGAACCAAACCTTCATCACCCCATGATGTACCAAAGTTTGTTCATGACATTAAAAAAAATAATAATAATAATAATTGGGGTCTAAGGAGATCTACAGGGGAGGGGTAGGGGAGTTGCCCCCCAAAATATATATTTGCTTTTTTCTCAGAAACTACACACACAATTTCGATGAAACATGACCACAACCTTCATCACCCATGATGTACTAAATTTTGTTCACGACATTAAAAAAATAATAATAATTGGGGTCTAAGGAGTTATACAAGTGGGTACCCCCCCCTCCCAACTCCCCCAAGGTATATATTTGCTTTCTTCTCTGAAACTACACACACAATTTCGATGAAACATGACCACAACCTTCATCACCCATAATGTACTAAATTTTGTTCACGACATTAAAAAAAAAAAAAATTGGGGTCTAAGGAGTTATACAAGTGGGTACCCCCCCCTCCCCCAAGGTATATATTTGCTTTCTTCTCTGAAACTACACGCACGATTCCAATGAAACTTGACCACAGCCTTCATCACCCGTGATGTACCAAAGTTTGTTCACACCATTAAAAAAACAACTAGAACTGCCACTTTATAACTGCTGACAGTGATGACCGGGTACCAAGACGTCCGGCTTCGACACAACCCTGCTTTGATACAACACGGGACTGACAAATTACGGACCGAATAACACGAAGTGTTCAATCTATTTATTGCGTATGCAAGTCAGCTCATTTTCCTGGGGACATTGTCGGTATCAATTGAATTGGCGTTTTAATTACCTGAACATGAAGCAATAAATGTGCGGAAAATATCACTGTGAGTCCACAAGGTAAACCGGAACTCCCGAGTCATACGAAGCCCCCCATATGTCTCTCTACGACATGGGATTGATGAGTTATGGACCCAATAACATGCCACATTCAATCTATTTATTACGTAAGCAGTTAGCCCTTTTTCCTGAATACATAGTCGGTAGTAATTGAATTGGTCTTCAAATAACCTGAACACAAAGTAATAAATGTGGACACCATCAGCAGGATTCCCCTGAATCTAATGAGGCCCCACACGTTTCTCTACGACGTGGGATTCACAAGTTATGCGCTGAGAAACAGGCCATGTTCCATCCATTTATTATGTGCACAGTTGACAATTTTTCCTGGGGCCATCATCAGTATCAATTGAATTGCTACTTCTGCACCCTCAAATGCATGCAGGCGCAGCCAAGTGAGCCTTATGCAAAAAAAAAAAATATATTCTGAAAGTTATCAGGTTCAAATAATTAAATAATTATGGCTGCCAGAGCTTGTGGCCGATCGGGTTGAAATTTAAAATGTAAATTCCACATGAGGGTTAGATTATAATGTTGAAGTTTCACATTTATTCAGGCAGTGGTTTCAGAGTAAATATTATTTAATATTTTACCTTCAATCCAATATGGCTGCCAAACTATGGGGCTGATTGAGTTGAAATTTAAAACCTTCATTCCACATGAGTGCTGCATCATAACTGTGAAGACTCACATTGATTGATGCTGTGATTCCAGAGTAAATATTATTTAATATTTTTCCTTCAATCCAATATGGCTGTCAAACCATGTGACCTACATCAAAAGGAGGTGAAAACTTTTTGTTTGTCATAGATTGGCCTTGATTTGTGAAGTTTCGCCTTGATCTGTTCAGCCGTTTCAGAGAAGAAGACTTTTTAATTTTTTTTAATTTTAAATACAATATGGCTGCCGAATCACGTGACCTATTACATCATAAATTTATATTCTCCCTCTAATGGAGTAAGGGATCATGCTTGTTAAGTTTCGTGTTGATCGGATAAGGTGCATTTTTCTATCCAAGATGGCTGCCAAACCATGTGACTTGTGACATCATAGTTTCTACTGTATATGCAGCCATGGGGTTAGATGACAGTTGCAAAGTTTCACTTCAGTAGGATAAGTGGTTCCAGAGAAAACATTATTTAATATTTTCTTAAATCCAATATGGCTGCCAAACCATGTGACCGAGCAATTATTCAGAAACAAACTTGTATCCCCTTGCATTGCAGAATATGTTTGTGAAGTTTCCCCTTGATCTGACCAAACATTCTGGAGAAGAATATGTTTGAAGGTTTTAGGGTAAATGAAGTATCGCCATCAAACCATGTGACCTATCAATTAGAAATTAACAAACTTGTTCAAGCATGTCTGGGGAAACATTTTTTAAGTTTCACTTCAATCTGTTCAGCCATTTCGGAGAAGAAGATTTTTTTTTTAATTGTAATTTTCAATCCAATATGGCTGACGAACCACGTGAACTATGACATCATAAAGTTAAATTCTGCCTCTAATGGGATAGGGGATCATGCTTGTGAAGTTTCGTGTTAATCGGATAAGGTGCGTTTTTCTATCCAAGATGGCCACCAAACCATGTGAATTGTGATGTCATAATTTTTTTTATCATATATGCAGTCATGGTGGTGGATGATAGTTGCAAAGTTTCGCTTCAATAGGATAAGTGGTTCCAGAGAAAAAATTATTAAATATTTTTATTCAATCCAATATGGCTGCCAAACCCTGTGACCTATCAATTATTAATTAAAAACTTATATCACCAACTCTTGGGGAATATGGTGTGACGTTTCCCCTTGATCTAACCAGCCGTTCTGGAGAAGATGTTTGAAGGTTTTCGGGTAAATTCAATATGGCCACCAAACCATGTGACCTATCAATTAGAAATTAACAAACTTGTAAAAAGGATGTCATGGGGGTTCGTGTGTGTAAAGTTTCACCTCAATCTGTCCAGCCATTCTGGAGAAGATAAAAAAAATAAAAATTCAAAACAATAATGGCATGCCGAACCATATGACCTATGACGTCATAATTTTCTTCCAATGGTGAATTGTTGCGTCCATGACGCTCAAGAAATTTCAAATTTTTCCGATGCAGCATTCTCCCTGTCGAATTTTCACCGGAATACCACTTCACCGATGACATCAATAAAATCACACGTGTTCCCCATGGGGAGTTCTTGCCACAGGCCAAGTTTCCATTTTTTCCAGTGCACAGTTGTGGAGGTACAGAGGTCCCAAGTTTTTCTGTTTTTCAAAGATGGCGCCCGGACCACGTGACGTATGACATCATAATTAACAATTTAGTATGCCATTAGAAAAGATACATACGACGCTGAAAAGTTTGTGTCGATCGGAATGATGGTTCCCAAGAAAATGAGTTTTAAAGCGAAAAAAAACTCAAAAATTGCCGGCGGAAAAACAAAAATAATATACAGAAGAAAAACAATAGGTTACCCAGCCTTGTGGGCTTGGTACCCTCATCATAAAATAAATAAATTAATAAAAATCGGACCCTAAGGGTTAACCGGACGCTCCACCCAACCAGGAGTGTTGCCACCCCCCAAAAAAAACAGGTATTTGCTTTCTTCTCTCACTTCTCTCATATTTTGGTGAGATCTGGATCCGGATCCAGATGCTGGAATTTTTAAAGTATTCTTCACTATTGAGAAATTGGGCCAAAAACAATACACAGTGTAGCATAATATTTACCTTCACCAAAGGAGAGGGTATTGAATTTGGGTCCGTTTGTTTGTCTGTTTGTCTGTCTGTTTGTTTGTTTGTCCGCACAGAACTTTCGTGTTTTTCTCCGCAACCGCTCATCAAATTGAGACAAAAGTTTCACCATTGGTGCGACTACACATGCAGAATGTTGCAATGATAATTATGATGTCATATGTCACATGGTTTGACAGCCATATTGGATTGAAGAAAAATATTAAATAATGTTTTCTCTGGAACCGCTTTAATCAACATGTGAAACTTCACCTTCATGATCTGGGAGGGGGATGGGACAGCGCGAGGGGAAGCTGGATGGTGACAGAGCGAAGGGGAAGCTGGGAGGGGACAGAGCGAAGGGGAAGCTGGGAGGGACGGGGCGAGGGGAAACTGGGAGAGGACGGGGCGAGGGAAAGCTGGGAGAGGACGGGGCGAGTGGGAAGCTGGGAGGGGACGGGGCGAGGGGGAAGCTGGGAGGGGACGGGGCGAGGGGAAAGCTGGGAGAGGACGGGGCGGGGAAGTGGGAGAGGAGGGGCGAGTGGGAAGTGGGAGAGGACGGGGCGAGGGGAAGCTGGGAGAGGACGGGGCGAGTGGGAAGCTGGGAGGGGACGGGGCGAGGGGAAAGCTGGGAGAGGAGGGGCGAGGGAAGCTGGGAGGGAGGGCGAGGGAAGCTGGGAGGGGACGGGGCGAGGGGGGGAAGCTGGGAGGGGACGGGGCGAGGGGGAAGCTTGAGGGGATGGGGCAAAGGCGAAGCTGGGAGCATGGAACCAACTACTTCATAGAAGGACAAAAGATGAATTAATTACTCTTCCATAAATCCACAATTCTACTTGATTAAAATCACAAGACGTGCCATACTGCTATGGCCCCTCGCTCATAACACACCTCATACTCTACTCATGCAAACCAGAGTATCACCATTCTTTCTTTCAAGGATAAACTCAATTGGATAACTTTGTGTCGTTTGTGCATTCAAAGTTGCTTTGATTCGTTAAAAAAAAATAAAATCCTCACGGACAATGCTTTAAATCATCAGTAGGTAAGTTATCAACACCAAGCTGCTCACAGAAGTCCACACGCTGCCCAAAACCGTAATTTGACGACTCACAACAAGCACTTAATATAGTCCAAGAGTATGGTTTGGGGAAAAAGAAGTTCTCGAACAACTCACACCATGTACAGTTCAAGGTGTGACTGTACATTCCGTTCTGACAAAACATTGAGGGTTGGTGTCACTTCGGATTGTGGTATCACTTTTGTTTCTGAAGGCCAATGTTTGTGGCCGGGGTCCGCTCTCCAACATCCATGGAATGAGGGTGATGATCTTCAAGTGGGGTAATATTAATGACATCATTGCTGTTAATCCAACATCCGAGATGCAAATGGAAGAAATACATGAGAACAAGAGAACACTGGAAAGTAAATATTGGCAAAAATGTCTCTCAAGTTCTGAGATGGTCCAATCTATTGTATCGGTTGAATTGTCACCAGCATCGTCATCCTCCTCATCGTCACGCTCAGGCCAGAAAGGGTCCAATTAATCACAAATACACAAATGGCTTTCCAGAAACCGAAATACACCAGAAAGAAAGTGAATATCGAAGAAAAGTTTTCAAAGTCCTGGGATTGTTCACTCAATGGCACGGATTGACGCGTCACCAGAATCATCGTTCTAATCCAAGAGGTTCCTCGGATTTTACCAATTCATTCACTTTTCACAAAAAACCAGTTCATTCACAAAAATAAAAAAAACTTTCCAGGGAAGTTCATTCACCTGGCATGTACAACAAGACGGACGACATGCAGCCTCGGCACAAGAGTTCTTTTGAGCCGGTTATACGGTGTACTGCCATGGCAAGAGCTGTGTGCTTTGGGGGTCTTGACTCTTGCATGTGACGACCAGTGAAGAACATCTCGTGAAACCATGAGGATTGTGCTCTCATCCGACTATGGTTTCGGCATTCCGGAGGAAAGTCACCAGCATCACTACTGTCATCAGCAGAAATGACTCAGCGCAAGAGCAAATACAGACCGTCTGGAATAATATTTGAGTTGAGGCAATAATATAATCTGTGATGTTCATCGGTTTTATACAAATCCAGTCCATTGACCGGAGCAAATCCAGTCCAATCCAGTGGGGAATGTCACCTTTGATCGGCATTGCAATGCGGGCCAGAAACCTGGTGCTCTGGCTCTGTCTAATCTCAAAACATGTTCATCACCTGTTGATGATCTGGGTACAGATCGATCAGCTGTTTGTTACCTCCGCCACCGAAGGCGGATGGAGGTTATGCTTTCACCCCAGTCTGTCTATCTGTCTTTGTTTGTTCGTTTGTCTGTGAGCACGATATCTCAAAAAGTTGTGGATGGATTCAGACAAAACTTGGTGGACAGGTTGGGTGAGCGACAAGGACAAAACGATTCGATTTTGGTGAAGATCCGAATCCGGATCTGGATACTGGAATTTAAAAATGTTTTTAAGTGGTTCTTCGCCATTGAGAGACAGGGCCAAAAATGATATATCGCATGATGTTTCAAAAAGTTGTGGTCAGATGACAAAACTTGGTTCATGAGTTGGGTAGGTGACAAGAACAAGCCGATTCGATTTTGGTTCAGGTCTGGATGCAAATCTGGCCTATCAGTGGGATTTTTTGTTCAGCCCGGTGGAGGTCTGCACTCTACCCAGTGCCGCTCCAATATGAAAGCCGCATTCAGAATTTCTTGCAGAGAGATGGAACTGGTGGACACCAGTTCTGGCTGTGTTTGACATTGAGATTATGTGGTGTGTTTGACAAATTACAAATTCCTGCTCTAACCTACAGTTACTGGGCTGTTGATGGAGGCTCTAACCTGCATGAATAGCACAGCTGCACCCCAGCAAATGTTACGAGCTGCAGCAACGTGCTGCATATGAAAGAAGAAGAAAAATATTAAATGGTCCCCACTTGAATCGTCAAAAGAGCAAATCACAAGCTGGTTTCCCAATCTGTTCAGCTTGCTTACCAGTTTACTTCAGGTATACCTGGATCATATCTTAACTCAGTTGTACACACAGTATAATCATTCAATTCATCAAATCACACAGTACACCCTGACAAGGTTATGGTACGTAAACTGGTAAGGTACAGTCATTTAAAAGAATACCACCTCCTCCTCAAAATCCCTCAAGCTCCTGAGCTTCACATGGTGCCGACGGTATTTGGTGGCCTTTTCAGAGTCAATACCGAGCATCTCAGTAAGACTTGTACCTGCTAAGTAGACTGTCCATGGCACATGCCCTACCAGCCTCCAATTCAGGTTTAAGATCATCAATTAGTATTTGTCTTCATATTGACTGGCCTTGAAAACTCGATGTGTGGTGTTAGATTTGCTTGTGTCATTTGAAAGAATACTTTGTGATATTTAGCTTCGGCTGCAACAAGGCCATTGTTCACGCGTGGACGAAATATTCACTGGTCTGGAAGTTTTTGCACGGAAGATCTGAGCATACTCGTGTAAGATATCTGCGAATAAGAACAGACTTTGACCTTCAACAGGCTGACTTCAATCTGAATGAGAAACTTTTTTTTGTTCTGGAGACAGAGTCAAGGTTCATGGAAGAGCTAAACACATAATGGATCAGGACGCAACACAACAAAATCTAGAGTAGAAAGAGTGGGGAAACAGCAACAGCAGGACTGAGGGACAAAATAGATGGAAACGGACAAAGAGACTTCAGAGACAAAGAGACGGACAAAGAGAAAAGAGACATGAGGGCTAGGGGAAGATGCAGTGGGTGGACAAGATGGATGCAGTAGCAAACACTCAGGAAGGAAAAACTGGACATTTGGGGGTTGGGGGGGGGGGTCGGTGGTGGTTTAATGGGGGTAGAGAAGATCGTGGTTTGGGGGGAGATCATCTGAAATGGTGAAGAACAGCTGTCTTTGAAGACCTGGAGGAGAAAATGAGATTGAAGAGAGTGTGGAAGGTGGTTCCACAAGTGAGAAAACCAGAGTTGGTGTCAAAGCCACCCAATGCTCGCCTGTTTATATATTATCGTTTTTAAAAGACTAGTCTAATAATTAATATTTTTTATAAAGCATTGCAGTGAAGTCTGATCCAAATAATTTTAAAGCAATATATGTATTTGTATTGTAATCAGTAACAAGAGCGCAAATGAGCACAATATATGCCCGAACAGAAGGTATATACAGAATTGTGCTACTACATTAAAAAACAGCATCCTGGTTGCAATGGCAACCACTTTAGATGACGAACGTATGTCACGACACACCGTCTCCACAGTCTGTACCTACGTACCAAATATGAAACATGAAAGTTGAAAACTTTGGGAGTTAGAGTGCGGACAGGAAAGGATGGAAACAGCATCCTGGTTGCCATGGCAACCACTTTAGATGACGAACATATGCGCGACACACCGTCTCCACAGTCTGTTCCTACGTACCAAATATGGAAACGTGAAATTTGAAAACTTTGGGAGTTAGAGTGCGGACAGGAACAGATGGAAACAGCATCCTGGTTGTCATGGCAACCACTTTAAATGAGGCATGTATGTCGCGACACACCGTCTCCACAGTGTGTACCTATGTACCAAATATGAAACGTGAAGTTGAAAACTTTGGGAGTTAGAGTGCGGACAGGAACGGATGGAAAACAGCATCCTGGTTGCCATGGCACCCACTTTAGATGACGCACGTACGTATGTAGCGACACACCATCTCCACAGTCTGTACCTATGTACCAAATATGAAGCATGAAATTTGAAAACTTTGGGAGTTAGAGTGCGGACAGGAACGGAGGGAAAACAGCATCCTGGTTGCCATGGCAACCACTTTAGATGACGAACGTATGTCGCGACACACCGTCTCCACAGTCTGTACATATGTACCAAATATGAAACGTGAAAGTTGAAAACTTTGGGAGTTAGAGTGCGGACAGGAACGGATGGAAAACAGCATCGTGGTTGCCATGGCAACCACTTTAGATGACGAAGTATGTCACGACACACCGTCTCCACAGTCTGTACCTATGTACCAAATATGAAACGTGAAAGTTGAAAACTTTGGGAGTTAGATTGTGGACAGGAACGGATGGAAAACAGCATCCTGGTTGCCATGGCAACCACTTTAGATGACGAACGTATGTCACGACACACCGTCTCCACAGTCTGTACCTATCTTACCAAATATGAAGCATGAAATTTGAAAACTTTGGGAGTTAGAGTGCGGACAGGAACGGAGGGAAAACAGCATCCTGGTTGCCATGGCAACCACTTTAGATGACGAACGTATGTCGCGACACACGTCTCCACAGTCTGTACATATGTACCAAATATGAACGTGAAAGTTAAAAACTTTGGGAGTTAGAGTGAGACAGGAACGGATGGAAAACAGCATCCTGGTTGCCATGGCAACCACTTTAGATGACGAATGTATGTCATGACACACCGTCTCCACAGTCTGTACCTATGTACCAAATATGAAACGTGAAAGTTGAAAACTTTGGGAGTTAGAGTGCGGACAGGAACGGATGGAAAACAGCATCCTGGTTGCCATGGCACCCATTTAGATGACGCACGTATGTCGCGACACACCTCTCCACAGTCTGTACCTATGTACCAAATATGAAAATGAAAGTTGAAAACTTTGGAGTTAGAGTGCGAAAAGGAAGGATGGAAAACAGCATCCTGGTTGCCATGGCAACCACTTTAGATGAGGCACGTATGTCACGACACACCGTTTCCACATTCTGTACCTATGTACCAAATATGAAACGTGAAAGTTGAAAACTTTGGGAGTTAGATTGCGGACAGGAAAGGATGGAAAACAGCATCCTGGTTGCCATGGCAACCACATTAGATGACGAACGTATGTCACGACACACCGTCTCCACAGTCTGTACCTATGTACCAAATATGAAGCATGAAATTTGAAAACTTTGGGAGTTAGAGTGCGGACAGGAACGGAGGGAAAACAGCATCCTGGTTGCCATGGCAACCACTTTAGATGACGAACGTATGTCGCGACACACTGTCTCCACAGTCTGTACATATGTACCAAATATGAAACGTGAAAGTTGAAAACTTTGGGAGTTAGAGTGCGGACAGGAACGGATGGAAAACAGCATCGTGTTGCCATGGCAACCACTTTAGATGACGAACGTATGTCACGACACACCGTCTCCACAGTCTGTACCTATGTACCAAATATGAAGCATGAAATTTGAAAACTTTGGAGTTAGAGTGCGGACAGGAACGAGGGAAAACAGCATCCTGGTTGCCATGGCAACCACTTTAGATGACGAACGTATGTCGCGACACACCGTCTCCACAGTCTGTACATATGTACCAAATATGAAACGTGAAAGTTAAAAACTTTGGGAGTTAGAGTGCGGACAGGAACGGATGGAAACAGCATCCTGGTTGCCATGGCAACCACTTTAGATGACGAACGTATGTCATGTACACCGTCTCCACAGTCTGTACCTATGTACCAAATATTAAACGTGAAAGTTGAAAACTTTGGGAGTTAGAGTGCGGAAAGGAACGGATGGAAAACAGCATCCTGGTTGCCATGGTAACCACTTTAGATGACGAACGTATGTCACGACACACCGTCTCCACAGTCTGTACCTATGTACCAAATATAAAACGTGAAAGTTGAAAACTTTGGGAGTTAGAGTGCGGAAAGGAACGGATGGAAAACAGCATCCTGGTTGCCATGGTAACCACTTTAGATGACGGACCGTATGTCACGACACACCGTCTCCACAGTCTGTACCTATGTACCAAATATAAAACGTGAAAGTTGAAAACTTTGGGAGTTAGAGTGCGGAACAGGAACGGATGGAAAACAGCATCCTGGTTGCCATGGTAACCACTTTAGATGACGAACGTATGTCGCGACACACCGTCTCCCACAGTCTGTACCTATGTACCAAATATAAGCATGAAATTTGAAAACTTTGGGAGTTAGAGTGCGGACAGGAACTGATGGAAACAGCATCCTGGTTGCCATGGCAACCACTTTAGATGACGAACGTATGTTTGGACACACCGTCTCCACAGTCTGTACCATGTACCAAATATGAAACGTGAAAGTTGAAAACTTTGGAGTTAGAGTGCGGACAGGAACAGACGGACGGACGGACGGACGGACGGGACGGACAGACAGACAGACAGACAGACAGAAAGACAGACAGACAGACAGACGACGACGACCGGTATCACATAATACGCCCCGATGTATATATCGGGCGTATAAAAAAGTGTGGTAGATAAAAACATTAGAAAGAAAAAATAACTTGCACCAAAAACTTTAACATTTTCACGCTCACGCTGACGCTGATGCTCACGCCAGGGGTATCGCTATAGCTCTCTGTTCTTCGTACAGGCGAGCTAAAAAGAGGAACAAATGAATGGAGGCGAGTCGTGATCTTGGATTTAGGTAGTTTTACCAAAAGCGGTTGATGGTGGACCACGTGCACCCTGTAGTAACATCGGGGGGGGGGGGCAAAGCATGGAAAGAGCAGAGGGTGCAAGACCAGAGAGGAGGTGGTAGAAGAGAGAGAGGAGAGAGAGAGAGAGAGAGAGAGAGAGAAGAGAGAGAGAGAGAGAAGAGAGAGAGAGAGAGAGAGAGAGAGACCACCAACCTGTCTGTGATGGCAAAGTGAAAGACCCATAGACTCAGCTTCATCGTGGGAGATTCCAATGAACTTGAAGGCCTTGGTTTCCATTGCATCAAGTGTGAACAAGGAGCAAGGCAGGGGAGTAGGGTGAATATACTGATTCTGGCTCACTTTTCCCCATGTAAATGAATGGGGATTTTCAGCGATCATATTTTTTTTCCCTAAAAATAAACCCCCTTTTTAGCCCAAGGTATATTTATTTGTTTTCCCCTTTTTAACCTAGGGAGCCTAGCTATTCAAATAACCAATGCATATTGTTTAGCTCACTCATTGAACCTATAAACATTTGTTCATTCTCAAATTCCTTCAATAGTTTAATTTTCTTTGCACAATAATCCCCATCTAAAATATTTAAAAATAAAACATTTGAATCTTTATATTTTCAAGATACCCCTTTTGTGCCATTACGAAATGATATACTTCTCTTAATGATCTCATCTGACCACCTCCTGAGTTGCATATCATTTGAGATTGTAGTAAATTATTTTTCCATTGTTCAATTGATAACCATCAAATTTTTCAGTCCATTCAAGGATATTTATTATTTTCTTTACATCCTCTAACTTATTGGTTTTTAAATTGATTCGCTTATTTGTTTTATTTACCTTTGTTTTAGTTATTTTTTCAATAAAACTTATTTGTATTTTCACATTCATTATGTTTTCCATTTATATTACCAAGACTGAGATTTTCCTCACTCTTTAGTTTGATTAATACTTGGTTCGACCATTTATATATTGTGAAAAACGCGGGCGGTGCCCTTAAAAACCCTAACCCATCGTCCCATCGTTAAAACTTGTGTCCATATGAAACACAATCTATTCTATTCACTCATACAATATCCATATGGAACACGATCTATTCCATTTTCTAAAATAAATCTCTTATCATCAAAGGCTCCTAATGCCTTTTATTTACTTCTTCACTATATATCTTATGTTTATAACTTCTTATTGTATTCATTTTCCTATATTCTTCTTTCTTATTCATCAAACAATTATAATAATTTCTAAAAGTTATTGATTTCTTTATTACATATTTCTTATTCCCTTTAACCTTTTATTCAATCTGATCACCATACTTATAAGCATATGCCTTTGCTCTCAATCCAATAAACTCACTCATTACTTTTCCACCCAACTCATCCTTAAACTTACCAATAACCTTTTCATTCTTTTTTTGAAAATAACTCTCTCTTCTTACAAAAATTACTTGTTCATATACTCCAATATTTTCTTCATATCTTTATAAACATCATCAGTTTTTTATCTAGAATAAAAACTATCAGTGTCCATATACAACAATGAAACATTTTCACCATACTCTTTCTTCAAGTCATTATACAAATAATTAATCATACATCAATATCTTTGATAAATCAAGAACTGCTGTTCCAATGTAAATTGGTTTATCCATGACAATATTTTCCTTTTTCATATGAATGGCAGAAAAGTTCTCTGAAAAAACTCTTCTCTCTCAAAACTTGGTTTATTTATCAATCTAGAAGCTTCTTTCCAAGATGTTGCGAATCTAATGTTTTGTCTGTTTCTAAATTTTCCATAGTCTTTCCAATACAGCGTTATTCATTAATTTATAAAAGTCTCCTTCAAATTTTACTTTTGTATTTGCTCTCATATCTGTATTGAATTTAATATACTTTTCCATCCAAGGACTTTGTTTAAATTTTAAAACTCTATGAATTTTAGCTACTCTAACCCAGCAGATAAATATTGTCTCAAGTTCCTTTGATGCAAAACATATCCTCTTTATCATAGAATGTTGTTAATAACTTTTCTGTTGATTTACCTTTAATATTAAAACTTTTATGATAATCACTTAACCATTCTTTCTTTGGGGTTTCTTTCTCACATGCAAAAGGAAGGTCTTTATGCTTATTATGAAGATCACTCAGGTACCTCAAATCAACTTCAAATAATAACCTTCTTCTTCCTCATTCAATTCCTCTTGAGATGAAATAACAATATTCATCAAAGCCTTTTCATAATCCTTTTCTTCCACCCACTCTAATTTACCATAAGGCAGAGATTGAGACATTGCCATCCATACAATTATTAGCATCAAAAATACATCGAATAATTACTATCTTTTTCACTCTCGTAATTTGAAGATATTTATTATTTGCTTTAGCATATCTTTTTGAACATACTTGTGATATTCCACCTCTCTTAGACTTCTCAATCATCAAAAGCATATCTACATCACTGATTAAATCTATATCTTGTTTTGTCATTTTCAACATTGCCACTCCAAGCTAAACCAGGAGCTGTGAAATAGTGGGCAGGATCTAATCATAACAATTTTTATTATGACAGAGTGATCTAAAAGCTTCAAACACATCAGCTAACAATAAAACATCTGTTTTTAGATACAAATCATGATATTCTCCAGGTTCTTTATCTTAAATATTTTCCAAATTTCTTGTGCGTGTTTATTATTCCTTATCACTTATCTCTTCTTCATAAAGGTTATTATAGAAACTTTCTTTTGAAGGAAGTTGTGTTTCTTTAAATCTCATAAATGAATCCATATAATCATAGGATAAATTCCCTTACTTGTAAGAATTTTCTCTTTACTTTGAATTTCATTCCTTGTTTGAATTCCTCTCTAGTTAGAATTCCCTCTTTAACCAGAATTTCATCTATAATCAGAATTTCCTCTTTAGTTAGAATTTCATTCATTGTTCGAATTTTCTTTATAATTAGAATTTCATCTTCAGTTAGAATTTCTTCATTAATTTCTCATTAATAGAATTTCCTCTTGACTTTGAATCTCTCTTAATCTGAATTTCCTCTTTAGTTAGAATTTCCTCTTTTGGAAAGAATGAATTAAGATTTTGAAAAGAGCCCGTGGAGCTTAGATTTGATGCTAGGTGGCTAGTGGTTTGCCATAAACTTTAAGAATCTAGAAACCTTATACGAGTTAAAGGTTTTGTGAATATCATTTTTGGAAATGAAATATACTTTTGACTTGTGCTTGTTATGGCAGAAATATTCCCTGGTGTTTTTGAAAGTTCATTTATAAATAGATGTGTATCATAGTTGGCGCTGTTGTGAAGAAGACTGGAATAAAAGAAGGTAATTTATAATTAAGATTACAACAGGAATGAGCGGACCTCTATATTTACCAGTAAGATGACAATGATCCCTAACTTTAGACTCCTCAATTTCCTCCTCACAAATATGAAGATATTGTTCTTTCTAAATTCTAATTTTTCTTCTTTGGTTAATTTCATCGGTTCATTTGTTCTTTTCATTAAATTAGTTAGTCTTATACAATCCTTTTCTAATCGTTTTACAAACTCTTGTGAAGCATTTTTTCCACTATAATGTTCAAGTTTATTATACTTTTCTCCAACAGATGATTTGATATAATAACAGAAACCACAAGGAATATGTTTTTGATATTTATTTGTATATGATTCTTTTGGATTAGGAGAAGCAGTATTTATCTTTTAAGGATACACTCAAAATCAGCGTATATCACAAATGGGTGCATCATAGATTTATTATAATCTTCAAAAGAAATCTTTTTCACCAGGTTTAGGCATTGTAATTACAGCTGATTTATGATTACTACAATATTTTGAATGTTGTTCTAATCGTTCTTTTGTATGAAATGAATTAAGACATCGCTTACAAGGATATATTTTGTTTGCTGTTCTGAATACCTGAGAAGAGATTAATCTTGATAAATTATTGATGTATGTGTAATGTGAATTCTTTCCAACACTAAATATAAAAGATCAATGTGTGTTTCTTCATTTTTATAGTTGTTTTGAAATTTTTAATATTTGAACTTTGTTTGTATCCGTGTAATCCATATACATTAATAGAAAGATTATTCTTTTTCTCAAATTTAGGAATATCTGTTAGTGGCATTGGGAATTTAAAATCTTTAATGTCCAAGGTTTCTCATATTTCATATATTGTTTTTACTCTTTCTGAATTACATTTTGGTGGATGTAAGTGAGCAAGAACAGACCAGAGAAAACATTTATTATCATTTTTCTTAATATTAACAACTGCCTTCTTTAGTTTTATTTCTTTTGGTAATTCAATACAGAAGAAGCTTTAAGAGGGTTTGATTTTAGAATGTGTATATCTAAAAAGATGATTTTTTAATATTGAATCCACTTACTACCAATGTATTATCAACACCCTCCTCTTGTCTTGATAGTTCTTCATAAACCCCACGATTCAAAAAATCTTGAAATGATGTTATAAAATGAAGAGCTGTTCTCATATAAGGAGTGTGTTCTTCATCTTGTCTTTTCATATTCATTTTCACTCCCATATAAAACTTTAAAGTTTTCATTTCTTTTAATGTCTTTTTAATAACTTTTTCAACATCAGTTTCACTATTTCAATTGATTCAGCTATTGATGATGGACCGGGTTCTCCAAATTGAAAAATCCTTATTTTTATATGCCCTTTAAATGCCCCATCAGTGTTTTCAATATAATAGTCTCCCTTTACTTTAAACTCATTTTCTTGTGATTGAAGATGTCTATATAATACTCTTCAAAACATCCTTGAGCAGATATCACAATGTTTTCTTTCCAACTCAAGAGGAGATATTTATGAAATAGATTAAATGTGTGTTTGTTGGTTCGGAGGTGTTTCTATAGTTTATATTCGTGATTACAAACATCGCAGTACGTTGTATTCACCAATATTTATATAATAAAACTTTGCTTAACCTAAATTTTCTTGATGAAAATTTCGTTTATTTTACAGGTGAATCTGTGCTTAAACTAAATTTTCTTGATGAAAATTTCGTTTATTTTACAGGTGAATCTGTGCTTAAACTAAAATTTTCTTGATGAAAATTTCGTTTATTTTACAGGTGAATCTGTGCTTAAACTAAAATTTCTTGATGAAATTTCGTTTTATTTACTGGTGAATCTGTGTTTAAACTAAAATTTTCTTGATGAAAATTTCATTATTTTACAGGTGGAATCTGTGCTTAAACTAAAATTTTCTTTGAAAAAATTCGTTTATTTTACAGGTGAATCTGTGCTTAACCATTTTATCCTCCAACTTTTTCACTTAATAAATAACAATGTTTCAAGACACAAAAGACAAGTTTCAATCAATCTCTTCATTTGTTAAAGATACTGAGAATATGTCAAGGATGTAAAATTGAACAAAGATAAATATAACAAATATTGGATAAAAAAAATTATGGCGAATAATATGAGTTCTTCAATTTACTTCAGTGGAAGGGCTTTTAGTATACCTGGAAGAACATCAATTAAAGTAGCTCTAACAAAAGTTTCTCCTCTCCTTCTGGCAATATATTCAAAACTAGAAAAAGCAATGAAACAAGAAAAAGTGTCAAAAAAATAAAAACCTTATGGATGAAGCTTTAGAAAGAAAAGATAAGACCATCTGTAATATGCAAGGAGAAATTTGTATTTTTTCAACAACCCGAAAGATATAAATCCTGATGAAATAAAGGATGTTAATATATCAGGTGAAATGACATCGTTCAATTGTAGTTAAGGATCATTTAAAATTACCTTTTTCATATAAAAAATGTAGCAGTTGAATTTGTTAATGAAAAAAAGTATATAGATATCGATGTAATGTTTTTTTCTACTAATTAAATTATGAGTCAATATTCACTGAAGATTTTGAAGATTATGAGAGTGATTATGATACGAGAGTTTGCATTCAACGATGGTTATGATACCGAGAGTTTGTGTTCAAACGATAGTTATGAAAGTATAGATGATTCTGAAGTATCGAAGATGATATCGAAGATGAATTTCAGTTTAAGTAAAGTTTTACTTTATAAATATGAATAGTTTACTCGATTTTGAGCCTCTTGAATTCCCTGATTCTCCATATGACAAATTTGAGAATTGTCCTGCGTGTGAAAGACGGGGATTAAACACAGAGTCAAAAGCCTATAAACAATGTATATTTTGTGATTATCTTCTAATTAAATGATAATAAAAAATTAAAAAGGAAAATAATTCTTTTAGATTTACACCAAAAATGAATTACTTTACAAGATTGATTAGAGAAATGAATGTAAAGTATGAGGTGATAACACACCTTTCCTTACAAGGGAAGAAACTGAACGTATTAGAGAAATGTTCAAAGGATTGTTATATATTATTCATGGATGTGATTTTCAGGGAAATATCAACACAAGATATTGCATAATAAAAATAATGGATTATCTGAAAATTAAACCTGAACTTAGGATAAAATATAGAGTTTCTAAAAAAGCCAATAATAAATTAATAACCTGTTTTCCAAATATATAAATGAATGATTTTTTACCCATGTTGGAAAATAGATAAAATTTAACAACCATAAAAATCTCCCAAATTCATTAAGATGCTCATAGTTGGTTCAAGTGGATGTGAAAAACCTGCTTACTTTTAAAGATGCTCCTCACTCCCAACTTTTTAGATTATGATAATTTAATAATTTTCACAAAGTCGAGTTTTCAACCAGAGTATCAACAACTCTCACAAGGTTTTAAGCTGTCTTCAAAAGAAGATATAATCGTTTATTTAAACTTCAAAAAAACCTAAATGATTATAACATTGAAGACATAATACAACTATTTTGTGATACACAGAGATGTAAAAGAAATCAAAACCGATAACTTGTATTCTTAGTGATAATACGATGATATACCGTCTCCCCAAGATTTATAAATCTAAAAAAGAACCTCGTTATCTTTGATGATTGTGTAATAGAGAAACCAAACGGTAATGGACAGCTACTACACAAGAGGGAGACATTCTTCTTGTAATTGTATTTATCTTAGTCAATCGTACTTTCAATTCCTCGTCGTTCCATCAGAAACAATGCATAATACTTTTATTTTAATCTTCTCTCTGTT
>CM068964.1:93761460-93778730 GCA_035128595.1 Eptatretus atami | reverse complement strand
CATGTTAATGAATGGGGGATTTTCAGCGATTCATTTTTTCCCTAAAAATAAACCCCCTTTTTAGCCAAGTTATATTTATTTGTTTTCCCCTTTTTAACCTAGGGAGCCAGCTATTCAAATAACACAATGGCATATTGTTTAGCTCACTCATTGAACCTATAACATTTGTTCATTCTCAAATTCCTTCAATAGTTTAATTTTCTTTGCACAATAATCCCCATCTAAATATTTAAAATAAAAACATTTGAATCTTTTATATTTTTCAAGATACCCCTTTTGTCCATTATGAAATGATATATTCTCTTAATGATCTCATCTGACCCATCTCTGAGCCTCAGATTATTTTTTGCATAAAGCCCCGCCCACTTTTCATAAGCCCGCCACTTTTCCTAAGCCCGCCCACTTTCCTAAGCCCGTCCACTTTTCCCGAATATTTTCATAGGCACGCCCACTTTTCCTAAGCCCCGCCCACTTTTACTAAGCCCGCCTGCTCTTACATTCATTTCCAGTTCATCTCTGCTCAAAGAAATCACGAGGAAATTCTACAATGTTATGGTTTGAAATTTCCGAACGAAGGCATGCCTGGGCTTGCCAGGAATTTCCAAAGGGAAACCACGCCCACAGTCTTTCATTATAAAGGTCAACCCAGACTCCATTTAAAAAAATTGGACAATGGAGTGCTGTACTGTCCTTGAGTGGATGAGCTTTTGCAGTTCGAATATTTGTATGGAACTAAACCTTCAAGTTGATGAACTGGATTCAAACCTCTTATCTGTTGAGGTAAGATTTTTATTTTCCTAATTTTCAGTTCCTTTTAAGCATCCACTCATTTATATAATTAAATACTTAATTAATACATTATTATTTTCTCTCACAGAAATTGTATCTGAATACAATATGAAATACCGATTTTGCTTCAACTTGGGGTGAAACATTGTTGTGCTTGGTGAAGATTCTTCTGAGCGACCAAGACCCAACAGAACGAGCTCGTCCTTGATGACCCAACCAAGAGTTATACGTTGGAGACCTTATGAGCGGACCAGACCCACAGAACGAGCTAGGCCTTGAGTGGGATGACTTTTGGGTTCCTTGGATATCGACTATTTGTATGGAACTAAACCTTCAAGCTGATGAACTGGATTCAAACCTCTTATCTGTTGAAGGTAAGATTTTATTCCTATTTTTATTCCTTTTAACATCGACATTTATAATTAAATAACTTAATTAATACATTATATTTCTCTCAAGAAATTGTATCTGAAATACAATATGAAAATACCGATTTTGCCACACTTGGGGCGAAATGTTGCTTGGTTGAAACCTTATGACGACCAAACCACAGAACGAGCTCGATCTTGATGACCAACCAAAGAGTTATACCTTGGAGACCAGCAAAATCCTGAAAAAGAGTTACAGCAATATACTCATTGCGAGTTATCAAGACAATACCACTGAACAAGTTATATCTCTCTCTTGGGGAAAAGTGAGCCAGAATCAGTATATTCACCCTACTCAGGGGCATTAGCCCTGAGGGGAGGGCAGTATGCAAGCAAACTGTGGATGAAGGCCTTGTAGGTGGATAGGAGTTCAGTTGTGCCAAGGAAGGATTTTGCATGATGGAGGATATCCAGTCAGCGGCTTGCATTTGAGGCCCACTTGGGGATGTGGTTTGCCAACCAAGATCATGGCTGATAGTGAGACCCAAAGGTTTGCGTGACTGAACTTCTTCAAGAGGATTGTCAAGAGAGTATATAGGTAGGTTTGCAATTTGGTCCTTTTGGAGAGAGAAAGTGAGATGTGTCTGGGTTAAAAAACACATATTCCAAGTGTTTGACCATCTTGTGATTTTGTCAAGACCTGAAGAGAGGGAAGAGGCTGCATCCTGCCTGTCTGAAGGATGAGGAATGTCACGGCAGAGGGTGGAGTCATCAGAAAATAAATGAAGATTTTTTTAGAGGGTCAGACAGATCGTTGATCAATATCAGGAATAGGACTGGACCGTTGGGGCACTCCAGCCTTGAAAGGGAGAGGAGATGAAAGGATTCTGTTGAGAGCCACATGTTGGCTACGAGAGTAGGGGAAGTCAGTCAGCCATGTGCGGAGTTGGCCTTGGATGCCATTAGAAGAGAGTTTGGAGAGCAAGGCGGGATGCCAGGTCAGGTATGGAGGCATGTGCCAGAACAGCACGTCGCTGCGTCCACTTTCCACCGGTACTCCAGAGGCCTCCGTTTGGCCATCCCCCAGCCAGATGCCAGGCCCATCCCCATCTCTTGAGATGCCGGTCACCCTGCTGCAACCACGAGGCACGTGGTCAGGCCCATTGGCCTCCTCCACTCACGAGACTCCTCGTTGAGAGAATCTGGTGAGCAGGTCAGCGTCAGGAAAAGGAGGACCACATGTCCATACAGCTGCAACTGACGCTCACGGCTATGCAGGTAACAAATCTCATCCGAGTCTCTCTCAGCAACCGCTCGTTGGACACAAATCCGACCAGCGATAGCCAAGGATTCTCCGAAGAGACTGGTACCAAAGGAATCAAGTCTCGTCTCAGATCCTTGGTCAGAGTCCAAGTCTCACATCCATAGAGCAAGACTGGAAGCACCAAGGACCTGAAGACTGCGACTTTCGTCCTCCCGCACAGGTACCCGGCAGCGCCACACCCCATGATCCAGTGAATCCATGACTCCCAGGCCCGACCCAGACATCTCTTGACCTCTGACTCACAGCCAGCAGAGACATGAATATCACTGCCAAGGTAAGTGAATCTCTCCACGACCTCAACATCCTCACCACAAACAGACACAGACAGGAAAGCAGCATCCAAGATGTCATTGAAGCCTGGATCTTTGTTTTGACCCAAGAAACCCGTAACCCAGCAGCTCCGACTCCTCATTCAGCACCTCGAGGGCCCAAAAGGATATCTAAAGTCTCCGCAAAGATGAGTGCATCATCTGCGAAATCAAGGTCCGAGATCTGACATTCCAAACGATGCACCGCAGCTTGATCTCTCCGACATCCTCCTAAATCCAGTCCATACAAGTGCTGAAAAGTGTGGGGGCCAGTACACACCCTGACGAACTCCAGTAACAACTGGAAATAAGTCAGAGATGGTACCACCACATTTCACAGCACTCTCAGTACCAGAGTGGAGTCCAGACATCGATCGCTCAGTTTTGGTGGCACCCCACGAAAGCCAAGATCCTACAGAGGGCATCCCGATTCACTGAATCGAACGCTTTCAGAGATCAACATAGGCTGCAAGCAGCCCCTGCTGAAACTCTCGTCTGCGTTCGGTGAGGACCCGAAGAGCAAGGATACGGTCAATCGTTGACCTCTTTGGTGTAAAGCCTGACTGCTCTGGACGCTGGTGCTCAAGCAGATGGTGACGAACCCAATCAAGAATTATCCGAGCAAAGACCTTGCCCGGCACTGAGAGCAGTGTCACCCCTAGGTAGTTGTTGCAGTCTTGGCGATCACTCTTCCCCTTCCAGAGAGGGACAACAAGGCCCCTCTTCCAATCAGTTGGGATGATGCCTGTGTTCCAGGCAGAGTACAAAAACTGCATGCAACGACACGAGTGAAGCCTTCGAAGTTCAGCATGGATGCCACAAATCCTGGAGCTTTACCCCGTTTCAACAGGTTCACCGCAGCCCGTGCTTCCACAAGGGAAGGTGGACCACAGTTGATTGGAGGGTCAGCAACAGTGATTGCAACACCCTTGACATCCAACTCGACAGCTGGTGGATCAGCCTGGTACAACCGCTCAAAGTAACCGCCCAGCGGGCCTTCACTTCAGCCTCCTCTGTCAAGAGCTCACCACTCTCTGCTCTAACTGCAGTGCTCCGGAGGGATGGCTTGGATGAACGCAATGCGCAAATTCCCCTGTAAGCGGGACGAGAATCACATGTCCACAGTGATGCTCTACCCCTCACAGATTCCTCGCACATAGGACTCCTTGTCACCCTTAGTGCACGTACAGTTTTACGCCTGAGCTCCCTGAACAGCTCAGCTCTGCCATCCAGCCTGGCCCTGCGACTCTGGTCAATGGTATCCAGTGTCCCTTGAGACAAAATTCTTCTTTGCCCTGCGGTGAGTTCCAAGACATCCACCAGCAACATCAAGGACGGTGGTCTTGAAAGCACTCCACAACTCTTCAGGACCCCAAAGCACCCAGACCCCCCAAATGTCCACTCAGCCTGTTCGCAAACTCCTCTCACTCCTTCATCCTTGAGCTTGCCAACATCCAGCCTAGGCTGGATGGTACCATTCTCCGGATTTAAGGTGCAGCTTTAGAGTTGCACAACAATCCGGTGGCATATTGAGGAACTGAGCACTCCAGTAGACCCTGCCAGTTCTGGATCATCCTCCAGCGACCATCAACAGAGGCAATGGTCAATCTCCTTTGCCACACCACCAGCGTTGGAATACCAAGTCCAGCGATGAGCTTGTAGGCGCTGAACCATGAACCGGCCACTCTAAGTCCATGACTTCTTGCAAAGTCAAGGAACTTAGTGCTATTCTGGTTCATAGTTCCTGACCCATGGGACCAACACATGTCTCATAACCATCCCTATCAGTTCCAGTCGATGCATTGAAATCCCCCAGACTGGAAGTGTATCTCGTCTGGGGCACTGATCAACCACAGACTCGAGCGTGGCGTAGAATGTGTCCTTCACGGTGAGATCGCTCACCTCAGTCGGAGCATAGACATAGACCAGGGAAATGACACCTAAGGAGTGACGAATCGTTAGTCTCATAATACGCTCGTTGACCGGTGTTACTCAATTATCATTGGGGTCAGCTTATTGGACACAGCTACAGCAACTCCTTGAGTATGGTAAACCATCAGAGCGACCAGACCAATAGTAGGTGTAACCACCCACCATTATCTCGCCGCAATCCGGTCTCCGAACCTCAGAGAGTGCTGCAATAGCGATGTCCAAACGCTTGAGCTCAGATGATAACAGAGACAGGTGATCATCCTCTCTTAGTGATAGGGCATTCCAGGCACCCACCCGAAGGGACCGCCTCAGGTTAACCCAAGGAGACCGCCGTCTGGTGGACGACACCTCAGCACCACCCTGACACTCTCTCCGCAATCTGACCCAGGAATGTTACCCCGTGGTTTCCCTCCTATCATCAAAGATTGGGGGTCCCGAAGGCTTTGCCCAATCCCGTCATCCGGTGAGCTGCCCTGCGAAGGAAGGCACAGGAGGTACTCCACGGAGTGGGTTTTCAGATTTTTTTTGGCGTTTTTGTGATTTGCGGAATGAAGGGTTTTACGGGGGTCGGAGTGCAAATCCTGCACAACCACTCGAATAAAAGTAACCCAACTGCAGGAGGACGTCCGCAGACACAGTTGGGCACTAGATATGGATGGCCGTTGGCTCACAAGGAGCTCCTTCGCCTTTGACAGGTTTTGTTTTTAATCCTGCTGGGTGTCCATATCCAACACCCTCCTCACCAAAACAACCTGGTGGGGGAGACGGTTTAGTCGCGCGACAACGGGCCGTACCGTGAACAGGTTAGTACAGGTTTACATGGTACCTGTAAGCAGGTCACAGATCTAACCTGACCTGACTATGTCAGGGATGCCAGACTATATCAAAAGTTCAAGATGTCTATAGATTTAGAGAGACGGTCCTGATATTATGTCTGACATTGAGGTCCTCCATCCATTGTTGGCAGAGTGACCTGGTCTGAAACCAAATTGGTGATCTGAGATGAGGTTGTTGGAGAAAAGGAAAGATTTCATATCAAACTGTGATGATGGATTCCATGAGCTTGGTGATGATTGGAAGAAGCTTAGTAAGAAGCTGGAAGTAACGAAGTAAGCCACTTACCTGGCAGTGATATTCATTTCTCTGCTGGCTGTGAGTCAGAGGTCAATAGACGTCTGGGTCGGCCGCTGGGAGTCATGGATTCACTGGGATAATGGGGGTGTGGCACTGCCGGTACCTGTGCGGGAGGACGAAAATCCGAGTCTTCAGGTCCTTGGTGCTTCCAGTCTTGCTATATGGATGTGACATTTGGACTCTGACCAAGGATCTGAGACGGAGACTTAATTCCTTTGGTACCAGGTCTCTTCGGAGAATCCTTGGCTATCGCTGGTCGGACTCGGTGTCCAACGAGCGGTTGCTGAGAGAGACTCGGATGAGATTTGTTACCTGCATAGTCCGTGAGTGTCAGTTGCGGCTGTATGGACATGTGGCTCGTTTTATTGACACTGATCCTGCTCACCAGATTCTCTCAGCGAGGGAGTCTCGTGAGTGAAGGAGGCCAATGGGCCGACCACGTGCCTCGTGGTTGCAGCAGGTTGATCGGCATCTCAAGAAGATGGGGATGGGCCAGGCATCTGCCTGGGGGATGTCCAGACGGAGGCTCCTGGAGTACTGGTGGAAAGTGGATGCAGCGACGAGCTGCTCCAGCGCATGCTCCCATACCTGACCTGAAGTAAGCTGATAGGTCTGTAGTTAATGGGATCAGTTTTTGCACCTTTTTATACTTCTGGTGACGATGTCGCTGGTGGCATTATGTTTTTGGGTTGTCCGTCCGTCCGTCTGTCCGTCCGCCCGCCCATACGTACATGCGAATCATCTCTGTTTTCTCTGCAACCGCTTATCCGATTGACACGGAATTGTGACCATAGATGCAACTCATCATGCAGAATTTTTAAATGATAATTATAACGTCAAAGGTCACGTGGGGTGGCAGCCATGTTGGAAAAACAGAAAATATTTGGACCTCTGTATCTCCTAAACCGCAAGACGGAAAAAAAATTGAAACATGGCACCCAGAAACTACTCTGCACGGGGAATAAGTGCGATTTGACTATGATATTATCGGAGAAGTGGTATCCCGGTCAAAATTCGACAAGTAGAACGCTGCATTCGATCAGTATGAAAATTTGTGAGGTTCATCTAGGGAAATATTTCAATACAGAAAAAATTATTATGACATCATCCGTCACATGGCTTGGCAGCCATATTGTTAAAAAAATTTTCAACGGAAAAATCTTCTTCTCCAGAACCGCTTTACAGATTGAAGTGAATCTGCACAGAAATGATCGACTGACTATCCATGCTGAATAAACTTTGATAACCATGATGTCATAGGTCACATTGTCTGGCAGCCATCTTGGATTTACCCTCAAACCATTCGAAAATCTTTTTCTCCAGAACTGCTGAACAGATTGAGGGGAAACTTCAGACATGTTCCCCATGATTTGGGGATATTAGTATGATAAATAATTGATGTCACATGGTTCGGCGGCCATATTGGATTGAAGAAAAATATTAAATGTTTTCTCTGGAAACTGCTTATCTGATCGAAGCAAAATTTACCAAGTATCATCAAAGCATATCCCTGCATCCAGTGCGAAAATGATGACGTCATCGGTCTCGTGGTGTGGCAGCCATATTGGATAGAAAAACGAACCTTATCCGATCAAAACGAAACTTCACACACGTCATCCTCGACCAAATCTTGGGCAGAGTTCAAATTTTCAATGCCGTTGGCAGCCATGTTAGTTTGAAAACCAAAAATTAAAAAACCTTTTTCTCCAAAACCGCCTAACAGATCAATATGAAACATGTTGCTTTACATGGAACAAGGGCAGTAAATCACAACTACAAAGTTTCGCATCGATTGCTATGGCAGTCTCCGAAATATAATTTTAAAAATATTTTCCGTGAAAAAGATGTGACTACAACACCGCGTGACTGATGACGTCATTTTTAAGTCAAACGTATGCAGCAAGGGCAGTGGATCATCACTGCAAAGTCTCGCATCAAAAGGCTAAGCGGTTTCAGAGAAATATATATATTTTAATATGATCAACTCAGCATGGGGAATATTGGTTGAAAATTTCAACATCGTCGGTCACATGGTCTCGCAGCCATGTTGGACAAAAAGCCTTATCCGATCAATGCGAAATTCCAAAGACATGATGGGCCACCCATTCTGAATTTGGTTTGATAAAGAGGACGTCGTGGGTCAGGTGTCCATTCAAAGTGGGGCGGCATGGGTTTTTATTTTCACCACAGAAATTTCACAAAATTTTCACCACAGATGCGACTACTCATGTAGAATGTTTTTGTGATAACTATGACATCAAAGGCTGCGTGGCGTGGCAGCCATGTTGGAAACAAGGACAAATGTGTCCAAGAGCCGCGTCCCAAAAGGTTTTGTCTTCACCAGAAGAAGAAGAACAAGAACAAGAAGAGGAAGAAGAAGAAAGAAAAGAAAAAAAAAACTTCCGATATTTCATCACGTGCCTTGATTGAGACAATAGCGAGACCCGTCATGGACGATCGTCGTTCATGACGAGAAAATAGTGTATTTACGAAATTACAATACATTAAATGGAATAATCTTTAAATAGTAACGCGAACTTTTCGAAACTTTAAAGCAAATGTCCGAATGTATTTAAAAGTTCATGATAGACGCTCTCAAAAGGCACCCTCAATGCGAGGATGTGTACAGGTGTTTAGTATTTAAGGAGATCCGGATCCTGTATATAAAAGAGCCGAGTCCTAAAGGTTTTGTCTTCACAAGAAGAAGAAGAAGAAGAAGAACAAGAAGAAGAAGAAGAAGAAGAAGAAGAAGAACAACGCGGAGCTCTCTTAGAGCCACGTCTCACGTAACGCGGCTAAAAAGGGAAAAATTTGGACCTTTGCATCTCTGAAACTTGACACATGTGATCGGAAACAAGGGTGATTTTTTTGATGATGTCATATGTTGCTTCCTTATGACATCAAAATTTCATTTGTCAAATGCTTTATCTGATCATTATGAAAAAATGTTGAGGCTCATCTAGGTTTTAATGCAATTCAGTGATGTTGGCAGATTTCCCAGCAGATGGAAAAATGACCTAGCACAAATGATATGGATAAAAGGGCAAAAAGAGGATGTGAAAGAGCAGCAGAGCAAGTTTACACAAGTTACATTTGATAAATATCTGGTAAACAGAATTCAAACTATAACGGCACTCAGGAGAGTGCATAGCTCCGCCAGACTGAACAGTTTACATTTTGTATCCCACTGACAGGTCGGATCAGGATCCGGACCATTCGTCCTTGTCACACACCAAAATCTAATTGACTTGTTCTTGTCACTTTTGCAACTCATCCACCTAGTTTTGTCATAACTCATCCACAACTTTTTGAAATATCATGCTCGACGTCGTTTTTGGCCCCATCTCGCAATGGTGAAGAATCACATTTAAAAATTAAAAAATTCTCATATCCGGATCTGGATTCAGATCTTCACTAAAATCTCATCAATTTGTCCTTGTCACACATCCAATCTGTCTACCAAATTTAGCTCGGATACGGATTCGGACCTGAACTAAAATTTAATCGGCTTGTTCTTGTCACCTGAGCAACTAATCCATCAAGTTTTGTCTGAATCCGTCCATAACTTTTTGAGATATCCTGTTCACAAACAAACAAGCAAGCAAGCAAAAAGAGACAGACAGACAGACAGACAGAGGTAGAAAACATAACCTCCATCCAGCTTTGGTGGTGGAGGTAAACAGAAAACGGTAAATGAGAAAGGTCTGCAGAATTCCTTGCGACATCCGTTGCACAATGTGATATCATATACAGTACATCCGTGTGTAGTCCAGTTCCCCAAGGACTCATACAATGTGGAATTTTTTTGTCCCTTTTGAATCCATTGGTGCCGAATACTTTGAAATTGAAGTCACAAATAGAAATATAGTCATTTATTAAAACCACCTCCCCACAATTTCGCTCATTTCGAACACATAACAGGAACTGACTCCCATCATGAACATTGACTTGTAGAAAAAAAAAAAGTGATGAAAACTTTGATGTGACACTTACCCTCGAAATGTTCAAAAAGGGTTATTCTAACTTACAGAAAACATCGTCAAACTTTGTATGTGGTGTGGGTTGTGCGAACTCCTTATTTAGGGCCCTCACGGTAAATAGCTCTGCGACCAATAACCTCCCTGTGAAATTAAAATCGGATCAAGCGATTAATACTTTTCATGGAATTTGATTGCTTTGGGTGGGGTAGATTATTTTTTTCCCCAAAATAACAAGGTCTCCCTGGACGTATCTCAGGTATTTGAGCAAGTCTGGCATCGTGCTCTGCTGTCCTTCCCCCCAACCCTCCGCACACCCATTGTTTGTCCAAGTCTCTCTCTATCTTGGCCTTCAAACTCTGGGCTGTTGGGTTTCACCCCCCCCCCCCCCACCTCCATCATCTATTCCTTTTGTCTTGTTGCCTCCCGATCCGTTCAGTGTACTAGTACTACCTCTTTCATGAGCCTCGACTTCTTCTTCTTCTTCTTCTTCTTCTCTTCGGCTGCTCCCGTTAGGGTCGCCACAGCGGATCAACCGTCTCCATTTCGCTCTAACCTCCACATCTTCCATTGACACTCCAACCACCCGCATGTCCGCCTCACCGCATCCATGAACCTCTTCTTTGGCCTTCCTCTTCTCCTCCTGCCTGGCGGCTCCATCCTCAGCATCCTTCTCCCGATATACTCCGCTTCCCTCCTGTGAACATGTCCAAACCATCTCAATCTCACCTCCCTCACTTTGTCTCCAAACTGTCCTACCTGCGCTGTCCCTCTAATATACTCATTCCTTATCCTGTCCATCCTCGTCACTCCCAACGAGAATCGCAGCATATTTAACTCTGCCACCTCCAGCTCCGCTTCCTGTCTTTTTGTAGCGCCACCGCCTCCAAACCATACAACATAGCTGGTCTCACTACCATCTTATATACTTTCCCCTTCAGTCTTGCAGCTACCCTTCTGTCACAGATCACTCCTGCAACTCTTCTCCACCCACTCCATCCTGCCTGCACTCTCTTTTCACTTCTCTCCCACACTCTCCGTTACTTTGGACAGTTGATCCCAAGTATTTAAACCCATCCACCTCCCACCTCAACTCCTGCAACCGCACCAAACCACCACCCTCCCTCTCATTACGCACATGTACTCCGTCTTACTCCGACTGACTATCATTCCCCTTCTCTCCAGTGCGTACCTCCACCTCTCGAGGCTCGCCTCAGCCTGCTCCCTACTCCTCTACAGATCATATGTCATCCGCGAACATCATAGTCCATGGAGACTCCAGTCTGATCTCGTCCGTCAACCTGTCCATCACCATTGCAAACAGGAAAGGCTCAGAGTCGATCCTTGGTGCAATCCCACTTTTACCTTAAACCGGTCCGTCATTCCTACTGCACACCTCACCGCTGTCACACTGTCCTCATACATATCCTGCACCATCCTCACATACTTCTCCACCACTCCCGACTTCCTCATACAATGCCACAACTCCTCTCTGGCACCCTATCATAAGCTTTCTCTAAATCCACAAACACACAATGTAACTCCTTCTGGCCTTCCCATACTTCTCCATCAACATTCTCAAAGCAAACATCACATCAGTGTGCTCTTTCCTGCATAAACCCATATTTCTGCTCACAAATAGTTACCTCTCTTCTCACCTAGCTTCCACTACTCTTTCCCACACCTTCATGTGTGCTTAACAACTTTATCCCTCTGTAATTTCCACAGCTCTGCACATCACCCTTGTTCTTGAAAATCGGAACCAGTACACTTAATCTCCACTCCTCCGGCATCCTCTCACTTTCCAAGACTTTATTAAACAATCTGGTTAACAACCCCACTGCCATCTCTCCTAAGCACTTCCATGCTCCACTGGTATACCATCTGGGCAACCGCCTTTCCACTTTTCATCTTCTTCATAGCAGTCCTCACTTCATCCTTACTGATCCACCCCACTTCCAGATTCACTATCTCCACCTCTTCCAACCTTCTCCTCTCTCATTTTCTTCATTCATCAGCTCCTCAAAGTACTCCATCCACCTTCTCAACACACTCTCCTCGCTCGTCAGCACATTCCCATTTGCGTCCTTTATCACCCTAACCTGCAGCCATCCTTCCCAGCTCGGTCCTCTGTCTTGCCAATCGGTATAAACCCTTTCCCTTTCCTTTGTATCCAACTTCTCATACAGCTCGTCATATGCCTTTCTTGCCTTTGCCCCCTTTCTTTTTGCCTTTCGCCACCACTCCTTGTACTCCTGTCTACTTCTTCATCTCTCTGACTATCCCACTTCTTTTTCGCCAACCCTTCTTCCTTCTACTTTCCTGTACTTCCTCGTTCCACACCAGTCTCATTATCTCCTTCCTCTGTCCAGATGTCACACCAAGTACCTTCCTAGCTATCTCCCTCACCACTTCTGCTGTCGTTGCCCAATCATCCCACCCATCTTTACCACCATCCAACACCTGTCTCGCCTCCTCCCTAAATTCCACGCAACAGTCTTCCTCCTTCAGCTTCCACCACTGTCCTTGGTTCAGCCCTCACTCTCTTCCTCAACCTCACCTCTAAAGTCATCCTACAGACCACTAATCGATGCTGTCGAGCTACACTCTCCCCTGCCACCACCTTACAGTCTCTATTCTCTTTCAGGTTGCATCTCCTGCTTAAGATGTAATCCACCTGTGTGCACTTTCCTCCACTCTTGTACGTCACCTGTGTCCTCCTTCTTCTTGAAATACGTATTTACCACTGCCATTTCCATTCTTTTTGCAAACTCTACCACCATTTGCCCTTCCACATTTCTCTGTTGAGACCGTACCTACCCATCACCTCCTCATCCTCTTTATTCCCTTCCCCAACATGCCCATTGAAATCTGCTCCAATCACCACTCTTTCGTTCTTGGATACACTCTCCACCACTTCATCTAACTCACTCCAGAAATCTTCTTTATACTCCATCTCACACCCCATATGCGGGGCATATGCACTGATGACATTCA
The DNA here is from genome assembly GCA_035128595.1 of Eptatretus atami. Classification (NCBI taxonomy): domain Eukaryota; kingdom Metazoa; phylum Chordata; class Myxini; order Myxiniformes; family Myxinidae; genus Eptatretus; species Eptatretus atami. The sequence goes on along the minus strand of CM068964.1, from coordinate 93,765,901 downwards.
TCATCACCCTTCAATTTCCAACTTCACACTCATCACTCGTCAGACACTCTCCTCACCTCCAATACCCTCTTGACATAATCTTCCTTCAGGATTACCCCGACACCATTTCTCCTCCATCCACACATGGTAGAACAGTTTGAAACCACCTCCAATGCTCCTAGCCTTACTCCCATCCACTTGGTCTCTTGTACACACAGTATGTCCACCTTTCTCTCTCCATCATATCAGCCAACTCTCGCCCTTTGCCAGTCATCGTCCCAACATTCAGAGTTCCAACTCTCACCTCCACACTTCTACCCTTCCCCCTCTCCCACTGCCTCGGACCGCCTTCCCCGTCTCCTTCTCCTTCTCCTTCGCCCAGCAGTAGCACAATTTCCACTGTACCCTGCTGACCACGTACCGGTGCGGTCGTTGGTAACCCGGGCCTCGACCGATCCGGTATGGAAATTCGTTTTGTTGTCCGCATAATGATTTGCATAGGTTTTTACGCCGGATGCCCTTCCTGATGCAACCCTGGTCGCCTCTTACGACACACAGGGAATATGGTACACCTATTCTAACCGGGCATACACCGCCCAGTACACTGGTACTCATTTCGCCGACCTCGGAAGGATGACAGGCTGAGTCAACCCCCTGGTGTTATACGACTTGGTATATATATAATATTAATATATATATATAAATATATATATATATATATATACATATATACATACATATATGCAGATATAATATATATATTAATTCAGTGGCCCAACGGGGCTTGAACTCAGGACCTTTTGGGTCCCAAGCCGCTACCCTAACCGCTGTGCCAACACCAGGCTTTTCATGAGCCTCGACTATGTATACAAAAAACCCAAATAAACAACAACAACAACAATAAAAATAATCACATACACCACACACCTTTCATTCGGGGTATCTGATGTATCGATTACGTCACAATTAATCAAAAAAATCTCGAGGAACCGAATCCTGACATCCTGAAAAGTGAACCTAATTTGCTTTTACGAACCCACCACCAATTAACTCGTTTGTTTTTCGAAGAAAGCGAAACAAACTGACCCGTCCGTGTCTGTTTCACCAAAGTCTGTGGTAAGGACTTTCCAGATGCCTTTCTGTAAACCATGCATTTCCTTTTTATATCGTCATTGAAACTTGTCATTACATCATCCATTCCTTGATGAGGTCACACGAAACTAAAGACTGCTATTCCACAATGTGGTATAACAGGGGTCAAGGTGGGGGTGGAGGGGGTATTGAGGGGGCACTGTAACTTGAAGCACTCCACCTTTTGGGTGGAGACGCAAAGCCAACAGTTCCAACTGAATTTTAGATCACGGCCAACGAAGCTCTCGTGGACAACTTTCAAAAAGAACAGGCCATTTTGTGTGTCAGTACCCTGGTCAAGTTCCCTTCCTGGTCTTGACTGTATATAATTGGTGTTCCGGTGTGGGTACAGCACGGGCATTTTCAAACACATCCTCGAGGTTAAAAGGAAAACCGTGGAAGTTCCGTCAAGCACTACCTATCATTGCAACGTGACCACTCCTACTTTTGCAATTTCCAAGAATGCGCTTTCGAAATCCCAAGAAATCCCAAGGCGCAGGTTTCGCTGTACAACAAACAATTTGTGGTCTCCAGCTTGTGTATTACGATACAACACATTCGGCGAATCCGCATACATCGTCTTAACTGTAAAATAGTCACAAATTTTGAATATCATAACCGCATGTACTCGCCTGGTTCCCGGCTTGTAGGGTCAAGCCGGGAACCAGCTACGCATGTACATGGAAAACAAGCGCTTCACGTTTTGATTTTTTTTCCATTGATATTTCTCTGGATACCACCAAGGATTGATTTTTTCACAAAGTATCATTTTGATACTCTGTCAAGCAATTGCAAAAATCGAAAATTAATCGATCAAGGCGCTCCTCAAAGAGGTGCACCGGTACACAGCAAGCAGTGTCTAAGCTGAGTGTCTCATAACACCTGCTTACACTTTTTGCCAGGTCGGATAAACTGGTGTAGGTCTCAGATTAGGCACTCCTCAGCGAGCAGTGGCACAATCCAGAAACCCAACTGTTCTCAAGAAAGAGACTGGTCGATTTTACGATCTTCCAGATCGTAGAATCGAACAGTCTCTTCGTTCTTGCGAGTTTGGTTGGCATCCACGTACCGTTTGTGACATCTCCGTACATGACGTCTTCCACGATACACTTCGGGGTTTCCAGGTATGCACGACGTACCGCTGTCGCGTGCTACGCACTGGCGTGCCAGGATCCGGTTCTGCACAGATGACGCGTGTAGACGATTTGTGCGAGGTGTTTTGATCATATTCACCTCTGAGAAAATGCGTTCCACGCAGGTGAGGACTGTGGGAGCACAAGCAAGGCACACATGAATTTCCGAGAACGAGGAACTTTGAGAACTCAGTTTCCATCTTTGACCTGTTGATGATGATACAGAATTGTGAGGGGTCCATGCTCATGTCCTTCAGCGTGTCTTTGTAATGCACCAGTGCTCTCCATTGATCGTACTACATCGAGGTCCTCTTCGCTGACCAGCTCGGCATCTTAATGGCCAACGGAACGACGCTTTTAACGCGGTTGGTGGCAGGGGTTCTGGGTCAATACACGGCAGATGTGCGAGAAGACTGTTGGGTGTCAAGTCAAAGCGCTTTCTGATTTACAGCAACAGCTGGACCAGATAACTTCGGCAGTCTTCTCTGAAGTTCTTCTCCTTGTCCTGAAGTGGCGCCTGTGCAGATCGGCTGTATCACATCGCCGCCCAGTTCACTTCTTGCCATGGTTTGAAGTTTGCGGTATTAGTCGTGTCAATCTCGGCGAGGTCGGCACTTTCCATGACGCCTTCCTCACGAACATACTCAGGATTTCTCTGTAACCGTCCCTTATCGACGCGAATACTCGATGTAAGGGAAGGGTTCTGACTGGAACTCCAAATTCAAGGTGTCGATTTTTGGAACGATGTAGTTGAGAAACAACATCATGTGTTTCGTTCACTGGTAGTCATGGTTTTATATATCTGATGCGCGCATCGATCTGTCAACAGAGACTGGACTGGAAGAAGAGCATGAGCGCGTCCCATTGCTCAATGATGCGAGCTATGACCGCGCCGGAGAAAGCCACCTCGTTTGGGATAACTCCAGTATTTTGTGCCTTGGGCTTTGAAAGCGCCTCCTGAATCAGATGAATTCGTGCTGGCACTTGCTGCTGGGGAGAAATAGCCACAAACGTCCTTTATCCAAGCCTCCAGCCATGACGGAAGTTTGTGGCTGGCAGCACTCGCACACAACGCAAAGAATGGCAGATGCACCCCAGTACAAATACGTGGGGAAGGTCTCTTAAACAGCTTGAAAACACATCCGTGCCCCATCATCGTAGAGCAGTTGTCGCTGGCGAAGGCCAGGATATTGTTCAGTGGAATGTCTCTGTCTTCAACTCTCTCTTTACAGTGCCGTAAAGAGCTTTAGCGCTGCCGTCTTCGACCTCGAGTACGCCAGTAGGAATCGCAGACTTTACCCTGATAGTGGTATCGCACGCGATTGCCAGTACCTGTGATACAGAGATATCCGTACTTTCGTCTATGATCAGAGAAAACCAATTTTCTCGGCAGATTGTGGACACGTACTGCTTTGGTCATGGGCGATTCCACTTGTACGACGTACGATGCCTTCGTCCTCTTCATTTTCATGGTTGAGGCTATTTTACTGTCGGGGAACATGGATGCAAGGAGGTCAAGAGAGATGATCCATCTGTCGAAAGGGAACTGTGCTCGGCAACGTAACCCAGCGAGTAGCGTTTCTGCTCTCGCCACTTTTTCAGTCAAATCTGATTCAGTCGACATCAATTTTGAAGAACTGGTCAATGTTCACCGTCACGGCTTTATCTGCGAGAGCCTTCGTGTGCTTGCTTGTGGCACCGTGTTTCTTTAGAGCCGATTTGTTGGGATCTTTGAATTTGCAGTCGCAGACTGTGCACACTGTATTCATATCACGGTCCTGCCTATCCACGGCTTTAAATCGGGATCTTTCAACCATTCTTCGTTGAAGCTCATTAGATAGTACTTACGCTTCGGCTCTCGTCACCAGAGTCCGATAGTTCATCATTTCTGTCCATCATGCCTTGCCAACTAGGGCCGAAAAACACGAAACTTTGAATTCGCAACTTCTAAGACAGAAAGCGAAACCCACAGGAGACGGGAGGTGTTGCCACTCCATGTTCAAAGATTCCTGTCGCGCGAGTCGGCGCGACTAGACTGGATCCAGGCCCACTGCTTTCCGCTGCGCTGCCCAGAGCGGAGAGGACGCAATGAGGCTGCCCCCCGTCTGTTTTCATCCACACGTTGTTTCGCTTGCCAGCTAGGCCTGTACCGACGATTGGTGCTGGTCAAGCAGCGGTCGAAATTTCCCACATGACCA
>CM068964.1:93729026-93743643 GCA_035128595.1 Eptatretus atami | reverse complement strand
TGGATTTGAACTCAGGATCCAAGGATCCCAAGCCCACCACCCTAACCATTAGGCCAACACCAGGCATAACAATCATAATACAAACATTTATTTTGTACAAATTTATTTGTAATTTGTGAAATAATAAGGTCCAAGTGGTCTAAATGGTCAAGGGCCTAAGCTGTCTAATCTGTCTGAAGGGTGTAGGGGTCTAAATGGTGTTAAGGTCTAAGGGGTCGAAAAGGGTCTTCAGGGTCTTAACGTTCAACAGGACGTCATTCATAGGCATACAGTCTTCACAGACTGACGGACGGCTTCACGGCTTCATCGCCTCACCGACTGTGCTTTTTGTTTATATTAGTATAGATAGACAGCAAAGCCTTCGATTGCGTTGATCATGTCGAGACAAATGGAGATGTCGGAGCACCCGATACGTTCTGATAAGAAACAGTAAGAACAAAGTGTGGAGAGACAGAATGATTTGGGATTGGAAAAGGGGTTAAATGGGTTTCATTCTCTCCCCTTACTTGTTCAATCTGTACGGTGAGTACATCATGAGGAAATCGAACTGGAGGACATGGAGCCTGGAAGTCAGGATTGGAGAAAGACGAATCAACAACTTAAGGGATTTTGACTACAATATGAAGGAGAAATGAATAGCCGGTTAGCGTTGGGAGAACAGTAATGTCCAGATTGATAAGAGTTGAGAATACAAACGAAGAGCAGGTATTTCCAGTTGCAATGTATGGATGCGAGTCGCGACGATGAAAAAAGAAGAAAGGAAAAAAAGATTGACATTTTTTGAAATATGGTGTTGGAGACGAATGTGAAAAATCCCATCGTTTTGCAAGAAGAACAAACAAATCAGTTCTTGAAGACATTACACCACCATGGACATCTAGAAAGCGCTGCTGATAAAACAGAAACTGTTATACTTTGGACACATCATGCGTGCAGAGAAGGAAAGTCTGGAGAGATCAATCATGCTGGGTATGGTTGAGGGAAGACGAGGAAGAGGTAGACCTTGGATGTTTGTGACGGATGGGGTAAAGGATGCACCCAAGCTGTCTCTGCCGGAGCTTCGGGAAGCAGGGAAGATGGGATGTTTAGAGAAATCTGATCGTGAATATGCCTGTTGTTGGCTTAATGGTTAGGGTGGCGGGCTTGGGATCGTTGGGTCCCGAGTTCAAATCCTGCTCGTCCATTGAATCAATACCAGGTGGGGTTGACTCAGCCCGTCATCGTTCCGAGGTCGGCAAAATGAGTACCAGCTTGCTGTGATGATTGCGCCATTCCAGTATCCTGCATCAGACGGTGGTGACCCATCCATGATTGTGCCCAATCACCAAGGAGACTGCTTTGGCAGCACCAATGCTCTGTACAGAGTATGGTCCCAATGGATGGATGGATGGATCATGAATCGTCATCAGACGTCGGACATGACTTGACGGAACTAGATGACAACTTCTGTACAAACAGCTACACCTCATCCGTAATTGACCGAAGTGCATGCAATTTCTGTCAACCAATTGCTCTATTGCGGTTGGTCACGCCGGCTCAGCTCCTTTTGAATGAGGTGCTTTCAAAGTCTGAAGGAGAAAAAAAAAAAAAGACCAAGCAATCGATGCGTCCATAGTCCATCACCCAGGCATCACACGTGAACCCTCCTGCTAGCTCTCCACAAGGAAGTTAGAATCACCAAACGGATTATTTTAAAGTTTTCTGCATCAAATGACTTCCAAAGAAACATCACGACGACATTTCCATTCAATGCCAAACAGACGCTCAGCCCAGTCACAGAAAGCTGCAGCTGCAATCTTCTTGGCCTCATTATATCTGCGTAACAGGTGGAGCATGCTAATAAACTCAGGATTAATGATGTGAATACACTGTCATTCACGAGATATTGATTTTCGTGTGCCTGGGTGCGTGCGCGTGTTGCCTCGTACAGAAAGGAGTCTCGTCTACTCGACAGGACTTGGACATTCCACTTGACCTGCACTAGGCCTTGGTTCTCGGCGGTGCAGCTTGACATATGAGCATGCATCTGCAGAAAGCACCCTTATGAATGACTGCCACCGCTCAATGGTGAGGCCGGTTCGAACGAGAGCCAGAGGTGGAGCATCATGGGAAGACCACTTGATGAGACATGCCGGCAGCACTGGAGGAGAATTTGGAGGAAGAGATTGAGGATGTCATCAAAGTAAAGGCAGAAACAGTGGGTGAGAGGGTGAGAAGCAATGTTTTGGATTGGCAGCGAGGCCGGAATTGTGCGCTTCTGCCTCGTTTTCGGTCTGCACCCATCGCGGCACTCTGGATTCCGAGAATGCACTTGGGGCTCTACCGCTGAACCTGCAAGACCGTTTGGCCACCACAATGCTCCGTCGACGCCGTCGGACCTTTCCCACCAATGTCCACAGGAAGTCGTCATCATTACAGCAATGCTACAAGCGTCTTTGGCTACCAACCATCACCGCTCTCACAAATTGCTCTTTCCGGTTCTAACTCCCAGAATCCTTCCATCATATCTCAGGGCATTGTACATACTTTTCTAATGCAGTTCTTTCCAACAAAACTCCGAATAAAGTTCAGTCTCCATATTCTGGGTCTTGACCACTTGTGATCGGTCTTAGGCAGACCATTTAAGCCCATTTATAACACAACCTTGAAAAGACAGACTTTCTGCAAATTCAGATCCTCGATTGACAAACTTCCAACATCACAAAAGAAGATGTGCATCAACAGGATGGATCTTTATGAGCCGCAGCTTCTGCCTTACTCTATTACGTTGTCCAAGTCTCCATTCCCCGGGACGTATCGTGGTATTGTTAATCACCATCACCTCATTAGGATTGACGACAGCATGGGATGGTTTAAAAATCACGCGTGACCGCCAGGTTCATGTACAACGATCCGGCCTTGGCCTGGCTCTCGGCACATATCCTCAAGCGTGGACCTCAGCACGAGCTATCCATGGTCGACCAACTCAACAGGTACATGTTGCTCATCATTCATTAATTTTCTTTAACTCTCCACTTCCTGTTTGACCCATCTCAGGACTCCTCCTCCAATCTAAAAACTTGTACAAAATCCCCATTTTCATCCCGCTTCCATTCTTCTCATCAGTACCCAAACCTGTCATCCTGTCATCAAGCTCTTCCACATTTAAACAAACACGAGTTCCAACGTTCGGTCGCACTTCCTGACACGCTTCATTCTCAAAACTTCCAGCAGGAAGAAGAAAACCAGCATCTCCGTTTACCGCAAACATTTGCACACCGGATCACAGCACTCGATGGTCAGATGACCATCCTCATTTTACCGCACGTCACGAACATCTTTTTGAGCACCACAGTAGATATTTGTGAAGACCTCAACGAGTTTCATCTTACCCTTTGGTAAAAAAAGCCAGCCAAGACCTTGTTATTTTGAGACGTGTGTGTGTGTGTGGTCGTATGGCAGCTTAGCTGCCGGGGTAGCTATCATTTCTTGAAGCGCGATGGTGTCGCTGATGCGTGCCCCTCTACCAGTACACACACTGGAACTGGTACTCATTTCGCCGACCTCGGAAGGATGACAGGCTGAGTCAACCCCCTGGTGTATTAATTCAGCGGCCGACGGGGCTTTAACTCAGGACCCTAGGATCCAAGCCACACCCTAACCACTGAGCCAACACCAGGCTATTTTGAGACGTGTTCATCACAGTCTCCTATTTCAGATTTTGAAAAGGCACATTCTATAATTTGACGTACGTACGTGTCATGTCTCTGAAACTGAGAAACCAACGAGCCCGAACCTAATCCTGTTTCTGCTTTTCCCTTTATATCTTCCTCTTCGCCGCTCGCTCTTCCAGGAGCCTCGACCTTTCAAGAAAAACAAAGAAAAAAAAACCTTCCAGGAAAAGATTCAGACAATGACCACACGCACGCACACACCTTTCAGTTCTATTTTAACCGCTCGCACACTCCAAATGCTTGTGTTGGCTTAATGGGAAGGGTGGCAGGCTTTGGATCCTAGGGTCCGGAGATCAAATCCTGCTCAGCTGTTGAATAAATACCAGGTGGGTTAACTCGACCTGTCATCCTTCTTAGGTCGGCAAAATGAGTGCCAGCTTGCTGGTATCCTGTGTCGGAGTGGCGACCCATCCAGGATTGTGCCCAATAGCTAAGGAGACTGCTTAAGCAGCACCAACACTCTGCACAGAGTCTGGTCCCATATATATATATCTCTCTCTCTCTCTCTCTCTCTCTCTCTCTCTCTCTCTCTCTCTCTCTCTCTCTCTCTCTCTCTCTCTATGGTCCACCTCTCCATTTACTGTGCGTGTGCCCAATAAGGAGTGAAGAAAGAGAGAAACAATTCAAAGGTCCTTTGGATTATTGAAGAAGCTGCTCTTGCCGCAGCCAATTCCCACGGATGATAAAAAGTACTTTTTTTCCAATTCGCAGGCGAAATTAACTTTGGATGACGTCATGACTCATTCGGTTTCCCCTCGTTGGGAAACTCCGCTTGAGCTCAAGGCCGTTTCCTGATAATACAACAGCTGTTACTTCTTTTGTACACAGCACAAGGCTGCGGGGTAGCATCAATGGCCGGAGGTGTGCTGTGCCGCCGACGCGATGCCCTCCTCCAGATTGAGGCAGGAATTTGGAATTTTTTCAGGGTGCTGGAGATAGCTCGCCTACTCTTGGTGAAGGACATCGTGTGATATTTAAAGTACACCAACTAAGGGACGGTACACACTCACATTGATGAATCACCGGGATGACGGTTTATAGCCGGAACGGGATTCAGACCCAGGAGAGATAGCTTCGAGGTGAACGTGCGTACCTGTCGACAGTCCTGCTGTTCCGACATGAAACCGAACATCCTGTCCGTCGGTACAAACTGGACGTTAAAGATCCCACGCGACGTCCTTCGGGAAGAGTAGGCGAGCTATCGCCGGCACCCTGAACAAGTTCCTGCATGGACTGCAAGGAGGAAGTGGTCTCATCTTATTGACGTCCTTCACACCTGGTGTGTGTGTGTTAGTGTGTTTTTAGTTACCAAGCTGCTAGTTAGCGCTTGCCAAGCTAGCCGTTCCTTATCGACCCTTTCAAATTGAGTGCTCCACAAGAAACTTGGTAACTGAACACATCCCTGAAAAAAGGTAAGTGAAGGAATAACATACCTGTGTCATGACGTCATCGTCGGTTCATTCATTCCTTCTTTCGACATTTATAAAGTGGTAACTCTACAGGTATTCCACGCAAGGTGGCTCGTTCATTCACGACCTCTCAAGACCCCGACCTCCGTCTCCCTCTCCCTCTCCCTCTCCCTCTCCCTCTCCCTCTCCCTCTCCCTCTCCCTCTCCCTCCTCCCTCTCCCTCGGGTTCGGGGTGCAGGTGTGCTGATTCTCACCTTCGTTGCCGTTGATTCCAGCCAGCGCAGGAAAGTAACAGAAGGAGTGCGGCCAGCGCCGCTCCCATTGCGAGATGCGCCATGATTCCGGCCACCGAGGCTCAGAGTTGTGTGAGATCCTCGGAAACGGTGCAGGTGAGGAGCGTGAGGAGCGTGAGGAGCGTGAGGCGGTGAGGAGCGTGAGGCGGTGAACCACGGATAGGTGTAGTACAGGTACTCCAGCCACTTTATACGCACGGGACACACCCAAACCCGCCCTCACCACACGTGATCTTTCGCACCTTTTCTGTGTCTTTTGTCGGGTTTAATACCCCTTGGGATGTTCATGTGTTTTAGTTGGTTGTTCTTCTTGACCATGTTCGTTCATATATTACGTATGCATTGAGGTCTCGCAGGGCGGCCCGGCGTTGTCCGGTGCTGTTCTCATCCTGTGTTGGTATTCAACAAATGAAATTTTAGAAAATAAAAAAAAATTTGAAAAATATTTTTAAAAATTCTGGGAACCGAAAACACTTCCCTCACCCACTAACGAATGGGGTCAGGGATCATTTAATATCACCTTTCACCTGACTACAAAGGCTTTGTCACTATAGAGAGATTACAAAAAATAAAACTTTTTTTTTCTAAATTTAAATTTTTTCTTTTTTCCTGAAACAAAAATTTTCAACAGCTGACAAACTGATGAAGATCCGTTTGGTCATCTCTGAGAAAAATGGCCACACACACACATATGTACACACACGCACACACACACATACGTACACACACATACACCCGCACACACACGCGCACACACAAACATGCACACACACACACGTACACACACGTAACACACACGCGCACACACACAAACATGCACACACACACACACACACGTACACACACGTACACACACACATACCACACACACAGCGCACACACAAACATGCACACACACACGTACACACACGTACACACACACACACACATACGTACACACGCACACACACACGCGCACACACAAACATGCACACACACACGCACACACAAACATGCACACACACGTACACACACGTACACACGCACACACGCACACACACACACGCGCACACACAAACATGCACACACACACGCACACACACACTCACGTACACATACACACATACGTGCACACACAAACATGCACACGCACACACACACACACACACACACCACACACACACAAACATGCACACGCACACACACAACACAAACATGCACACACACACACACAAAACATGCACAGCTCTCTTATAGTATAGATTAGAGAAATAAACTGAGTATTGTGGAGGAAAGAAAAACGAGAGTACCATCAAGGAGGAGATAAGAGAAGATAGATTATTACAAGGAAATAAATGTAGAGGAGAGAGGAAGGGAGAGGTGGTGGGGGAGAGAGGTGGTGGGGGGGAGGAGAGAGGGGAGAGGTGGTGGGGGGGAGGAGAGGGGAGAGGTGGTGGGGAGAGAGGTGGGGGGGGAGGTGGGGGAAGGGGGAGGGTGGTGGTGGGGAGAGAGGTGGGGGGGAGGAGAGGGGAGAGGTGGTGGGGGGGGAGGGAGATGGAGAGGTGGGGGAGGAGAGGGGAGAGGTGGTGGGGAGGAGAGGGGAGAGGTGGTGGGGGAGGAGAGGGGAGAGGTGGTGGGGGAGGAGAGGGGAGAGGTGGTGGGGAGGAGAGGGGAGAGGTGGTGGTGGGGGGGAGGAGAGGAGAGAGGTGAGAGGGGGTGAGAGGTGGTGGGGGGGGAGGAGAGGAGAGAGGTGGAGGGGAGGGGAGAGGTGGTTGGGGGGGGGGGAGAGGGGAGAGACCAAACGGATCTTCATCAGTTTGTCAGCTGTTGAAAATTTTTGTTTCAGGAAAAAAGAAAAAATTTAAATTTAGAAAAAAAAAGTTTATTTTTTGTAATCTCTCTATAGTGACAAAGCCTTTGTAGTCAGGTGAAAGGTGATATTAAATGATCCCTGACCCCATTCGTTAGTGGGTGAGGGAAGTGTTTTCGGTTCCCAGAATTTTTAAAAATATTTTTCAAATTTTTTTTTTATTTTCTAAAATTTCATTTGTTGAAAATACCAACACAGGATGAGAACAGCACCGGACAACGCCGGGCCGCCCTGCGAGACCTCAATGCATACGTAATATATGAACGAACATGGTCAAGAGAAACAACCAACTAAAACACATGAACATCCCAAGGGGTATTAAACCCGACAAAAGACACAGAAAAGGTGCGAAAGATCACGTGTGGTGAGGGCGGGTTTGGGTGTGTCCCGTGCGTATAAAGTGGCTGGAGTACCTGTACTACACCTATCCGTGGTTCACCGCCTCACGCTCCTCACCGCCTCACGCTCCTACCTGCCACGCGTTTCCGAGGATCTCACACAACTCTGAGCCTCGGTGGCCGGAATCATGGCGCATCTCGCAATGGGAGCGGCGCTGGCCGCACTCCTTCTGTTACTTTCCTGCGCTGCTGGAATCAACGGCAACGAAGGTGAGAATCAGCACACCTGCACCCCGAACCCGAGGGAGAGGGAGAGGAGGAGGGAGAGGAGAGGGAGAGGGAGAGGGAGAGGGAGAGGGAGAGGGAGAGGGAGAGGGGAGAGGGAGACGGAGGTCGGGGTCTTGAGAGGTCGTGAATGAACGAGCCACCTTGCGTGGAATACCTGTAGAGTTACCACTTTATAAATGTCGAAAGAAGGAATGAATGAACCGACGATGACGTCATGACACAGGTATGTTATTCCTTCACTTACCTTTTTTCAGGGATGTGTTCAGTTACCAAGTTTCTTGTGGAGCACTCAATTTGAAAGGGTCGATAAGGAACGGCTAGCTTGGCAAGCGCTAACTAGCAGCTTGGTAACTAAAAACACACTAACACACACACACCAGGTGTGAAGGAACGTCCAATAAGATGAGACCACTTCCTCCTTGCAGTCCATGCAGGAACTTGTTCAGGGTGCCGGCGATAGCTCGCCTACTCTTCCCGAAGGACGTCGCGTGGGATCTTTAACGTCCAGTTTGTACCGACGGACAGGATGTTCGGTTTCATGTCGGAACAGCAGGACTGTCGACAGGTACGCACGTTCACCTCGAAGCTATCTCTCCTGGGTCTGAATCCCGTTCCGGCTATAAACCGTCATCCCGGTGATTCATCAATGTGAGTGTGTACCGTCCCTTAGTTGGTGTACTTTAAATATCACACGATGTCCTTCACCAAGAGTAGGCGAGCTATCTCCAGCACCCTGAAAAAATTCCAAATTCCTGCCTCAATCTGGAGGAGGGCATCGCGTCGGCGGCACAGCCACACCTCCGGCCATTGATGCTACCCCGCAGCCTTGTGCTGTGTACAAAAGAAGTAACAGCTGTTGTATTATCAGGAAACGGCCTTGAGCTCAAGCGGAGTTTCCCAACGAGGGGAAACCGAATGAGTCATGACGTCATCCAAAGTTAATTTCGCCTGCGAATTGGAAAAAAAGTACTTTTTATCATCCGTGGGAATTGGCTGCGGCAAGAGCAGCTTCTTCAATAATCCAAAGGACCTTTGAATTGTTTCTCCTTTTCTTCACTCCTTATTGGGCACACGCACAGTAAATGGAGAGGTGGACCATAGAGAGAGAGAGAGAGAGAGAGAGAGAGAGAGAGAGAGAGAGAGAGAGAGAGAGAGAGAGAGAGATATATATATATATGGGACCAGACTCTGTGCAGAGTGTTGGTGTGCAGCAGTCTCCTTAGCTATTGGGCACAATCCTGGATGGGTCGCCACTCCGACACAGGATACCAGCAAGCTGGCACTCATTTTGCCGACCTAAGAAGGATGACAGGTCGAGTTAACTCCACCTGGTATTTATTCAACAGCGACCCTAGGATCCAAAGCCTGCCACCCTTCCCATTAAGCCAACACCAAGCATTTGGAGTGTGCGAGCGGTTAAAATAGAACTGAAAGGTGTGTGCGTGCGTGTGGTCATTGTCTGAATCTTTTCCTGGAAGGTTTTTTTTTTCTTTGTTTTTCTCTGAAAGGTCGAGGCTCCTGGAAGAGCGAGCGGCGAAGGAGGAAGATATAAAGGGAAAAGCAGAAACAGGATTAGGTTCGGGCTCGTTGGTTTCTCAGTTTCAGAGACATGACACGTACGTACGTCAAATTATAGAATGTGCCTTTTCAAAATCTGAAATAGGAGACTGTGATGAACACGTCTCAAAATAGCCTGGTGTTGGCTCAGTGGTTAGGGTGGTGGCTTGGGATCCTAGGGTCCTGAGTTAAAGCCCCGTCGGCCGCTGAATTAATACACCAGGGGGTTGACTCAGCCTGTCATCCTTCCGAGGTCGGCGAAATGAGTACCAGTTCCAGTGTGTGTACTGGTAGAGGGGCACGCATCAGCGACACCATCGCGCTTCAAGAAATGATAGCTACCCCGGCAGCTAAGCTGCCATACGACCACACACACACACACGTCTCAAAATAACAAGGTCTTGGCTGGCTTTTTTTTACCAAAGGGTAAGATGAAACTCGTTGAGGTCTTCACAAATATCTACTGTGGTGCTCAAAAAGATGTTCGTGACGTGCGGTAAAATGAGGATGGTCATCTGACCATCGAGTGCTGTGATCCGGTGTGCAAATGTTTGCGGTAAACGGAGATGCTGGTTTTTCTTCTTCCTGCTGGAAGTTTTGAGAATGAAGCGTGTCAGGAAGTGCGACCGAACGTTGGAACTCGTGTTTTGTTTAAATGTGGAAGAGCTTGATGACAGGATGACAGGTTTGGGTACTGATGAGAGAATGGAAGCGGGATGAAAATGGGGATTTTGTACAAGTTTTTAGATTGGAGGAGGAGTCCTGAGATGGGTCAAACAGGAAGTGGAGAGTTAAAGAAAATTTAATGAATGATGAGCAACATGTACCTGTTGAGTTGGTCGACCATGGATAGCTCGTGCTGAGGTTCCACGCTTGAGGATATGTGCCGAGAGCCGGGACCAAGGCCGGATCGTTGTACATGAACCTGGCGGTCACGCGTGATTTTTAAACCATCCCATGCTGTCGTCAATCCTAATGAGGTGATGGTGATTTAACAATACCACGATACGTCCCGGGGAATGGAGACTTGGACAACGTAATAGAGTAAGGCAGAAGCTGCGGCTCATAAAGATCCATCCTGTTGATGCACATCTTCTTTTGTGATGTTGGAAGTTTGTCAATCGAGGATCTGAATTTGCAGAAAGTCTGTCTTTTCAAGGTTGTGTTATAAATGGGCTTAAATGGTCTGCCTAAGACCGATCACAAGTGGTCAAGACCCAGAATATGGAGACTGAACTTTATTCGGAGTTTTGTTGGAAAGAACTGCATTAGAAAAGTATGTACAATGCCCTGAGATATGATGGAAGGATTCTGGGAGTTAGAACCGGAAAGAGCAATTTGTGAGAGCGGTGATGGTTGGTAGCCAAAGACGCTTGTAGCATTGCTGTAATGATGACGACTTCCTGTGGACATTGGTGGGAAAGGTCCGACGGCGTCGACGGAGCATTGTGGTGGCCAAACGGTCTTGCAGGTTCAGCGGTAGAGCCCCAAGTGCATTCTCGGAATCCAGAGTGCCGCGATGGGTGCAGACCGAAAACGAGGCAGAAGCGCACAATTCCGGCCTCGCTGCCAATCCAAAAACCATTGCTTCTCCACCCTCTCACCCACTGTTTCTGCCTTTACTTTGATGATGACATCCTCAATCTCTTCCTCCAAATTCTCCTCCAGTGCTGCCGGCATGTCTCATCAAGTGGTCTTTTCCCATGATGCTCCACCTCTGGCTCTCGTTCGAACCGGCCTCACCATTGAGCGGTGGCAGTCATTCATAAGGGTGCTTTCTGCAGATGCATGCTCATATGTCAAGCTGCACCGCCGAGAACCAAGGCCTAGTGCAGGTCAAGTGGAAATGTCCAAGTCCTGTCGAGTAGACGAGACTCCTTTCTGTACGAGGCAACACGCGCACGCACCCAGGCACACGAAAATCAATATCTCGTGGAATGACAGTGTATTCACATCATTAATCCTGAGTTTATTAGCATGCTCCACCTGTTACGCAGATATAATGAGGCCAAGAAGATTGCAGCTGCAGCTTTCTGTGACTGGGCTGAGCGTCTGTTTGGCATTGAATGGAAATGTCGTCGTGATGTTTCTTTGGGAAGGTCATTTGATGCAGAAAACTTTAAAATAATCCGTTTGGTGATTCTAACTTCCTTGTGGAGAGCTAGCAGGAGGGGTTCACGTGTGATGCCTGGGTGATGGACTATGGGACGCATCGATTGCTTTGGTCTTTTTTTTTTTTTCTCCTTCAGACTTTGAAAGCACCTCATTCAAAAGGAGCTGAGCCGGCGTGACCAACCGCAATAGAGCAATTGGTTGACAGAAATTGCATGCACTTCGGTCAATTACGGATGAGGTGTAGCTGTTTGTACAGAAGTTGTCATCTAGTTCCGTCAAGTCATGTCCGACGTCTGATGACGATTCATGATCCATCCATCCATCCATTGGGACCATACTCTGTACAGAGCATTGGTGCTGCCAAAGCAGTCTCCTTGGTGATTGGGCACAATCATGGATGGGTCACCACTCTGATGCAGGATACTGGAATGGCGCAATCATCACAGCAAGCTGGTACTCATTTTGCCGAC
This sequence comes from Eptatretus atami, assembly GCA_035128595.1. Lineage (NCBI taxonomy): Eukaryota > Metazoa > Chordata > Myxini > Myxiniformes > Myxinidae > Eptatretus > Eptatretus atami. The sequence goes on along the minus strand of CM068964.1, from coordinate 93,731,611 downwards.
CTCGGAACGATGACGGGCTGAGTCAACCCCACCTGGTATTGATTCAATGGACGAGCAGGATTTGAACTCGGGACCCAACGATCCCAAGCCCGCCACCCTAACCATTAAGCCAACAACAGGCATATTCACGATCAGATTTCTCTAAACATCCCCATCCTTCCCTGCTTCCCGAAGCTCCGGCAGAGACAGCTTGGGTGCATCCTTTACCCCATCCGTCACAAACATCCAAGGTCTACCTCTTCCTCGTCTTCCCTCAACCATACCCAGCATGATTGATCTCTCCAGACTTTCCTTCTCTGCACGCATGATGTGTCCAAAGTATAACAGTTTCTGTTTTATCAGCAGCGCTTTCTAGATGTCCATGGTGGTGTAATGTCTTCAAGAACTGATTTGTTTGTTCTTCTTGCAAAACGATGGGATTTTTCACATTCGTCTCCAACACCATATTTCAAAAATGTCAATCTTTTTTTCCTTTCTTTCTTTTTTCATCGTCCGCGACTCGCATCCATACATTGCAACTGGAAATACCTGCTCTTCGTTTGTATTCTCACATCTTTATCAATCTGGACATTACTGTTCTCCCCAACGCTAACCGGCTATTCATTTCTCCTTCATATTGTAGTCAAAATCCCTTAAGTTGTTGATTCGTCTTTCTCCAATCCTGACTTCCAGGCTCCATGTCCTCCAAGTTCGATTTCCTCATGATGTACTCACCGTACAGATTGAACAAGTAAGGGGAGAGAATGAACCCCATTTAACCCCCTTTTCCAATCCCAAATCATTCTGTCTCTCCACACTTTGTTCTTACTGTTTCTTATCAGAACGTATCGGGTGCTCCGACATCTCCATTTGTCTCGACATGATCAACGCAATCGAAGGCTTTGCTGTCTATCTATACTAATATAAACAAAAAGCACAGTCGGTGAGGCGATGAAGCCGTGAAGCCGTCCGTCAGTCTGTGAAGACTGTATGCCTATGAATGACGTCCTGTTTGAACGTTAAGACCCTGAAGACCCTTTTCGACCCCTTAGACCTTAACACCATTTAGACCCCTACACCCTTCAGACAGATTAGACAGCTTAGGCCCTTGACCATTTAGACCACTTGGACCTTATTATTTCACAAATTACAAATAAATTTGTACAAAATAAATGTTTGTATTATGATTGTTATGCCTGGTGTTGGCCTAATGGTTAGGGTGGTGGGCTTGGGATCCTTGGATCCTGAGTTCAAATCTCACTCAGCTGTTGAGCTAATACCAGGTGGGGTTGACTCTGCCCGTCATCCTTCTGAGGTTGGCAAAATGAGTGCCAGCTTGCTGGTATCCTAAGTCGGAGTGGGTCCCGATGGATTATGATTGTTGCAAATCATGCCAACACAGCAAATCTGACGTCGATCTCTGCAACGACGTGTGGAGAGGCGAGGGTAGTGAGCTGATCCACGCTCGTAATCTATAAAACAGAGATGCACCTTCCCTTGCATTTTTCCTTGTTGAAGCTCAGATTTGTGATTTTTTTAAATCTCCGGTACCTCTTCATCTTCTGAAACCTGCTTGCTCAACAGGCATTTCTCACTCGATGAAGGCTTCTATTCTGTGTTGAAATCCATTTTGGAATATCTTGCTAGAATGTGAAATCGAGGCAATGGTTCGTTTTATTGAACATTCTCTTGGATCCCCTTTCTTTGGCAATGGGATGTAACTGACTGCTTGGCCATACAATCCTGCTCTTGGTCTGTGTGTACATACCTGTTAAAATTCTGATTGCCTCCTCCCCAGCTACCTTAAGGAGTTTGATTGGAATTTAATCGGCACCTGGTGTCTTACAAATTTGCCAGCTCTTTCAGACTCTACGAACCTCACATTATATCACAATTGGTTCTTACTCGTATTCTTTCTTCGAAGGTTGCCATGATATTGCTGTCTCGTTTGTATCGAGTTTCCGTATAGTCCTTCCATCTTTCTTTCACCTGTGTTTCAGATATTTTCCTCCCAATCCCATGATCTTTCTGATCTTTTAATAACGATGTTGTTTTTCTGCTCTGTCGTCGCTTTATATCGTTATGCACACCTCTTTGAAATATCTCTGTCTTTCCAAGGTTGTCATTGGAAGTCACCATCTAGCTGCTTGATGCACCTTTGGTTTTCATCTCTCTTCCTCTGTCCGCAATATTTATTGCCTCTTCTGATAGCTATTTAGCCTTCTTGGTACCTCCTCCACCGAAGGTGAAGGAGGTTATGTTTTCACCCCTTTCTGTTTATGTGCAAGATGTCTCAAAAAGTTGTGGCGGATCCGGATGAAATTTTGTGGACAGGTTCGGTGTGTGTGACAAGGACGAACTGATTAGATTTTGGTGAAGATCTGGATCTGGATACGAGAATTAGAAAAAAAACAAAAACGATTCTTCACCATTGAGAGATGGGGGCAAAAACGATATACAACACGATATCTCAAAAAATGTTGGGCCTGATATGTTTTACTGGGCCAGGAATTGCGTGGCAGAGGTATGTGCTCTACCGGGTGCTCTCTAGTTTAAATGTTTTCAAGGCTATATCTGGTCAGAGTTTTTATTTTTCTGTTTTTTTT
>CM068964.1:93718644-93729001 GCA_035128595.1 Eptatretus atami | reverse complement strand
TGGGTTTTTTTTTCCCCCGGCTGGCCAGGCTGTAGCTGCATACTTTTTTGGATCCCTTTAACGTGAAAGCCGGTCTGCACTGCAGATGCAGCAGTTGATGAAGTAAAATGACTTTATCCACAAAAGAGTTTCTGTTTAATGCAGAAACCCTGGAGACATCTTAAAGTTCAACCACCTGTGAAATGAACGTTGCAGATAATTATAATCCGCCATGTTGCCTGCTCGTCTGTGCACGCATCGGGGGACATCATTGGCAGTCCATGCAAACATTATGACTTTATTTTAAAATGTCTGTTTTTCACCAATATTGCTTTGATTCCATGTAAAGCACCTCGTGAAACCTTCGAAAATATAGACACGGATCTGGCAGACGCTTATGGATAGGCGGTCCCTCTGGGGACAGGGTGTGAGGTCGAGCAGTGAATGCACTAAATGATATAGCTCAATGAAGCTGGTTAATTTTGGCACGTTCCTAAAAAATTTTGTTCACTCAATATAATTCTCCAAACAGTAGAAAAGATAAGTTTAATGCTTTGGAAATTTCACATTTTCTTGTGCATCTCTGGAGGAGGGAACATCGCCTTGCTTACTTAAAGTAAATAGGTTTATCGGCTTAGTTATAAGACTCGTTAGTTCTTTAAATTATCAGATTTTACAACAGATTTTGACACTCACTATTTAGTCCGGATGATATCCGATCCTCAAAACCAAAATAATATTTGATGATTTACTTTAATTAGTCCGTGAGAGTAGATCGTAGAAAATCGTATCAAATGATGCATGAAATCGCTCCAAGCTACTAATTTGAAAACTATAGTACAGTACTTACAAAAGTGATGTATTACAGCGATTCGTAGCTATGATGAAAGGGCATTGGATATGAGTGAGGAAAGTGGAGAGAAAAAAAAAACTTTATCGTTAAGAAATAGTTGCGGCCTTCAAAGTCAAGGCATGGTTGAGCAGGCCCAAAAAACATGGTGGCTTCAGACCCGGCGAGGATACCCAGGAGACGCCTTAAGGCCCCAAAGAGCGAGGTGGCCGAGGATGCACCTGATGAAGGATATAATTAAATAAGGCCATTAATTATATCTTCAAAAGGGGTGTTTTAATTAACCCAAACACCCAATTTTCATTCTTGCACTTCCTTGGAGTTTTCCTGGGATGCATGCAAAGTTTCAGGCTGCTCGGTTTTATGGTTTTGGTGTAATGGAGCTGACACACTGACTGATTGACTGTCTCACACACTCACACTCACACATTGACATTTATTAGTATCGATTATCCAGACAAAACTCACATTTGGTGAACTCTATGAAATGCCAGTCACGTGGATAATTTTTCCGCTCATCTCCTGGTAAAACAAGTGGGGGGGGGGGATCTTTCTCAAATAAAACTGCATTTTACAATGGAGAAAGTGCATCAGAAACTTGTGAAGTAGCAAAGAGTGAGTGGTCTCATCATTCATGATTGTCATCCGTTCTGAAGTTTAAAGTTGAATAAAATCTACCTGCAAGGTGTAGCTGTGTTACCAGGTGTACTTGTTCTCCCAGCATCGTTACAGCCTGTTCTTCAACACCTCACATTTGTCAAAAGAATGAAATCCTTCAGGGCAAAGCGTTAAGTTTGACATCTTTCATTGTTTTGGCAAGCAGACTTCAAAGATACAAAAGCAGCTTCCAGAAGAAGTCCAATGGGTTGGTGGCATGAGCAAATAACAAAATTCTGATGACATTGTGTGCAGTGTTGCTCATCCCTTATTGTTCAGTTGCTCCGTAATACAGCGTCACAATTTGCTGAGTGGTTCTGGAGCTGGAAACTACAATTATACACAGTGTGTAGCATGTGCTTCAATTTAAGAACCATGAGCAATTTGTCGCTGTATTCCACAACAATATATATATATTATATATTTTACATCTCCTCCTACTAAAGGGAGCAGACATGTATTGTGTCTTTGCCTTTATTTCCAAGAATTGCAATCGCACACAATTCCTTAATTCCTGAGCCAATTATGTTAGAATTTGCAATTAATCGAGGTAACTACACGTAACTTGTCTAATATACTCAGACCCGTTTTATAGTTTTCCTTTTATTTACTCCACCCTCCAGCCCCGGTTCCAATTTAATGGGGTGAAAGGTGAAAGACCGAAAATCGTCCATTTTTGCTTTGCTGTTTCCTTGTATTGAGCCAAGATGAAATTTGGGAGGAAGTGCTTTCAAACGGGGTGGGGGAGGGGGGGAAGGTTAGAAACATTTTGAATTCTTTTTTCAAATTTAATGGGTCAAAGGTTAAATTTGTTGCAAAATTTAAGGATTTGAATTTTTATTTGGGGTGCGAAGCCTTTATGGTTGACCAATTAGGATGAGACTTTGCCACAGTTCATGCAAAAAGAGCAGCCAGATCCAAATGTTTGTCTGATGTGTTCCTTTCAATTTCATCGGGGTCAAAATTACTGCTTTTGGCCTGCCGAGGCTTTGTATTTAAACAAATTCAAACGAGTCTTGGCACAAGAGTACCTTGCTACAGTGCGTTTGCACCAAAGCAGGTAAATATCGGTCTAGCGTCCTTTTTTGCAGAGGTCAAAGTGGATTGGACATGGGGGGGGGGTGCAGGGGTCAAAGTGGATTGGATGTGGGGTGGGGTTGGGGAGGGAGGGGCTGTTGCATTCATTTGCTAATGTCTGATTTCTAGTTCTAATTATTTACACGTCAAAAGTACTATTAAATGACTGACTATGATGACATTGTGCAGTCAACATAAAAGTGCAGGTATGCAATCATTGTATAACACAGAATGTCAAATGTCATTACGAGCTCACCTGTGATGAGTTTGCCTCTTGGCACTGGCATTGAGATTTTACCCACGAGACCTTTTCTGTAAAACGTTCTTGTTTTTCTTGTTTGTTGAGATTCCATGAGCACTCATCCGTTCTTTTGAAAACCTGCCATAACCATGATTACAAACCGACATTATTAGCACGGATAATTGGGTCTATTCTCAGGAGAGCCAGAAAACGACATCAGTCCAATCTGAAGAATGAACATTCAAACTTGTGTCCCTCTTCTTAAAAACTGGTGGCACCTTGTCAACTCGACCTCTGGTGTATGCTCCCCTGTCATGCCTTTCCTCACTTCAAATGCATCACAGCCAACTCTGCTCGTGAGAAGGCCAAATACCTCATTTCTGAGTTTGCTTTATAATCTTGTTGTCCCTAATCTCTGTCTCTGCCACTGCCTCTGTCTCCGTCCTTCCCTCCCAGTCATACCCAACTGCTCCTGAATTCTGTATTTTGCATCTGAGAAGGTGGAAAAGTTTCTGGCAATGCTCGACTCTGACTCTGCAACTTGACAGGATGGCATCAGCTCACGTGTCCCACAAACCTGCTCCGCCCGCTCTTCCACTTCCTCGCTCTGCCCTTTTCACCCAGTCATTTGCCTTCAGTCTTCTTCATCTGCTTGGAAATCTGCCATCACAGCATTACATAAAAAGGTGCAAAAATGGATCCCCTTAACTACAGATCAATTCGCTTACTTCCAATCATCAGTAAGGTCATGGAATCCATCATCGCAGTTGACATAAAATCATTTTTTTCTCCAACAGCCTCATTTCAGATCAAATTGGATTCAGACCTGGTCACTCTACCTTGGACATGCTACTTCTACTTTCCCAACAAGTGATGGAGGCCCTCAACATCAGACATGAGATCAGGACGATCTCTCTGGACATATCTTGAGATTTTGATACAGTCTGGCATCCTGCCTGCGCTCCAAACTGTCTGCCTATGGAATCCAGGGCTAACTCCACTCTTGTAGTCAACGTGTGGCTCTTAAGGAACCCTTTCTTCTCTTGCTGTCAAGGCTGGAGTACCCCAAGGCAGTGTTCTCGGCCCATCCTATTCCTAATCTTCATCAATAATCTCACTGACTCTGGACAATCCTCTTTATCTCTTTGCTGGTGGCTCCACTCTCTGCGTTACATCCCTCATCCTTCTGACAGACAGGCTGCAGCCTCTTCCTTCTCAGGCCTTGACAAAAATCACAAACTGGTCAAAGACTTGGAACATGTCTTCAAATCCTGAGAACTCTGTCTCTGTCTCTGTGTCTGTCTCTCTCTCTTTCGACCATTCTGTAAACCTTCCATCTACTTTTTCAACAACCGTCTCAAAGGGTTCAGTCATTCAAACTCTTTGGTCTCATTCTCAGCCACAATCTGTCTTGTGCAAGCCGCATTTCAAAGTTGGCCTCCAAAGCCAGATGCCCGATTGGGCATCCTCTTCATGCAAGGTCCTTCCTTGGCATACCTGAGCTATCTACCGACAAGGTTTTCATCTGCAGCTTGATGGAGTGCTGCTCTCCCCTCTGGGCTGGCTCCCTGCCTCTCACCTCACCTTGCTCAGCTTTATGCTATGGAAATCAAGGCCTTCAAGATCATTGGAATTTCTTGTGATGAAGCTGAACCTATGGCCGAACAGTTTGCAATTGCCGATAGGTCTGTGGTCTTTGTCTTCTCCTGCCTAATTTTGGTGTCACACCCTCTACCCTCTCCAAGCACAGCCTCCTGCCTCCAAGTATCTGCAACCCCCTCCTATTCAAATGGCCTAACTCCAGAACCACTGCTCACCTCCACTCATTCATTCCTCTTTTCCTGCCTGTGGAATTGCTTTCCACATTCTCTTCAATCTCATTCTTCCCTCAGGATCTTCAAGACAGCTCTTCACCACTATTTCAGGTCATCCCCCATCCAGAGCGATGATCTTTTCTATACCATTAAACCACCCCCACACCTCCCAAAATTTTTCTAATGAATCCATCTTGTCCACCTCTTGTGGTCTTCTCTTCCCCTCATTGTTACCTGCATCGCTTGTTTGTCTGTCTCTGTCTACCTTCTCCCTCCACCCTTACTTCTGCTTGACCCTTCATTATGTTGTGTCCTGATCTGTTCTGTGTCCTAGCTCTTCACGAGCCTAGACCTTGTATTTAAAAGAAAAACGCATGGGTACGTCGGCAGCAAGGCCTGTTGAACACGTCAACATAAAGCGAGACAGACCTACAAAACGCAAGGTCAACAATATTTTTTTAATTTGAAATAGAAGGTAGAAGGAAGTATTTAATGGGAAAGAGGCAATGGAGATCTGGTGAGTGAGGACGGGAACGGTTGGTTTTTATTTATTTATTTATTAGATGTGATCAGAAATGATTTGATACTGAAAGTGGAATCCTGGAGGGTTGTGAACGTGGCCTCGGTGAAGAAAGCTCTTGACGTCACACAGCCTGGCATATTGTCCTAATTACCCCCAAATAATTGGAGTATTGGAGAATAAATGAACAAACATAATGAAAAACTGAAAACCAGAGCGATACCTTCCATCTTGGCTCGAATCGCTACAGTAGGAATTGGTCTGTGTGTCAATCCTTGCGAGGGAGTGGGGAGGGATGCGGAATTGGAATTGGGAGAGAGTGAGGGATGCATACTAAAAGAAGAAAGGAGTTGAGGACTCGGTCACATTTACATTTTGCAGAATTTTCCAGGGGTCCCTGCCATTACACTATCAAACTCCTTAAATATTCCACACTCTTGGAAACCAATTCCCTTAAAACAGTCTTGTGGAACTGGGTTATCTGCTCATATATTATATATATATATATATACATACATACATACATTGGAATCGATCATCATATGACTCCAAACTGGGTGGTGGGAGTGCCTCAACCGCATCCCATACAGATGCTTGCTGCACAGTTCTACGAGCGATAAGCCCTGCCTGCCACGTGGAAACTTTATCTCTCACTTCACCACACACACACCATCGAGTCTTCTGAGCATACACCACGTGCAAATGTCAAAACTATCTTCTGTCTGCATTGTCGCTGATGTTTCACCAATAAGCGATGGAACCAGTCCGGCAGCTGAGTGGTGTGTAGTATTAGGATTCTCACATGTGTACGATGTGTGAACGCCTTTATCGCTGTGGAGGAACTCTGGGAAGGGTTTGAAACGGCAAAGGGCTTTCCTTGGTAGCCTTTCTTGATTGCTTTATGCGGCTTCTTCGGTGAGAAGAACAAGGGCGTATTTGATTTATATGTGTAATCCTTGTCACCTGGGTTTAATTGGTTATTCCCTCCATTCACAGGTGAGAGATGTGAGTGGGTCTTTGTTTTTCATATGTAGCGTACTCTGTGTGTGTCTATATAATATACACTAGCGTGGATCGGTTCACTATGCTTGCCTCACCACACCTTGCTACAGTGAAAAAACACCGCCATGGTATTAAAAATTCCTCGCTGCCACGTTGTGGGAAAAAGACGCCTCGCTGCCACATCACCACCATGTTATTAAAAACACCTCTAAACTCTCCAATCTCCTTTGAAAGCTCCACAGTTACACCATGTGATACAATAATTTACTTCCTATCACTCTAACATCAAATTTATCCTGGAATCCACACATTACTCAAATAGCTAAGTCTGTCCTCGAAGAAATTAGGAGTCCGTTCAGATGTGAGATGTCGAAGATTCTTCTCTCTGAACAGTTGCTCCAACTATATAAAGGATCCTTGTATTGAGTACTGCTCTCACATCTGGGAGTTCCAGCTCAACATACTTACTGGACAGAATTGAATCCAAAGTTATTGGACTGTCAACTCCACAATGTGACCTCAAAACTCGACCCGCTCAAATTACGCCGCAAAGTGGCTCTCTTTCTCTTTTCTACAGATATTACTTTAGTTTCTGCTCGCAAGAACTTGCTGCTTATGTACCTCCACCATTAGCGAAACCAAGGAATACTCGACAAGCCACGACATCACATGATTATTGTTGGCATGGCAACTCAAGGGTGGGCCGTTACGATGTTTGTTTCTTCCTCCATTGCCAAACTCTGAAACTCTTTACCTTCTCACGTCTTCCAAACACTTATGTCCTTCCCCTTTTCAAAAAGATTTTATTTATTTATTTATTATTGTGGTATTTCTACCATGGGCTTCTGCTTGTTGTTTCAGAATTTCTTGTATGTTGTAATGCAAATAAATAATAAAACGCTGAATATGTAGAGCTTGTATGAAGCACCCTAAAATATAACAAGATACATGAGAAGCATCTCCAATATAAACGCCGGTCTCGCATCCAAATTTGTTTAGCTTTGTTAATTTTAGCAGCGGCGTATTAATGTACCTACCATTTATTTCATTCGCTGGATTGCATTAGTAATTCCTCTTGATGCACTTGTTTTTCAGAATGTACAAATACTTCAATAAAGTCTTGTGATGACTGCTTGAAGAGAGTTTCTGTGAGTAATTTTTTTCCCTTCGTAATCACTTAACCTATTATCTGCCTATATAAACGCAACGTGTATTTGTCTGTCTGCTCGATTGGTGCTGAATATAAATGGGTTTAAGGTTCATGGAGGGACATGGACATGCACTTCGAGGATTAATAGACGATAGATATGAATCAACTCAGTAAATAATGTTGCATGGATAAATCCACTTGGTATGTGAGTTTTTTTTGAACCTGGATCCAGTTTCGTGAACTGTGTTGATGATGCTCGTGATTGGTTAACATTTGTTAGTGATGTAATGATCATAAGATTAGTAATTGCAGCATAGAGTGCAAGAGGTCATTTCTATTTTTTTGTTTTTCAGTGTCTGTGTGTGAGGCCACAACGGAGTGCATGGATTACCCGAAAGGACACGTGCTTCCATACAGCAACGAGTGTGCATTATCGGAGGCACGCTGGTGTTTGTGGAGGTGACATAAATTGATCGTCTTTTATTGAAGTTTTACCATTTTATGTTGATATAAGCACTATTCTTGATATTGTTTGGTGAGGGGGGATGTAAACATTAAGTTTTCAACAACTGTTGGTGGTCATTTGTTGATCTGCCATGAAAATTCATGTGATCCTTGGAACAGGTGTATCTACCCTCAGGAGAGCCAGAAAACAGCATCTTTCTAATCTCAAGTCTGAACTCTCAAACCTCTCTCCCTCCTCCAAATTCTGGTGGCGTCTCATCAAATCTGTTTCTGGTGTATGTTCCCCCTCCATCCCCTCCCTTACCTCAAATGGCCACACTGCTGATACCGCACATGAAAAGGGGTGAATGCCTAAACTCGGTGATTGCATAGAAATCTTGTGTCCGAAACCTATTGCTTTCTGTACCCACCTTACCCAGTCGCACCCAACTATCCCTGGACTATGTGTCCTTTTCTCCTGACAAGGTGGATAGCTTGCTGTCAAACCTTGACTCAGACTCTGCAACCGGTCCAGACGGCATCAGCCCACGTGTCCTAAAAACCTGCTCCCTCTGCTCTGCTCACCCTCTCTGTCCTATTCACCCTCTTATTTGCTCAAGGTCGTCTTCCATGTGCTTGGAAATCAGCAAACATTACTGCCCTGCATAAAAGGTTGCAAAAACAGATCCCTGCAACTACAGACAGTTAGCTTTCTCCCAATCAGCAAGTTAAAGAATCCATCATCGCTTCAGACATTAAATCCTTCCTCTTCACCAATGGCCTGATTTATGATTATCAATTTGGTTTCAGACCAGGTCACTCGACCCTGGATATGCTGCTTCTGCTCTCCCAACAAAGAGGTACTCGATGCCAGAAATGAAATCAGAGCCATGTCGCTGGACATATCGTGTGCTTTTATCACATTCTGGCATCCAAGGCCATCTCCACTCATGGCTCGCAGACTTCCTCTCCTGTCGCAGCCAACGTGTGGCCCAATATAGAGTTCTTTCATCCCCTCTTCCTGTCCAGACTGAGTTCCTCAAGGCAGTGTTTCTCTGGGCCCTGTTCTTTTCTGTTTTTCATCAATGATTTCTCCCGACTCTCTGGAAAATCCTCTTTATCTCTTTGCTGATGACTCCACCCTCTGTCATACCATCTGTCATCCCTAGACCGACAAGCCGCAGCTTCTTCGCTCTCTGCAGATCTGATAAAATCACAAACTGGTCCAACACATGGAACATGTCTTTCAATCCTTACAAATCTCACACTCTCACTATGTCTCTCCGAAAGGACTGCTTAGAACCCCCACACCCAACCCCATCTACTTCTCAAAATCCTCTGAGAAGTCCTTTCTTTAAGCTTCTGCATGATCTTTCCTGGGGAAAGCCACATTACAACCTGGCTTCCAAAGCCAGTCGCTGACTGGGAATCCTCCATCGTGCAAATCCTCGACCACCTGAGCTCCTGACCACATACAAAGCTTTCGTCTGCAGCCTGAGTAAGTACTGCTCTCCCCTATGGGAAGGTGCTCCTGTCTCTCACCTTTCTTGACTTCACGCTGTGGAAAACCAAGGCATTTAGGATCATTGGTATCTCCCGCGATGAGGCTGAGTCTTTGGGCCACTCACCTCACCGCAGACACGTTGGTGGTCTTTCTGTCTTTCGTGTCCTCTCCGGTCTCGCCCCCCCCCCCGCTCTGTCTGCGATATGTCCCCACCATATTTCCGCAGGCTCAAGTCCTCAACAAACACCTTCTGGTAAAACTACCAAAATCACAATCGCTGCTCACCTTCACTCTCCATTCTCTTTTCGCCTTTGGAATAAACTCCCACACTCTGTTCAATCCTTCACTCCCTCTTGGCCTTCAAAACAGTTGTTCACCACCACATCTTATCTTCCCCATCCAAAACTTCAATCTTTCTACCCCGTAATCCACCCCAAAACCCATCTCCTTCAAATTCCCTGCTTTCCTTCCTGAATGTCCCTGTAATGTCCATCTTATACATCCCATGTTCCCCGCCCATCCCTCTCCCTTCCACAGATCTCCTAATGTCTCTTTCCCCACTGTTTTGTCCTCTCCCTCTCCTGCCCTCTTGTCTCATGCCCCCCTTGCTGTTGTTGTGTTGGCTCTCATACAGCCTCGACCTGTGTACAAAAGAATAAATATAAAAGTAAATAAAACTTTTGCACATCAATATAATGATGGTGTCATGAACTTTTGTTGAAGACAATTATCGTTGTATACATCATACGTTTAAGGGAATGTTTTGATATGATGGAGTAGTTCTGAGCATCCAATGATTAATAAAACAGGTTACAAACTTAACTGTTCAGATATCTCTCTCTGTGTGTGTGTATGACTTTATTTTAAAATGTCTGTTTTTCACCATATTTGCTTTGATTCCATGTAAAGCACCTCGTGAAACCTTCGAAAATATAGACACGGATCTGGCAGACGCTTATGGATAGGCGGTCCCTCTGGGGGACAGGGTGTGAGGTCGAGCAGTGAATGCACTAAATGATATAGCTCAATGAAGCTGGTTAATTTTGGCACGTTCCTAAAAAATTTTGTTCACTCAATATAATTCTCCAAACAGTAGAAAAAGATAAGTTTAATGCTTTG
>CM068964.1:93681151-93718619 GCA_035128595.1 Eptatretus atami | reverse complement strand
GAAATTTCACATTTTCTTGTGCATCTCTGGAGGAGGGAACATCGCCTTGCTTTACTTAAAGTAAATAGGTTTATCGGCTTAGTTATAAGACTCGTTAGTTCTTTAAATTATCAGATTTTACAACAGATTTTGACACTCACTATTTAGTCCGGATGATATCCGATCCTCAAAACCAAAATAATATTTGATGATTTACTTTAATTAGTCCGTGAGAGTAGATCGTAGAAAATCGTATCAAATGATGCATGAAATCGCTCCAAGCTATAATTTTGAAAACTATAGTACAGTACTTACAAAAGTGATGTATACAGCGATTCGTAGCTATGATGAAAGGGCATTGGATATGAGTGAGGAAAGTGGAGAGAAAAAAAAAAACTTTATCGTTAAGAAATAGTTGCGGCCTGTTCAAAGTCAAGGCATGGTTGAGCAGGCCAAAAAACATGGTGGCTTCAGACCCCGGCGAGGATACCCAGGAGACGCCTTAAGGCCCCAAAGAGCGAGGTGGCCGAGGATGCACCTGATGAAGGATATAATTAAATAAGCCATTAATTATATCTTCAAAAGGGGTGTTTTAATTAACCCAAACACCCAATTTTCATTCTTGCACTTCCTTGGAGTTTTCCTGGGATGCATGCAAAGTTCAGGCTGCTCGGTTTTATGGTTTTGGTGTAATGGAGCTGACACACTGACTGATTGACTGTCTCACACACTCACACTCACACATTACATTTATTAGTATCGATGATCCAGACAAAACTCACATTTGGTGAACTCTATGAAATGCCAGTCACGTGGATAATTTTTCCGCTCATCTCCTGGTAAAACAAGTGGGGGGGGGGGGGGGGATCTTTCTCAATATAAACTGCATTTTACAATGGAGAAAGTGCATCAGAAACTTGTGAAGTAGCAAAGAGTGAGTGGTCTCATCATTCATGATTGTCATCCTGTCTGAAGTTTAAAGTTGAATAAAATCTACCTGCAAGGTGTAGCTGTTGTTACCAGGTGTACTTGTTCTCCCAGCATCGTACAGCCTGTTCTTCAACACCTCACATTTGTCAAAAGAATGAAATCCTTCAGGGCAAAGCGTTAAGTTTGACATCTTTCATTGTTTTGGCAAGCAGACTTCAAAGATACAAAAGCAGCTTCCAGAAGAAGTCCAATGGGTTGGTGGCATGAGCAAATAACAAAATTCTGATGACATTGTGTGCAGTGTTGCTCATCCCTTATTGTTCAGTTGCTCCGTAATACAGCGTCACAATTTGCTGAGTGGTTCTGGAGCTGGAAACTACAATTATACACAGTGTGTAGCATGTGCTTCAATTTAAGAACCATGAGCAATTTGTCGCTGTATTCCACAACAATATAATATATATATATATTTTACATCTCCTCCTACTAAAGGGAGCAGACATGTATTGTGTCTTTGCCTTTATTTCCAAGAATTGCAATCGCACACAATTCCTTAATTCCTGAGCCAATTATGTTAGAATTTGCAATTAATCGAGGTACATACGGTAATTGTCTAATATACTCAGACCCGTTTTATAGTTTTTCCTTTTATTTACTCCCCCTCCAGCCCCCGGTTCCAATTTAATGGGGTGAAAGGTGAAAGACCGAAAATCGTCCATTTTTGCTTTGCTGTTTCCTTGTATTGAGCCAAGATGAAATTTGGGAGGAAGTGCTTTCAAACGGGGTGGGGGAGGGGGGGAAGGTTAGAAACATTTTGAATTCTTTTTCAAAATTTAATGGGTCAAAGGTTAAATTTGTTGCAAAATTTAAGGATTTGAATTTTTATTTGGGTGCGAAGCCTTTATGTTGACCAATTAGGATGAGACTTTGCCACAGTTCATGCAAAAAGAGCAGCCAGATCCAAATGTTTGTCTGATGTGTTCCTTTCAATTTCATCGGGGTCAAAATTACTGCTTTTGGCCTGCCGAGGCTTTGTATTTAAACAAATTCAAACGAGTCTTGGCACAAGAGTACCTTGCTACAGTGCGTTTGCACCAAAGCAGGTAAATATCGGTCTAGCGTCCTTTTTTGCAGAGGTCAAAGTGGATTGGACATGGGGGGGGGGGGTGCAGGGGTCAAAGTGGATTGGATGTGGGGTGGGGTTGGGGAGGAGGGGCTGTTGCATTCATTTGCTAATGTCTGATTTCTAGTCTATTATTTACACGTCAAAAGTACTATTAAATGACTGACTATGATGACATTGTGCAGTCAACATAAAAGTGCAGGTATGCAATCATTGTATAACACAGAATGTCAAATGTCATTACGAGCTCACCTGTGATGAGTTTGCCTCTTGGCACTGGCATGGATTTTACCCACGAGACCTTTTCTGTAAAACGTTCTTGTTTTTCTTGTTTGTTGAGATTCCATGAGCACTCATCAGTTCTTTTGAAACCTGCCATAACCATGATTACAAACCGACATTATTAGCACGGATAATTGGGTCTATTCTCAGGAGAGCCAGAAAACGACATCAGTCCAATCTGAAGAATGAACATTCAAACTTGTGTCCCTCTTCTTAAAAACTGGTGGCACCTTGTCAACTCGACCTCTGGTGTATGCTCCCCTGTCATGCCTTCCCTCACTTCAAATGCATCACAGCCAACTCTGCTCGTGAGAAGGCCAAATACCTCATTCTGAGTTTGCTTTATAATCTTGTTGTCCCTAATCTCTGTCTCTGCCACTGCCTCTGTCTCCGTCCTTCCCTCCCAGTCATACCCAACTGCTCCTGAATTCTGTATTTTTGCATCTGAGAAGGTGGAAAAGTTTCTGGCAATGCTCGACTCTGACTCTGCAACTTGACAGGATGGCATCAGCTCACGTGTCCCACAAACCTGCTCCGCCGCTCTTCCACTTCCTCGCTCTGCCTCTTTCACCCAGTCATTTGCCTTCAGTCTTCTTACATCTGCTTGGAAATCTGCCATCACAGCATTACATAAAAAGGTGCAAAAATGGATCCCCTTAACTACAGATCAATTCGCTTACTTCCAATCATCAGTAAGGTCATGGAATCCATCATCGCAAGTTGACATAAAAATCTTCCTTTTCTCCAACAGCCTCATTTCAGATCAAATTGGATTCAGACCTGGTCACTCTACCTTGGACATGCTACTTCTACTTTCCCAACAATGGATGGAGGCCCTCAACATCAGACATGAGATCAGGACGATCTCTCTGGACATATCTTGAGATTTTGATACAGTCTGGCATCCTGCCTGCGCTCCAAACTGTCTGCCTATGGAATCCAGGGCTAACTCCACTCTTGTAGTCAACGTGTGGCTCTTAAGGAACCCTTTCTTCTCTTGCTGTCAAGGCTGGAGTACCCCAAGGCAGTGTTCTCGGCCCATCCTATTCCTAATCTTCATCAAATAATCTCACTGACTCTGGACAATCCTCTTTATCTCTTTGCTGGTGGCTCCACTCTCTGCTGTACATCCCTCATCCTTCTGACAGACAGGCTGCAGCCTCTTCCTTCTCAGGCCTTGACAAAATCACAAACTGGTCAAAGACTTGGAACATGTCTTCAAATCCTGAGAATCTGTCTCTGTCTCTGTCTGTCTCTCTCTCTTTCGACCATTCTGTAAACCTTCCCATCTACTTTTTCAACAACCGTCTCAAAGGGGTTCAGTCATTCAAACTCTTTGGTCTCATTCTCAGCACAATCTGTCTTGTGCAAGCCGCATTTCAAAGTTGGCCTCCAAAGCCAGATGCCGATTGGGCATCCTCTTCATGCAAGGTCCTTCCTTGGCATACCTGAGCTATCTACCGACAAGGTTTCATCTGCAGCTTGATGGAGTGCTGCTCTCCCCTCTGGGCTGGCTCCCTGCCTCTCTCACCTTGCTCAGCTTGATGCTATGGAAATCAAGGCCTTCAAGATCATTGGAATTTCTTGTGATGAAGCTGAACCTATGGCCGAACAGTTTGCAATTGCCGATAGGTCTGTGGTCTTTGTCTTCTCCTGCCTAATTTCTGGTGTCACACCCTCTACCCTCTCCAAGCACAGCCTCCTGCCTCCAAGTATCTGCAACCCCCTCCTATTCAAATGGCCTAACTCCAGAACCACTGCTCACCTCCACTCATTCATTCCTCTTTTCCTGCCTGTGGAATTGCTTTCCACATTCTCTTCAATCTCATTCTTCCCTCAGGATCTTCAAGACAGCTTTCACCACATTTTCAGGTCATCCCCCATCCAGAGCGATGATCTTTTTATACCCATTAAACCACCCCACACCTCCCAAAATTTTTCTAATGAATCCATCTTGTCCACCTCTTTGGTCTTCTCTTCCCCTCATTGTTACCTGCATCGCTTGTTGTCTGTCTCTGTCTACCTTTCCCTCCACCCTTACTTCTGCTTGACCCTTCATTATGTTGTGTCCTGATCTGTTTGTGTCCTAGCTCTTCCACGAGCCTAGACCTTGTATTTAAAAGAAAACGCATGGGTACGTCGCAGCAAGGCCTGTTGACACGTCAACATAAAGCGAGACAGACTACAAAACGCAAGGTCAACAAATATTTTTTAAATATGAAATAGAAGGTAGAAGGAAGTATTTAATGGGAAAGAGGCAATGGAGATCTGGTGAGTGAGGACGGGAAACGGTTGGTTTTTATTTATTTATTTATTATAAGATGTGATCAGAAATGATTTGATACTGAAAGTGGAATCCTGGAGGGTTGTGAACGTGGCCTCGGTGAAGAAGCTCTTGACGTCACACAGCCTGGCATATTGTCCTAATTACCCCAAATAATTGGAGTATTGGAGAATAAATGAACAAACATAATGAAAAACTGAAAACCAGAGCGATACCTTCCATCTTGGCTCGAGATCGCTACAGTAGAATTGGTCTGTGTGTCAATCCTTGCGAGGGAGTGGGAGGATGCGGAATTGGAATTGGGAGAGAGTGAGGGATGCATACTAAAAGAAGAAAGAGTTGAGGACTCGGTCACATTTTACATTTGCAGAATTTTCCAGGGGTCCCTGCCATTACACTATCAAACTCCTTAAATATTCCACACTCTTGGAAACCAATTCCCTTAAAACAGTCTTGTGGAACTGGGTTATCTGCTCATATATATATATATAATATATATATACATACATACATACATGGAATCGATCATCATATGACTCCAAACTGGGGGTGGGAGTGCCTCAACCGCATCCCATACAGATGCTTGCTGCACAGTTCTACGAGCGATAAGCCCTGCTGCCACGTGGAAACTTTATCTCTCACTTCACCACACACACACCATCGAGTCTCCTGAGCATACACCACGTGCAAATGTCAAAACTATCTTCTGTCTGCATTGTCGCTGATGTTTCACCAATAAGCGATGGAACCAGTCCGGCAGCTGAGTGTGTGTAGTATTAGGATTCTCACATGTGTACGATGTGTGAACGCCTTTATCGCTGTGGAGGAACTCTGGGAAGGGTTTGAAACGGCAAAGGGCTTTCCTTGGTAGCCTTTCTTGATTGCTTTATGCGGCTTCTTCGGTGAGAAGAACAAGGGCGTATTTGATTTATATGTGTAATCCTTGTCACCTGGGTTTAATTGGTTATTCCCTCCATTCACAGGTGAGAGATGTGAGTGGGTCTTTGTTTTTCATATGTAGCGTACTCTGTGTGTGTCTATAATATAACACTAGCGTGGATCGGTTCACTTGCTTGCCTCACCACACCTTGCTACAGTGAAAAACACCGCCATGGTATTAAAAATTCCTCGCGCCACGTTGTGGGAAAAAGACGCCTCGCTGCACATCACCCCATGTTATTAAAAACACCTCTAAACTCTCCAATCTCCTTTGAAAGCTCCACAGTTACACCATGTGATACAATAAATTTACTTCCTATCACTCTAACATCAAATTTATCCTGGAATCCACACATTACTCAAATAGCTAAGTCTGCCTCGAAGAAATTAGGAGTCCTGTTCAGATGTGAGATGTCGAAGATTCTTCTCCTCTGAACAGTTGCTCCAACTATATAAAGGATCTTGTATTGAGTACTGCTCTCACATCTGGGGAGTTCCAGCTCAACATACTTACTGGACAGAATTGAATCCAAAGTTATTGGACTGTCAACTCCACCAATGTGACCTCAAAACTCGACCCGCTCAAATTACGCCGCAAAGTGGCTCTCTTTCTCTTTTCTACAGATATTACTTTAGTTTCTGCTCGCAAGAACTTGCTGCTTATGTACCTCCACCATTAGCGAAACCAAGGAATACTCGACAAGCCACGACATACATGATTATTGTTGGCCATTGGCAACTCAAGGGTGGCGCGTTACGATGTTTGTTTCTTCCTCCATTGCCAAACTCTGGAACTCTTTACCTTCTCACGTCTTCCCAAACACTTATGTCCTTCCCCTTTTCAAAAAGATTTATTTATTTATTTATTATTGTGGTATTTCTACCATGGGCTTCTGCTTGTTGTTTCAGAATTTTCTTGTATGTTGTTAATGCAAATAAATAATAAAACGCTGAATATGAAGCTTGTATGAAGCACCCTAAAATATAACAAGATACATGAGAAGCATCTCCAATATAAACGCCGGTCTCGCATCCAAATTTGTTTAGCTTGTGTAATTTTAGCATGCGGCGTATTAATGTACCTACCATTTATTTCATTCGCTGGATTGCATTAGAATTCCTCTTGATGCACTTGTTTTTCAGAATGTACAAATACTTCAATAAAGTCTTGTGATGACTGCTTGAAGAGAGTTTCTGTGAGTAATTTTTTTCCCTTCGTAATCACTTAACCTATTATCTGCCTATATAAAACGCAACGTGTATTTGTCTGTCTGCTCGATTGGTGCTGAATATAAATGGGTTTAAGGTTCATGGAGGACATGGACATGCACTTCGAGGATTAATAGACGATAGATATGAATCAACTCAGTAAATAATGTTGCATGGATAAATCCACTTGGTATGTGAGTTTTTTTTGAACCTGGATCCAGTTTCGTGAACTGTGTTGATGATGCTCGTGATTGGTTAACATTTGTTAGTGATGTAATGATCATAAGATTAGTAATTGCAGCATAGAGTGCAAGAGGTCATTTCATTTTTTTGTTTTTTTCAGTTGTCTGTGGTGTGAGGCCACAACGGAGTGCATGGATTACCCGAAAGGACACGTGCTTCCATACAGCAACGAGTGTGCATTATCGGAGGCACGCTGGGTGTTGTGGAGGTGACATAAAATTGATCGTCTTTTATGAAGTTTTACCATTTTATGTTGATATAAGCACTATTCTTGATATTGTTTGGTGAGGGGGATGTAAACATTAAGTTTTCAACAACTGTTGGTGGTCATTTGTGATCTTGCCATGAAAATTCATGTGATCCTTGGAACAGGTGTATCTACCCTCAGGAGAGCCAGAAAACAGCATCTTTCTAATCTCAAGTCTGAACTCTCAAACTCTCTCCCTCCTCCAAATTCTGGTGGCGTCTCATCAAATCTGTTTCTGGTGTATGTTCCCCCTCCATCCCCTCCCTTACCTCAAATGGCCACACTGCTGATACCGCACATGAAAAGGGGTGAATGCCTAAACTCGGTGATTGCATAGAAATCTTGTGTCCGAAACCTATTGCTTTCTGTACCCACCTTACCCAGTCGCACCCAACTATCCCTGGACTATGTGTCTTTTCTCCTGACAAGGTGGATAGCTTGCTGTCAAACCTTGACTCAGACTCTGCAACCGGTCCAGACGGCATCAGCCCACGTGTCCTAAAAACCTGCTCCTCTGCTCTTGCTCACCCTCTCTGTCCTATTCACCCTCTTATTTGCTCAAGGTCGTCTTCCATGTGCTTGGAAATCAGCAAACATTACTGCCTGCATAAAAGGTTGCAAAAACAGATCCCTGCAACTACAGACAGTTAGCTTTCTCCCAATCAGCAAGGTTAAAGATCCATCATCGCTTCAGACATTAAATCCTTCCTCTTCACAATGCCTGATTTATGATTATCAATTTGGTTTCAGACCAGGTCACTCGACCCTGGATATGCTGCTTCTGCTCTCCCAACAAAGAGGTACTCGATGCCAGAAATGAAATCAGAGCCATGTCGCTGGACATATCGTGTGCTTTTATCACATTCTGGCATCCAAGGCCATCTCCACTCATGGCTCGCAGACTTCCTCTCCTGTCGCAGCCAACGTGTGGCCCAATATAGAGTTCTTTCACTCCCTCTTCCTGTCCAGACTGGAGTTCC
Source organism: Eptatretus atami (assembly GCA_035128595.1). Classification (NCBI taxonomy): domain Eukaryota; kingdom Metazoa; phylum Chordata; class Myxini; order Myxiniformes; family Myxinidae; genus Eptatretus; species Eptatretus atami. The sequence continues at coordinate 93,710,403 of CM068964.1, read as the reverse complement.
TCAAGGCAGTGTTCTGGGCCCTGTTCTTTTCTGTTTTTCATCAATGATTTCTCCGACTCTCTGGAAAATCCTTTTATCTCTTTGCTGATGACTCCACCCCTGTCATACCATCTGTCATCCCTCAGACCGACAAGCCGCAGCTTCTTCGCTCTCTGCAGATCTGTAAATCACAAACTGGTCCAACACATGGAACATGTCTTTCAATCCTTACAAATCTCACACTCTCACTATGTCTCTCCAAAGACTGCTTAGAACCCCCACACCCCAACCCATCTACTTTCTCAACAATCCTTGAAGAAGTCCTTTCTTTTAAGCTTCTGCATGATCTTCCTGGGAAAGCCACATTACAACCTGGCTTCCAAAGCCAGTCGCTGACTGGAATCCTCCATCGTGCAAAGTCCTTCTCGGACCACCTGAGCTCCTGACCACATACAAAGCTTTCGTCTGCAGCCTGATGAAGTACTGCTCTCCCCTATGGGAAGGTGCTCCTGTCTCTCACCTTTCTTGACTTCACGCTGTGGAAACCAAGGCATTTAGGATCATTGGTATCTCCCGCGATGAGGCTGAGTCTTTGGGCCTCTCACTCTCTCACCGCAGACACGTTGGTGGTCTTTCTGTCTTCTATCGTGTCCTCTCCGGTCTCGCCCCCCCCCCCGCTCTGTCTGCGATATGTCCCCACCATATTTCCGCAGGCGCTCAAGGTCCGTCAACAAACACCTTCTGGTAAAACTACCAAAATCACAATCGCTGCTCACCTTCACTCTCCATTCCTCTTTTTCTGCCTTTGGAATAAACTCCACACTCTGTTCAATCCATTCTCCCTCTTGGCCTTCAAAACAGTTGTTCACCACCACATCTTATCTTCCCCATCCAAAACTTCAATCTTTCTACCCTCGTTAATCCACCCCAAACCCATCTCCTTCAAATTCCCTGCTTCCTTCCTGAATGTAAAATCGTATCAAATGATGCATGAAATCGCTCCAAGCTACTAATTTGAAAACTATAGTACAGTACTTACAAAAGTGATGTATACAGCGATTCGTAGCTATGATGAAAGGGCATTGGATATGAGTGAGGAAAGTGGAGAGAAAAAAAAAAACTTTATCGTTAAGAAATAGTTGCGGCCTGTTCAAAGTCAAGGCATGGTTGAGCAGGCCAAAAAACATGGTGGCTTCAGACCCCGGCGAGGATAACAGGAACGCTTAAGGCCCCAAAGAGCGAGGTGGCCGAGGATGCACCTGATGAAGGATATAATTAATAAGGCCATTAATTATATCTTCAAAAGGGGTGTTTTAATTAACCCAAACACCCAATTTTCATTCTTGCACTTCCTTGGAGTTTTCCTGGGATGCATGCAAAGTTTCAGGCTGCTCGGTTTTATGGTTTTGGTGTAATGGAGCTGACACACTGACTGATTGACTGTCTCACACACTCACACTCACACATTGACATTTATTAGTATGATGATCCAGACAAAACTCACATTTGGTGAACTTATGAAATGCAGTCACGTGGATAATTTTTCCGCTCATTCTCTGTAAAACAAGTGGGGGGGGGGGGGGGGGGATCTTTCTCAATATAAACTGCATTTTACAATGGAGAAAGTGCATCAGAAACTTGTGAAGTAGCAAAGAGTGAGTGGTCTCATCATTCATGATTGTCATCCTGTTCTGAAGTTTAAAGTTGAATAAAATCTACCTGCAAGGTGTAGCTGTGTTACCAGGTGTACTTGTTCTCCCAGCATCGTTACAGCCTGTTCTTCAACACCTCACATTTGTCAAAAGAATGAAATCCTTCAGGGCAAAGCGTTAAGTTTGACATCTTTCATTGTTTTGGCAAGCAGACTTCAAAGATACAAAAGCAGCTTCCAGAAGAAGTCCAATGGGTTGGTGGCATGAGCAAATAACAAAATTCTGATGACATTGTGTGCAGTGTTGCTCATCCCTTATTGTTCAGTTGCTCCGTAATACAGCGTCACAATTTGCTGAGTGGTTCTGGAGCTGGAAACTACAATTATACACAGTGTGTAGCATGTGCTTCAATTTAAGAACCATGAGCAATTTGTCGCTGTATTCCACAACAATATATATATATATATATATTTTACATCTCCTCCTACTAAAGGGAGCAGACATGTATTGTGTCTTTGCCTTTATTTCCAAGAATTGCAATCGCACACAATTCCTTAATTCCTGAGCCAATTATGTTAGAATTTGCAATTAATCGAGGTACATACGGTAACTTGGTCTAATATACTCAGACCCGTTTTATAGTTTTTCCTTTTATTTACTCCACCCTCCAGCCCCCGGTTCCAATTTAATGGGGTGAAAGGTGAAAGACCGAAAATCGTCCATTTTTGCTTTGCTGTTTCCTTGTATTTGAGCCAAGATGAAATTTGGGAGGAAGTACTTTCAAACAGCTATATGGGTGGGGGAGGGGGGGGGAAGGTTAGAAACATTTTGAATTCTTTTTCAAATTAAAGGGTCAAAGGTTAAATTTGTTGCAAAATTTAAGGATTTTTATTGTTATTTGGTGGCAAGCCTTTATGTTGACCAATTAGGATGAGACCTTGCCACAGTTCATGCAAAAAGAGCAGCCAGATCCAATGTTTTGTCTGATGTGTTCCTTTCAATTTCATCGGGGTCAAAATTAGCTTTTGGCTGCCGAGGCTTTGTATTTAAACCAATTCAAACGAGTTTGGCACAAGAGTACCTTGCTACAGTGCGTTTGCACCAAAGCAGGTAAATATCGGTCTAGCGTCCTTTTTTGCAGAGGTCAAAGTGGATTGGACATGGGGGGGGGGGGTGCAGGGGTCAAAGTGGATTGGATGTGGGGTGGGGTTGGGGAGGGAGGGGCTGTTGCTTTGCTAATGTCTGATTTCTAGTTCTATTATTTACACGTCAAAAGTACTATTAAATGACTGACTTTGATGACATTGTGCAGTCAACATAAAAGTGCAGGTATGCAATCATTGTATAAACACAGAATGTCAAATGTCATTACGAGCTCACCTGTGATGAGTTTGCCTCTTGGCACTGGCATTGAGATTTTACCCACGAGACCTTTTCTGTAAAACGTTCTTGTTTTTCTTGTTTGTTGAGATTCCATGAGCACTCATCAGTTCTTTTGAAAACCTGCCATAACCATGATTACAAACCGACATTATTAGCACGGATAATTGGGTCTATTCTCAGGAGAGCCAGAAAACGACATCAGTCCAATCTGAAGAATGAACATTCAAACTTGTGTCCCTCTTCTTAAAAACTGGTGGCACCTTGTCAACTCGACCTCTGGTGTATGCTCCCCTGTCATGCCTTCCCTCACTTCAAATGGCATCACAGCCAACTCTGCTCGTGAGAAGGCCAAATACCTCATTTCTGAGTTTGCTTTATAATCTTGTGTCCCTAATCTCTGTCTCTGCCACTGCCTCTGTCTCCGTCCTTCCCTCCCAGTCATACCCAACTGCTCCTGAATTCTGTATTTTTGCATCTGAGAAGGTGGAAAAGTTTCTGGCAATGCTCGACTCTGACTCTGCAACTTGACAGGATGGCATCAGCTCACGTGTCCCACAAACCTGCTCCGCCGCTCTTCCACTTCCTCGCTCTGCCCTTTTCACCCAGTCATTTGCCTTCAGTCTTCTTACATCTGCTTGGAAATCTGCCATCACAGCATTACATAAAAAGGTGCAAAAATGGATCCCCTTAACTACAGATCAATTCGCTTACTTCCAATCATCAGTAAGGTCATGGAATCCATCATCGCAGTTGACATAAAAATCATTCCTTTTCTCCAACAGCCTCATTTCAGATCAAATTGGATTCAGACCTGGTCACTCTACCTTGGACATGCTACTTCTACTTTCCCAACAATGGATGGAGGCCCTCAACATCAGACATGAGATCAGGACGATCTCTCTGGACATATCTTGAGATTTTGATACAGTCTGGCATCCTGCCCTGCGCTCCAAACTGTCTGCCTATGGAATCCAGGGCTAACTCCACTCTTGTAGTCAACGTGTGGCTCTTAAAGGAACCCTTTCTTCTCTTGCTGTCAAGGCTGGAGTACCCCAAGGCAGTGTTCTCGGCCCCATCCTATTCCTAATCTTCATCAATAATCTCACTGACTCTGGACAATCCTCTTTATCTCTTTGCTGGTGGCTCCACTCTCTGCTGTTACATCCCTCATCCTTCTGACAGACAGGCTGCAGCCTCTTCCTTCTCAGGCCTTGACAAAATCACAAACTGGTCAAAGACTTGGAACATGTCTTCAAATCCTGAGAACTCTGTCTCTGTCTCTGTCTGTCTCTCTCTCTTTCGACCATTCTGTAAACCTTCCCATCTACTTTTTCAACAACCGTCTCAAAGGGGTTCAGTCATTCAAACTCTTTGGTCTCATTCTCAGCCACAATCTGTCTTGTGCAAGCCGCATTTCAAAGTTGGCCTCCAAAGCCAGACGCCGATTGGGCATCCTCTGTCATGCAAGGTCCTTCCTTGGCATACCTGAGCTATCTACCGACAAGGTTTTCATCTGCAGCTTGATGGAGTGCTGCTCTCCCCTCTGGGCTGGCTCCCCTGCCTCTCACCCTCACCTTGCTCAGCTTGATGCTATGGAAATCAAGGCCTTCAAGATCATTGGAATTTCTTGTGATGAAGCTGAACCTATGGGCCGAACAGTTTGCAATTGCCGATAGGTCTGTGGTCTTTGTCTTCTCCTGCCTAATTTCTGGTGTCACACCCTCTACCCTCTCCAAGCACAGCCTCCTGCCTCCAAGTATCTGCAACCCCCTCCTATTCAAATGGCCTAACTCCAGAACCACTGCTCACCTCCACTCATTCATTCCTCTTTTCCTGCCTGTGGAATTGCTTTCCACATTCTCTTCAATCTCATTCTTCCCTCAGGATCTTCAAGACAGCTCTTCACCACTATTTCAGGTCATCCCCCATCCAGAGCGATGATCTTTTCTATACCCATTAAACCACCCCCACACCTCCCAAAATTTTTCTAATGAATCCATCTTGTCCACCTCTTGTGGTCTTCTCTTCCCCTCATTGTTACCTGCATCGCTTGTTTGTCTGTCTCTGTCTACCTTCTCCCTCCACCCTTACTTCTGCTTGACCCTTCATTATGTTGTGTCCTGATCTGTTCTGTGTCCTAGCTCTTCCACGAGCCTAGACCTTGTATTTAAAAGAAAAACGCATGGGTACGTCGGCAGGCAAGGCCTGTTGAACACGTCAACATAAAGCGAGACAGACCTACAAAACGCAAGGTCAACAAATATTTTTTAAATTATGAAATAGAAGGTAGAAGGAAGTATTTAATGGGAAAGAGGCAATGGAGATCTGGTGAGTGAGGACGGGAAACGGTTGGTTTTTATTTATTTATTTATTTATTAGATGTGATCAGAAATGATTTGATACTGAAAGTGGAATCCTGGAGGGTTGTGAACGTGGCCTCGGTGAAGGAAAGCTCTTGACGTCACACAGCCTGGCATATTGTCCTAATTACCCCCAAATAATTGGAGGTATTGGGAGAATAAATGAACAAACATAATGAAAAACTGAAAACCAGAGCGATACCTTCCATCTTGGCTCGAGATCGCTACAGTAGGAATTGGTCTGTGTGTCAATCCTTGCGAGGGAGTGGGGAGGGATGCGGAATTGGAATTGGGAGAGAGTGAGGGATGCATACTAAAAGAAGAAAGGAGTTGAGGACTCGGTCACATTTTACATTTTGCAGAATTTCCAGGGGTCCCTGCCATTACACTATCAAACTCCTTAAATATTCCACACTCTTGGAAACCAATTCCCTTAAAACAGTCTTGTGGAACTGGGTTATCTGCTCATATATATATATATATATATATACATACATACATACATGGAATCGATCATCATATGACTCCAAACTGGGTGGTGGGAGTGCCTCAACCGCATCCCATACAGATGCTTGCTGCACAGTTCTACGAGCGATAAGCCCTGCCTGCCACGTGGAAACTTTATCTCTCACTTCACCACACACACACCATCGAGTCTCCTGAGCATACACCACGTGCAAATGTCAAAACTATCTTCTGTCTGCATTGTCGCTGATGTTTCACCAATAAGCGATGGAACCAGTCCGGCAGCTGAGGTGGTGTGTAGTATTAGGATTCTCACATGTGTACGATGTGTGAACGCCTTTATCGCTGTGGAGGAACTCTGGGAAGGGTTTGAAACGGCAAAGGGCTTTCCTTGGTAGCCTTTCTTGATTGCTTTATGCGGCTTCTTCGGTGAGAAGAACAAGGGCGTATTTGATTTATATGTGTAATCCTTGTCACCTGGGTTTAATTGGTTATTCCCTCCATTCACAGGTGAGAGATGTGAGTGGGTCTTTGTTTTTCATATGTAGCGTACTCTGTGTGTGTCTATATATATACACTAGCGTGGATCGGTTCACTATGCTTGCCTCACCACACCTTGCTACAGTGAAAAAACACCGCCATGGTATTAAAAATTCCTCGCTGCCACGTTGTGGGAAAAAGACGCCTCGCTGCCACATCACCACCATGTTATTAAAAACACCTCTAAACTCTCCAATCTCCTTTGAAAGCTCCACAGTTACACCATGTGATACAATAAATTTACTTCCTATCACTCTAACATCAAATTTATCCTGGAATCCACACATTACTCAAATAGCTAAGTCTGCCTCGAAGAAATTAGGAGTCCTGTTCAGATGTGAGATGTCGAAGATTCTTCTCCTCTGAACAGTTGCTCCAACTATATAAAGGATCCTTGTATTGAGTACTGCTCTCACATCTGGGGAGGTTCCAGCTCAACATACTTACTGGACAGAATTGAATCCAAAGTTATTGGACTTGTCAACTCCACCAATGTGACCTCAAAACTCGACCCGCTCAAATTACGCCGCAAAGTGGGCTCTCTTTCTCTTTTCTACAGATATTACTTTAGTTTCTGCTCGCAAGAACTTGCTGCTTATGTACCTCCACCATTAGCGAAACCAAGGAATACTCGACAAGCCACGACATCACATGATTATTGTGTGGCCATTGGCAACTCAAGGGTGGGCCGTTACGATGTTTGTTTCTTCCTCCATTGCCAAAACTCTGGAACTCTTTACCTTCTCACGTCTTCCCAAACACTTATGTCCTTCCCCTTTTCAAAAAAGATTTTATTTATTTATTTATTATTGTGGTATTTCTACCATGGGCTTCTGCTTGTTGTTTCAGAATTTTCTTGTATGTTGTTAATGCAAATAAATAATAAAACGCTGAATATGTAGAGCTTGTATGAAGCACCCTAAAATATAACAAGATACATGAGAAGCATCTCCAATATAAACGCCGGTCTCGCATCCAAATGTTGTTTAGCTTTGTTAATTTTAGCATGCGGCGTATTAATGTACCTACCATTTATTTCATTCGCTGGATTGCATTATAATTCCTCTTGATGCACTTGTTTTTCAGAATGTACAAATACTTCAATAAAGTCTTGTGATGACTGCTTGAAGAGAGTTTCTGTGAGTAATTTTTTCCCTTCGTAATCACTTAACCTATTATCTGCCTATATAAAACGCAACGTGTATTTGTCTGTCTGCTCGATTGGTGCTGAATATAAATGGGTTTAAGGTTCATGGAGGGACATGGACATGCACTTCGAGGATTAATAGACGATAGATATGAATCAACTCAGTAAATTAATGTTGCATGGATAAATCCACTTGGTATGTGAGTTTTTTTTGAACCTGGGATCCAGTTTCGTGAACTGTGTTGATGATGCTCGTGATTGGTTAACATTTGTTAGTGATGTAATGATCATAAGATTAGTAATTGCAGCATAGAGTGCAAGAGGTCATTTCTATTTTTTTTGTTTTTCAGTGTCTGTGGTGTGAGGCCACAACGGAGTGCATGGATTACCCGAAAGGACACGTGCTTCCATACAGCAACGAGTGTGCATTATCGGAGGCACGCTGGGGTGTTTGTGGAGGTGACATAAAATTGATCGTCTTTTATGAAGTTTTACCATTTTATGTTGATATAAGCACTATTCTTGATATTGTTTGGTGAGGGGGGATGTAAACATTAAGTTTTTCAACAACTGTTGGTGGTCATTTGTGATCTTGCCATGAAAATTCATGTGATCCTTGGAACAGGTGTATCTACCCTCAGGAGAGCCAGAAAACAGCATCTTTCTAATCTCAAGTCTGAACTCTCAAACCTCTCTCCCTCCTCCAAATTCTGGTGGCGTCTCATCAAATCTGTTTCTGGTGTATGTTCCCCCTCCATCCCCTCCCTTACCTCAAATGGCCACACTGCTGATACCGCACATGAAAAGGGGTGAATGCCTAAACTCGGTGATTGCATAGAAATCTTGTGTCCGAAACCTATTGCTTTCTGTACCCACCTTACCCAGTCGCACCCAACTATCCCTGGACTATGTGTCCTTTTCTCCTGACAAGGTGGATAGCTTGCTGTCAAACCTTGACTCAGACTCTGCAACCGGTCCAGACGGCATCAGCCCACGTGTCCTAAAAACCTGCTCCTCTGCTCTTGCTCACCCTCTCTGTCCTATTCACCCTCTTATTTGCTCAAGGTCGTCTTCCATCTGCTTGGAAATCAGCAAACATTACTGCCCTGCATAAAAAGGTGCAAAAACAGATCCCTGCAACTACAGACCAGTTAGCTTTCTCCCAATCAGCAAGGTTAAAGAATCCATCATCGCTTCAGACATTAAATCCTTCCTCTTCACCAATGGCCTGATTTATGATTATCAATTTGGTTTCAGACCAGGTCACTCGACCCTGGATATGCTGCTTCTGCTCTCCCAACAAAGGAGGTACTCGATGCCAGAAATGAAATCAGAGCCATGTCGCTGGACATATCGTGTGCTTTTATCACATTCTGGCATCCAAGGCCATCTCCACTCATGGCTCGCAGACTTCCTCTCCTGTCGCAGCCAACGTGTGGCCCAATATAGAGTTCTTTCATCCCCTCTTCTTGTCCAGACTGGAGTTCCTCAAGGCAGTGTTCTGGCCCTGTTTCTTTTCTGTTTTTCATCAATGATTCTCCGACTCTCTGGAAAATCCTCTTTATCTCTTTGCTGATGACTCCACCCTCTGTCATACCATCTGTCATCCCTCAGACCGACAAGCCGCAGCTTCTTCGCTCTCTGCAGATCTGGATAAAATCACAAACTGCGTCCAACACATGGAACATGTCTTTCAATCCTTACAAATCTCACACTCTCACTATGTCTCTCCGAAAGGACTGCTTAGAACCCCCCACACCCCAACCCCATCTACTTTCTCAACAATCCTCTGGAAGAAGTCCTTTCTTTTAAGCTTCTGCCATGATCTTTCCTGGGAAAGCCACATTTACAACCTGGCTTCCAAAGCCAGTCGCTGACTGGGAATCCTCCATCGTGCAAAGTCCTTCCTCGGACCACCTGAGCTCCTGACCACATACAAAGCTTTCGTCTGCAGCCTGATGAAGTACTGCTCTCCCCTATGGGAAGGTGCTCCTGTCTCTCACCTTTCTTGACTTCACGCTGTGGAAACCAAGGCATTTAGGATCATTGGTATCTCCCGCGATGAGGCTGCAGCTTTTGCGGCCTTTCACTCTCTCACCGCAGACACGTTGGTGGTCTTTCTGTCTTCTATCGTGTCCTCTCCGGTCTCCCCCCCCCCCCCCGCTCTGTCTGCGATATGTCCCCACCATATTTCCGCAGGGCGCTCAAGGTCCGTCAACAAACACCTTCTGGTAAAACTACCAAATCACGATCGCTGCTCACCTTCACTCTTCCATTCCTCTTTTTTCTGCCTTTGGAATAAACTCCCACACTCTGTTCAATCCCATTCTTCCCTCTTGGCCTTCAAAACAGTTGTTCACCACCACATCTTATCTTCCCCCATCCAAAACTTCAATCTTTTCTACCCTCGTTAATCCACCCCAAACCCATCTCCTTCAAATTCCCTGCTTTCCTTCCTGAATGTCCCTGTAATGTCCATCTTATACATCCCATGTTCCCCGCCCCATCCCTCTCCCTTCCACAGATCTCCTAATGTCTCTGTTCCCCACTGTTTTGTCCTTCCCTCTCCTGCCCCTCTTGTCTCATGCCCCCCTTGCTGTGTGTTTTGTGTTGGCTCTCATACGAGCCTCGACCATGTGTACAAAAGAAAAAATATAAAAGTAAATAAAACTTTTGCACATCAATATAATGATGGGTTCATGAACTTTTGTTTGAAGGACTAATTATCTTGTGTATACAATACGATTTTAAGGGAATGTTTTGATATTGATGGAGTAGTTCTGAGCATTCCAAGTGATTAATAAAACAGGTTACAAACTTAACTGTTCAGATGACATCTGCTACATAGGTGCCCTAACGATGCAACTCATGCTATGCCCTCCATGAAACAACCGATAAATACCCTCAATAGCTTTTATCATAAAAATAATTTCTTCACATGCATGTCCCACCTCTGCAATTGATCTTTAAACCGTTACCGACCAACCTAAAGGCCCAGTCACACCTTGACGTTTTAGCCAGCTTATGCCGATTTTTGAAAAATTTGTCAAAACCGCTGGCGCACGTCCAATACGTTATGGGTAAGTTTTGGAAACATTGAGAGCACCGCTGAAAAACACTGCCATACGTCGTAGTACGCTGGCTTTCATCGTTGTATTTTGCGGTTGTCCTCAAATTTTAGCATGCTTGAAATTTACGACTTATGCCAGCGTATGACTCACAAGTTCGCTACGCTGGCCATAAGTTTTAGGTACGTTATGCAATCGTTGACACACGTCGACACACGTTACTTGTAAGTTACTCATCAGTCGAAACGCATCGAGGTAATGTTTAGCGTATCCGAAACTTATTTGTAATCTATGAGTAAGGCCAAGATCACATTTGCTCTACGGCGGCCGTACGCCCTCTGAATTGACAGAAACGTGCGGCGGCCGCAGAGAAACTGAATAAGTTGCGTACGCTAAACATTACTCGACGTGTTTCGACTTCATGAGTAACTTCAAGTAACGTGTGTCGACGTGTTGTCCAACATCGCGATAACGTGCCTAACAACAGTTAGCCTAGTCACATTTCAGCGGCTGTGGGGGTCTCCAAATCTGCGGCCACTAGCAATTATACGGCGGCCGCAGTATTCCAGGTCACACATGTAGCCAGTCACATATGTTTTTATTTTTCGGTAGCCGCACGGCCTATTTAGAATCGTGGAGACCGAAAACGTGGGGGTGCCGTACGGTCTTTGATTTGATGTCGCACGTGACCTTAGGGCGTCGCTGCGGCGGCCATAGAATTTTCAAAGCAGACGCAAGGTGCCGCAAGGGGGACCGCAGAGGAGACCGCAAGGCGACCGCAGGGGGGCCTAAGGCGAACGTGCGGCCAGACGGACGGTAACGAGTGGGTATATATACCAGTTTTTTTTTTACTGAAATAAAAAATATAACAGTATATATAACTGAATATACTATAACTATAATATACCGTGGTGCCCCAGAATCCGAGCCCATTGTTTGAACAAATTGGAATCCGAACAATTTTTTCGAGAAATTTTGCCCTAAAACTAATACATTTTAAAAAACCGAACACAACGTAGCGTTCAGTTTGTTCACGTGTTCCCCACCTGTTCGAGCCGCATCTTCGCGTTTGTTCATTCAGTTCGTCGGTGGAATCCTCGTGAAAGCATCTCTCGTGTGTCGATGGATACTTTAGGCTCAGTCACATTTGCTCTACGGGAGGATACGCGCCGTAGCCCTCTATTGACAGAAACGTGCGGCGGCCGCAGAAAACTGAGGTGGCCTCAGGGTGGCCCTACGCATATGTAATTTTACAGGCCGTAAGGTCGCGTGGAATTATAACCCGGAGTTATAACTTTTTATTTCTACGTTCGCCGTAGAAATTCGACAAGCCGAAACAAAAGAACTGGTAAAAAAAAAAAAAAAATTAACCCATTCGTTACCGTCCATTTGGCTGCACGTTCGGCTTAGGGTCCCCCTGCGGGCACCTTGCGTCTGCCTTGAAAATTCTATGGCCGCCGCAGGAACGCCCTAAGGTCACCGTGCGACATCAAATCAAAGACCGTACGGCACCCCACGTTTTCGATGTCTCCACAATTTATAATACCCCGTGCAGCTACCCGAAAAATAAAAACATGTGTGACTGCTACATTGTGTGACCGTGGAAATACTGCGGCCGCTTTATAATTGCTAGTGCCATACATTTTGTAGACACTCCGGCCGCCGAGCCAAATGTGACTAGGCCTTACCTCGTGTTTTCACCTTCATTTGTGATGTTTGTTTTTTTAATCATCTTGTGTTTTAATTATAAAAAAAAAGCAATCCGATCACGTGGTGTGACGAACTGTCGGCAAGGATTGAATTTCACAGCAAAACCAGTTGTAATTTGGAATATCCATGATTACGTCAGCCCGATGCGTTTGATGAAAGTGATTGTGGTTCTGCGGGTCATGTTTGATGAGCTGCCCTGGGGTAGCGCTCTCGCAGAGTGCGCGAGCGATCGAACCCAGGATGGAGCTCGAGCCTGTGTGGACCTTTGGATGTGTGATTGTACCAGTTTACATACAATACACCGCCACGAAGGTCATTTACTCATCTTATTTTACTTGAACATGGGGAATTTCAGTTTAAAGTGTCTTGAAAGTGGGTTTTCTTTGGGTCCACGAACGGATTAATTCATCCATTATTTCTTATTGGGAATATTTTTGGAATCCAACTTTTTGCAATCCGAACAGCCTCCTGGAACGAATTAAATTGGGATTCTGGGGACCACTGTGTATAGGCAACACTATACTCGATCTCTAGCGGTAGCGCACGGTGGACCGCACGGTCGACGCAGACTGCCATGGAGGCCGTACGTAGGTGCACGGCGGGCGTAGGGGAACCGTGCATCGACCCTGCGTTGCCGCAGTAGTCACACAGACCGCAAGGCACCGTACGGTGACCGTGGAAATAGTGCGGCCGCCGTAATTTTGGGGGTTGGAAAATTCCTTTTCATGAGAAGAGCTTACGGCAGCTGCAGAATAACGCAAGCCCACCGTACGCCCTACGTACGGTCGACGTGGAACATATCTACGTCATAGCTTGGCTTGTCGAATTGCTACGGCGAACGTAGAAATGAAAAAAAGTTATAACTCCGCGCTATATTCACGGCGCCCCTACGGCCTGTAAAATATAGCAAATGGTCGGGCCTCCCTGAGGCCACCTCAGTTTTCTGCGCCGCGCACGTTTCTGTCAATTCAGAGGGCGTACGGCCGCCGTAGAGCAAATGTGATCTTGGCCTTACTCATAGATTACAAATAAGTTTCGGATACGCTAAACATTACCTCGATGCGTTTCGACTGATGAGTAACTTACAAGTAACGTGTGTCGACGTGTGTCAACGATTGCATAACGTACCTAAAACTTATGGCCAGCGTAGCGGAACTTGTGAGTCATACGCTGGCATAAGTCGTAAATTTCAAGCATGCTAAAATTTGAGGACAACCGAAAATACAACGATGAAAGCCAGCGTACTACGACGTATGGCAGTGTTTTTCAGCGTGCTCTCAATGTTTCCAAAACTTACCCATAACGTATTGGACGTGCGCCAGCGTTTTAGACAAATTTTTCAAAAATCGGCATAAGCTGGCTAAAACGTCAAGGTGTGACTGGGCCTTTAGGTTGGTGCGGTAACGGTTTAAAGATCAATTGCAGAGGTGGGACATGCATGTGAAGAAATTTTTTTATGATAAAAGCTATTGAGGGTATTTATCGGTTGTTTATGGAGGCATAGCATGAGTTGCATCGTTAGGGCACCTATGTAGCAGATGTCATCTGAACAGTTAAGTTTGTAACCTGTTTTATTAATCACTTGGAATGCTCAGAACTACTCCATAATATCAAAACATTCCCTTAAAATCGTATTGTATACACAAGATAATTAGTCCTTCAAACAAAAGTTATGAACCCATCATTATATGATGTGCAAAAGTTTTATTTACTTTTATATTTTTTCTTTTGTACACATGGTCGAGGCTCGTATGAGAGCCAACACAAACACACAGCAAGGGGGCATGAGACAAGAGGGCAGGAGAGGGAAGGACAAAACAGTGGGGAACAGAGACATTAGGAGATCTGTGGAAGGGAGAGGGATGGGCGGGGAACATGGGATGTATAAGATGGACATTACAGGGACATTCAGGAAGGAAAGCAGGGAATTGAAGGAGATGGGTTTGGGGTGGATTAACGAGGGTAAAAGATTGAAGTTTTGGATGGGGAAGATAAGATGTGGTGGTGACACTGTTTTGAAGGCCAAGAGGGAAGAATGGATTAGGAGTTTATTCCAAAGGCAGAAAAAAGAGGAATGGAAGAGTGAAGGTGAGCAGCGATTTCGTATTTTGGTAGTTTTACCAGAAGGTGTTTGTTGACGGAGCCTTGAGCGCCTGCGGAAATTATGGTGGGACATATCGCAGACAGAGCGGGGGGGGGGGGCGAGACCGGAGAGGACACGATAGAAGACAGAAAGACCACCAACGTGTCTGCGGTGAGAGAGTGAAGGCCCAAAGACTCAGCCTCATCGCGGGAGATACCAATGATCCTAAATGCCTTGGTTTCCACAGCGTGAAGTCAAAAAGGTGAGAGACAGGAGCACCTTCCCATAGGGGAGAGCAGTACTTCATCAGGCTGCAGACGAAAGCTTTGTATGTGGTCAGGAGTCAGGTGGTCCGAGGAAGGACTTTGCACGATGGAGGATTCCAGTCAGCGACTGGCTTTGGAAGCCAGGTTGTAAATGTGGCTTTCCCAGGAAAGATCATGGCAGAAGCTTAAAGAAAGGACTTCTTCCAGAGGATTGTTGAGAAAGTAGATGGGGTTGGGTGTGGGGGGTTCTAAGCAGTCTTTCGGAGAGACATAGTGAGAGTGTGAGATTTAAAGGATTGAAAGACATGTTCCATGTGTTGGACCAGTTTTGTGATTTATCCAGATCTGCAGAGAGCGAAAGAGCTGCGGCTTGTCGGTCTGAGGGATGACAGATGGTATGACAGAGGGTGGAGTCATCAGCAAAGAGATAAAGAGGATTTTCCAGAGAGTCGGAGAAATCATTGATGAAAAACAGAAAAAGAACAGGGCCCAGAACACTGCCTTGAGGAACTCCAGTTGGACAGAAGAGGGGATGAAAGAACTCTATATTGGGCCACACGTTGGCTGGACAGGAGAGGAAGTCTGCGAGCCATGAGTGGAGATGGCCTTGGATGCCAGAATGTGATAAAAGCACACGATATGTCCAGCGACATGGCTCTGATTTCATTTCTGGCATCGAGTATCCTTTGTTGGGAGAGCAGAAGCAGCATATCCAGGGTCGAGTGACCTGGTCTGAAACCAAATTGATAATCATAAATCAGGCCATTGGTGAAGAGGAGGATTTAATGTCTGAAGCGATGATGGATTCTTTAACTTGCTGATTGGAGAAAGCTAACTGGTCTGTAGTTGCAGGATCTGTTTTTGCACCTTTTATGCAGGGCAGTAATGTTTGCTGATTTCCAAGCAATGGAAGACGACCTTGAGCAAATAAGAGGGTGAATAGGACAGAGAGGGTGAGCAAGAGCAGAGGAGCAGGTTTTTAGGACACGTGGGCTGATGCCGTCTGGACCGGTTGCAGAGTCTGAGTCAAGGTTTGACAGCAAGCTATCCACCTTGTCAGGAGAAAAGGACACTAGTCCAGGGATAGTTGGGTGCGACTGGGTAAGGTGGGTACAGAAAGCAATAGGTTTCGGACACAAGATTTCTATGCAATCACCGAGTTTAGGCATTCACCCCTTTTCATGTGCGGTATCAGCAGTGTGGCCATTTGAGGTAAGGGAGGGGATGGAGGGGGAACATACACCAGAAACAGATTTGATGAGACGCCACCAGAATTTGGAGGAGGGAGAGAGGTTGAGAGTTCAGACTTGAGATTAGAAAGATGCTGTTTTCTGGCTCTCCTGAGGTAGATACACACCTGTTCCAAGGATCACATGAATTTCATGGACATCACAACCACAACAGTTGTTGAAAAACTTAATGTTTACATCCCCCCTCAAAACAATATCAAGAATAGTGCTTATATCAACATAAAATGGTAAAACTTCATAAAAGACGATCAATTTTATGTCCCCAAACACCCCAGCGTGCCTCGTAATGCACACTCGTTGCTGTATGGAAGCACGTGTCCTTTCGGGTAATCCATGCACTCCGTTGTGGCCTCAACACGACACTGAAACAAACAAAAAATAGAAATGATCTTGCACTCTATGCTGCAATTACTAATCTTATGATCATTACATCACTAACAAATGTTAACCAATCACGAGCATCATCAAACACAGTTCACGAAACTGGATCCCAGGTTCAAAAAAACTCACATACCAAGTGGATTTATCCATGCAACATTAATTTACTGAGTTGATTATATCTATCGTCTATTAATCCTCGAAGTGCATGTCCATGTCCCTCCATGAACCTTAAACCCATTTATATTCAGCACCAATCGAGCAGACAGACAAATACACGTTGCGTTTTATATAGGAGATAATAGGTTAAGTGATTACGAAGGGAAAAAAATTATCACAGAAACTCTCTTCAAGCAGTCATACACAAGACTTTATTGAAGTATTTGTACATTCTGAAAAACAAGTGCATCAAGAGGAATTATAATGCAATCCAGCGAATGAAATAAATGGTAGGTACATTAATCGCGCATGCTAAAATTACAAAGCTAAACAACATTTGGATGCGAGACCGGCGTTTATATTGGAGATGCTTCTCATGTATCTTGTTATATTTTAGGGTGCTTCATACAAGCTCTACATATTCAGCGTTTATTATTTATTTGCATTAACAACATACAAGAAAATTCTGAAACAACAAGCAGAAGCCCATGGTAGAAATACCACAATAATAAATAAATAAATAAAATCTTTTTTGAAAAGGGGAAGGACATAAGTGTTTGGAAGACGTGAGAAGGTAAAGAGTTCCAGAGTTTTGGCAATGGAGGAAGAAACAAACATCGTAACGGCCACCCTTGAGTTGCCAAAGGCCACACAATAATCATGTGATGTCGTGGCTTGTCGAGTATTCCTTGGTTTCGCTAATGGTGGAGGTACATAAGCAGCAAGTTCTTGCGAGCAGAAACTAAAGTAATATCTGTAGAAAAGAGAAAGAGAGCCACTTTGCGGCGTAATTTGAGCGGGTCGAGTTTTGAGGTCACATTGTGGAGTTGACAAGTCCAATAACTTTGGATTCAATTCTGTCCAGTAAGTATGTTGAGCTGGAACCTCCCCAGATGTGAGAGCAGTACTCAATACAAGGATCCTTTATATAGTTGGAGCAACTGTTCAGAGGAGAAGAATCTTCGACATCTCACATCTGAACAGGACTCCTAATTTTCTTCGAGGCAGACTTAGCTATTTGAGTAATGTGTGGATTCCAGGATAAATTTGATGTTAGAGTGATAGGAAGTAAATTTATGTATCACATGGTGTAACTGTGGAGCTTTCAAAGGAGATTGGAGAGTTTAGAGGTGTTTTTAATAACATGGTGGTGATGTGGCAGCGAGGCGTCTTTTCCCACAACGTGGCAGCGAGGAATTTTAATACCATGGCGGTGTTTTTTCACTGTAGCAAGGTGTGGTGAGGCAAGCATAGTGAACGTCCACGCTAGTGTTATATATAGACACACACAGAGTACGCTACATATGAAAAAAAAGACCCACTCACATCTCTCACCTGTGAATGGAGGGAATAACCAATTAAACCCAGGTGACAAGGATTACACATATAAATCAAATACGCCCTTGTTCTTCTCACCGAAGAAGCCGCATAAAGCAATCAAGAAAGGCTACCAAGGAAAGCCCTTTGCGTTTCAAACCCTTCCCAGAGTTCCTCCACAGCGATAAAGGCGTTCACACATCGTACACATGTGAGAATCCTAATACTACACACACCTCAGCTGCCGGACTGGTTCCATCGCTTATTGGTGAAACATCAGCGACAATGCAGACAGAAGATAGTTTTGACATTTGCACGTGGTGTATGCTCAGGAGACTCGATGGTGTGTGTGTGGTGAAGTGAGAGATAAAGTTTCCACGTGGCAGGCAGGGCTTATCGCTCGTAGAACTGTGCAGAAAGCATCTGTATGGGATGCGGTTGAGGCACTCCCACCACCCAGTTTGGAGTCATATGATGATCGATTCCATGTATGTATGTGTATTATATATATATATATATATATATATATATGAGCAGATAACCAGTTCCACAAGACTGTTTTAAGGGAATTGGTTTCCAGAGTGTGGAATATTTAAGGAGTTTGATAGTGTAATGGCAGGGACCCTGGAAATTCTGCAAAATGTAATGTGACCGAGTCCTCAACTCCTTTCTTCTTTAGTATGCATCCCTCACTCTCTCCCAATTCAATTCCGCATCCTCCCCACTCCCTCGCAAGGATTGACACACAGACCAATTCCTACTGTAGCGATCTCGAGCCAAGATGGAAGGTATCGCTCTGGTTTTCAGTTTTTCATTATGTTTGTTCATTTATTCTCCAATACCTCCAATTATTTGGGGTAATTAGGACAATATGCCAGGCTGTGTGACGTCAAGAGCTTTCCTTCACCGAGGCCACGTTCACACCCTCCAGGATTCCACTTTCAGTATCAAATCATTTCTGATCACATCTATAATAAATAAATAAATAAAAACCAACCGTTTCCCGTCCTCATCCACCAGATCTCTATTGCCTCTTTCCCATTAAATACTTCCTTCTACCTTCTTATTCATAATTTAAAAAATATTGTTTGACCTTGCGTTTTGTGGTCTGTCTCGCTTTAATGTGTGACGTGTTCAACAGCCTTGCTGCCGACGTACCCATGCGTTTTCTTTTAAATACAAGGTCTAGGCTCGTGGAAGAGCTAGGACACAGAACAGATCAGGACAAACATAATGAAGGGTCAAGCAGAAGTAAGGGTGGAGGGAGAAGGTAGACAGAGACAGACAACAAGCGATGCAGGTAACAATGAGGGGAAGAGAAGAACACGAGGTGGACAAGATGGATTCATTAGAAAATTTTGGGAGGTGTGGGGTGGTTAATGGGTATAGAAAAGATCATCGCTCTGGATGGGGGATGACCTGAAATAGTGGTGAAGAGGCTGTCTTGAAGATCCTGAGGGAAGAATGAGATTGAAGAGAATGTGGAAAGCAATTCCACAGGCAGGAAAAGAGGAATGAATGAGTGGAGGTGAGCAGTGGTTCTGGAGTTAGGCCATTTGAATAGGAGGGGTTGCAAGATACTTGGAGGCAGGAGGCTGTGCTTGGAGAGGGTAGAGGGTGTGACACCAGAAATTAGGCAGGAGAAGACAAAAACCACAGACTATCGGCAATTGCAAACTGTTCGGCCCATAGTTTTAGCTTCATCACAAGAAATTCCAATGATCTTGAAGGCTTTGATTTCCATAGCATCAAGCTGAGCAAGGTGAGGTGAGAGGCAGGGAGCCAGCCCAGAGGGGAGAGCAGCACTCCTCAAGCTGCAGATGAAACTTGTCGGTAGATAGCTCAGGTATGCAAGGAAGGACCTTTGCATGACAGAGGATGCCCAATCGGCCTGGCTTTGGAGCCACTTTGAAATGCGGCTTGCACAAGACAGATTGTGGCTGAGAATGAGACCAAAGAGTTTGAATGACTGAACCCTTTGAGAGGTTGTTGAAAAAGTAGATGGGAAGGTTTACAGAATGGTCGAAAGAGAGAGAGACAGACAGAGACAGAGACAGAGTTTCAGGATTTGAAGACATGTTTCAAGTCTTTGACCAGTTTGTGATTTTGTCAAGGCCTGAGAAGGAAGAGGCTGCAGCCTGTCTGTCAGAAGAGATGAGGGATGTAACGCAGAGAGTGGAGCCACCAGCAAAGAGATAAAGAGGATTGTCCAGAGTCAGTGAGATTATTGATGAGATTAGGAATAGGATGGGGCCGAGAACACTGCCTTGGGGTATCCAGCTTGACAGCAAGAGAAGAAAGGGTTCCTTTAAGAGCCACACGTTGACTACAAGAGTGGAGTTAGCCCTGGATTCCATAGGCAGACAGTTTGGAGCGCAGGGCAGGTGCCAGACTGTAAAATCTCAAGAATGTGCAGAGAGATCGTCCTGATCTCATGTCTGATGTTGAGGGCCTCCATCCATTGTTGGGAAAGTAGAAGTAGCATGTCCAAGGTAGAGTGACAGGTCTGAATCCAATTTGATCTGAATGAGGCTGTTGGAGAAAAGGAATGATTTTTATGTCAATCTGCGATGATGGATTCCATGACCTTACTGATGATTGGAAGTAAGCGAATTGATCTGTAGTTAAGGGGATCCATTTTTGCACCTTTTTATGTAATGCTGTGATGGCAGATTTCCAAGCAGATGTAAGAAGACTGAAGGCAAATGACTGGGTGAAAGGGCAGAGCGAGGAAGTGGAAGAGCGGCGGAGCAGGTTTGTGGGACACGTGAGCTGATGCCATCCTTGTCAAGTTGCAGAGTTCAGAGTCGAGCATTGCCAGAAACTTTTCCACCTTCTCAGATGCAAAAATCAGAATTCAGGAGCAGTTGGGTATGACTGGGAGGGAAGGACGGAGACAGAGGCAGTGGCAGGACAGAGATTAGGGACAAAGATTATAAAGCAAACTCAGAAATGAGGTATTGGCCTCTCGCAGCAGAGTTGCTGTGATGCATTTGAAGTGGGGAAGGCATGACAGGGGAGCATACCACAGAAGATCGAGTTGACAAGGTGCACCAGTTTTTAAGAGGAGGACAAGTTTGAATGTTCATTCTTCAGATTGGACTGATGTCTTTTCTGTCTCCTGAGAATAGACCCAATTATCCGTGCTAATAATGTCGGTTTGTAATCATGGTTATGGCAGGTTTTCAAAGAACTGAGAGTGCTCATGGAATCTCACAAACAAGAAAAAACAGAACGTTTTACAGAAAAGGTCTCGTGGGTAAAATCCATGCCAGTGCCAAGAGGCAAACTCATCACAGGTGAGCTCGTAATGACATTTGAATTCTGTGTTTATACAATGATTGCATACCTGCACTTTTATGTTGACTGCACAATGTCATCAGTCAGTCATTTAATAGTACTTTACGTGTAAATATAGAACTAGAAATCAGACTTAGCAAGAACACAGCCCTCCCTCCCAACCCCCACCCACATCAATCCATTTGACCCCTGCCCCCCCCCATTCCAATCCACTTTGACCTCTGCAAAAAGGACGCTAGCCGATATTTACGCTTTGGTGCAAACGCACTGTAGCAAGGTACTCTTGTGCCAAGACTCGTTTGAATTGTTTAAATACAAAGCTCGGCAGCCAAACAGTAATTTTGACCCGATGAAATTGAAAGGAACACATCAGACAAACATGTGGATCTGGCTCTCTTTTGCATGAACTGTGAAGGTCTCATCCTAATTGGTCAAACATAAAGGCTTTAGCACCCAAAAAAAATAATCCTTAAATTTTGCAACAAATTTACCTTTGACCCGTTAAATTTTGAAAAAGATTCAAAAATGTTTCTAACCTTCCCCCCCCCCTCCCCCACCCATAAGCTGTTTGAAAGCTATTCCTCCAAATTTTCATCTTGGCTCAAATACAAGGAAACAGCAAAGCAAAAATGGACGATTTTCGGTCTTTCACCTTTCACCCCATTAAATGGAACCGGGGGCTGGAGGGTGGAGTAAATAAAAGGAAAACTATAAAACGGCTGAGTATATTAGACAAGTTCCGTATGTACCTGATTAATGCAAATTCTAACATAATTGGCTCAGGATTAAGGAATTGTGTGCGATTGCAATTCTTGGAAATAAAGGCAAGACACAACATGTCTGCTCCTTTAGTAGGAGGAGATGTAAAATATATATATATATATATATTGTTGTGGAATACATAGCGACACATTGCTCATGGTTCTTAAATTGAAGCACATGCTACACACTGTGTATAATTGTAGTTTCCAGCTCCGAACACTCAGCAAATTGTGACGCTGTATTACGGAGCAACAACAATAAGGGATGAGCAACACTGCACACAATGTCATCAGAATTTTTGTTTTTGCTCATGCCACCAACCCATTGGACTTCTTCTGGAAGCTGCTTTGTATCTTTGAAGTCTGCTTGCCAAAACAATGAAAGATGTCAAACTTAACGCTTTGCCCTGAAGGTTTCTTCTTTTGACAAATGTGAGGTGTTGAAAGAACAGGCTGTAATGATGCTGGAGAACAAGTACAACCTGGTAACAGCTACACCTTGAGGTAAGATTTTATTCAACTTTAAACTTCAGAAGGATGACAATCATGAATGATGAGACCACTCACTCTTTGCTACTTCACAAGTTTCTGATGCACTTCTCCATTGTAAATGCAGTTTAATATTTGAGAAAGATCCCCCCCCCCGCACTTGTTTACCAGGAGATGAGCGGAAAAATTATCACCGTGACTGGCATTTCATAGAGTTCACCAAATGTGAGTTTTGTCTGGATCATCGTACTTAATAAATGTCAAGTGTGTGAGTGTGAGTGTGTGAGACAGTCAATCAGTCAGTGTTCAGCTCCATTACACAAACCATAAAACCGAGCAGCCTGAAACTTTGCATGCAATCCAGGAAAACTCAAGGAAGTCAAGAAGTGAAAAATTGGGTGTTTGGGTTAATTAAACACCCTTTTGAAGATATTAATTAATGGCTTATTTAATTATATCCTTCATCAGGTGCATCCTCGGCCACCTCGCTCTTTGGGGCTAAGGCGTCTCCTGGGTATCATCGCCGGGGTCTGAAGCACAATGTTTTTTGGCCTGCTCAACCATGCCTTGACTTTGAACGGCGCAACTATTTCTTAACGATAAAGTTTTTTTTTTTCTCTCACTTTCCTCACTCAATATCCAATGCCCTTCTCATAGCTACGAATCGCTGTATACATCACTTTTGTAAGTACTGTACTCATAGTTTTTCAAATTAGTAAGCTTGGAGCGATTTCATGCATCATTTGATCAGATTTTCCAAGATTAACTCTCACGGACTAATTTTAAAGTACATCATTCAAATATTATTTTGGTTTTGAGGATCGGATATCATCCGGACTAAGTAGTGAGTGTCAAAATTGTTGTAAAATCTGATAATTTAAGAACTAACGAGTCTTATAACTAAGCCAATAAACCTATTTACTTTAAGTAAAAGCAAGCAGCCAGGATGTTCACTCTCCAGAAGCAAAAAAATGTGAATTTCCAAGCTTAACTTATCTTTTTCTACTGTTTGGAGAATTATATTGAGTGAACAAAATTTTTAGGAACGTGCCAAAATTAACCAGCTTCATTGAGCTATATCATTTAGTGCATTCATGCTCGACCTACCACCTGTCCCAGAGGGAACCTATCCATAAGCGTCTGCCAGATCCGTGTCTATATTTTCGAAAGGTTTCACGAGGTGCTTTACATGGAATCAAAGCAAATATGGTGAAAAACAGACATTTAAAATAAAGTCATAACGTTTGCATGGACTGCAATGATGTACCCGATGCGTGCACAGACGAGCAGGCAACATGGCGGATTATCTGCAACGTTCATTTCACAGGTGGGTTGAACTTTAAGATGTCTCCAGGGTTGTTCTGCATTTTAAACAGAAACTCTTTTGTGGATAAAGTCATTTTACTTCATCAACTGCTGCTCTTGCAGTGCAGACGGCTTTCACGTTAAAGGGATCCAAAAAGTATGCAGCTACAGCTGGCCAGCCGGGGGAAAAAAAACAGAAAATAAAAACTCTGACCAGATATAGCCTTGAAAACATTTAAACTAGGAGCACCCGTAGAGCACATACCTGCCACGCAATTCTGACCGAGTAAACATATCAGGCCCAACATTTTTTGAGATATCGTGTTGTATATCGTTTTTGCCCATCTCTCATGGTGAAGAATCGTTTTTGTTTTTTTCTAATTTCGTATCCAGATCCAGATCTTCACCAAAATCTAATCAGTTCGTCCTTGTCCACAACACGAACCTGTCACACAAATTTCATCCGGATCCGCCACAACTTTTTGAGACATCTTGCACATAAACAGAAAGGGGTGAAAACATAACCTCCTTCACCTTCGTGGAGGAGGTACAGAAGGCTAAATAGCTATCAGAAGAGGCAATAATATTTGCGGACAGAGGAAGAGAGATGAAAACCAAAGGTGCATCAAGCAGCTAGATGTGACTTCCAATGACAACTTGGAAGACGAGATATTTCAAAGAGGTGTGCATAACGATATAAAGCGACGACAGAGCAGAAAAAAACATCGTTATTAAAAGATCAGAAAGATCATGGGATTGGGAGGAAAATATCTGAAACACAGGTGAAAGAAAGATGGAAGGACTATACGGAAACTCGACATACAAACGAGAGCAATATCATGGAACCTTCGAAGAAAGAATACGAGTAAGAACCAATTGTTGATATAAGTGAGGTTCGTAGAGTCTGAAGAGCTGCAAATTTGTAAGACAGGTGCCGATTAAATTCCAATAAACTCTTAAGGTAGCTGGGGAGGAGGCAATCAGAATTTTAACAGGTATGTACCACACGACCAAGAGCAGGATTGTATGGCCAAGCAGTCAGTTACATCCCATTGCCAAGAAAGGGGATCCAAGAGAATGTTCAATAAAACGAACCATTGCCTCGATTTCACATTCTAGCAAGATATTCCAAATGGATTTCAACACAGAATAGAAGCCTTCATCGAGTGAGAAATGCCTGTTGACAAGCAGTTTTCAGAAGAGAGAGAGTACGGAGATTTAAAAAATCACAAATCTGAGCTTCAACAAGGAAAAATGCAAGGGGAGGTGCATCTCTGTTTTATAGATTACGAGCGTGGATCAGCTCACTACCTCGCCTCACAAGTCGTTGCAGAGATCGACGTCAGATTTGCTGTGTGGCATGATTTGCAACAATCATAATCCATCGGGACCATACTCCGACTTAGAGATACTCGCAGCTGGCATCCCTATTTTGCCAGACCTCAGAAGGATATGACGGGTCAGAGTCAACCACAATGGTATTAGCTCAACAGCTGAGTGAGATTTGAACTCAGGATCAAGGATCCAGCCACCCTAACATTAGGCAAACCAGGCATAACAATCATAATACAAACATTTATTTTGGTACAAATTTATTTGTAATTTGTGAAATAATAAGGTCCAAGTGGTCTAAATGGTCAAGGCCTAAGCTGTTCTAATCTGTCTGAAGGTGTAGGGGTCAAATGTGTTTAGGTCTAAGGGGTCGAAAAGGGTCTTCAGGGTCTTAACGTTCAACAGGACGTCATTCATAGGCATAATAGTCTTCAGACTAACGGACGCTTCATCCGGCTTCAATCGCCTACGACTGTGCTTTTTGTTTATATTAGTATATGATAGACTGCAAAGCCTTTCGATTGCTGTTGATCATGTCGGACAATGGAGATCGGAGCACCCGATAACTTTCTGATAAAACAGTACGAAAAAAGTTGTGGAGAGACAGAATGATTTGGGGATGGACAGGGGGTTATAATGGGGTTTCATTTCTCCCCTTACTTGTTCAATTGTAACGGTGAGTAATCATGAGGAAATGAACTTGGAGGACAATGGAGCTGGAAGTCAGGATTGGAGAAGACGAATAACAACTTAAGGAATTTGACTACAATGAAGGAGAAATGAATAGCCCGGTTAGCGTTGGGAAACAGTAATGTCCAGATTGATAAAGAATGTGAGAATACAAACGAAGAGCAGGTATTTTCCAGTGCAATGTATGGATGCGGTGCGACGATGAAAAAAGAAAGAAAGGAAAAAAAGATTGACATTTTGACAATATGGTGTTGGAGACGAATGTGAAAATCCCATCGTTTTGCAAGAGACAACAAATAACGTTCTTTGAAGACATTAAACCACCATGGACATCTAGAAGCGCTGCTGATAAGACAGAAACTGTTATACTTGGACACAATCATGCGTGCAGAGAAGGAAGTTGGAGAGATTCAATCATGCTGGTATGGTTGAGGGAAGACGAGGAAGAGGTAACTTGGATGTTTGACGGATGGGTAAAGTGCACCCAAGATTGTCCTGCCGGAGCTTGGAAGCAGGAAGGATGGGGTGTTTAGAGAAAATCTTTAATCGTGAATAATGCCTGTTTGTTGGCTTAATGGTTAGGGTGCGGGCTTTGGGCATCGTTGGGTCCGAAGTTAAATCTGCCGTCCATTGAATAAATACAGTGGGTTTGACTCAGCCCGTTCATCGTTCCGAGGTCGGCAAAAGAGTCAGTGCTGTGATGATGCGGATTCCAGTATCCTGTCATCAGAAGTGGTGACCCATCCCATGATTGTGCCAATCACCAAGAGACTGCTTTGGCAGCCATGCTCTTGTACAGAGTATGGGTCCCAATGGATGGATGGATGACATGAATCGTTCCATAGACGGCGGAGCATGCTGACGGAACAGATGAAACTTCTGTCAAACAGCTAACCTCATCCGTAATTGACCGAAGTGCATGCCAATTTTGTCAACCAATGCTCTATTGCGGTTGGTCACGCGGCTAGCTCTTTTGAATGAGGTGCTTTCAAAGTCTGAAGGAGAAAAAAAAAAAAGACAAAAGCATCGATGCGTCATAGTCCATCCCCAGGCATCACACGTGAACCTCCTGCTAGCTCTCACAAGGAAGTTAGAATCACAAACGATATTTAAAGTTTTCGCATCAAAATTTGGAACTTCCAAGAAACATCACGACGACATTCCATCAATGCCAAAAACCTCAGCCAGTCAAGAAAGCTGCGGCATCTTCTTGGCCTCATTATATGCGTAACAGGGAGATGCTAATAAATCGGATTAATGATTGAATACACTGCTCACCACGATGAATTGGATTTTCCGTTGCTGGGTGCGTGCGGTGTTGCCTCGTAAGAAAGGAGTCTCGTCTACTCGACAAGGACTTGGAATTTCCACTTGACTGCACTAGGCTTGTGTTCTCGGGTGAGTCTTGAATTGAGCATGCATCTGCAGAAAGCCCCTTATGAATGCTGCACGACAATGGGTAGCGTGAACGAGAGCCAGAGGTGAGCATCATGGGAAAAGACCATTGATGAGACTGCCTGGAGCACTTGGAGAGAATTTGGAGGAAGAGATTGAGATGTCATCATCAAAGTAAAGGCAGAAACAGTGGTGAGAGGGTGGAGAAGCATGGTTTTTTGGATGGCAGCGAGGCCGGAATTGTTGCGCTTCTGTGTTTTCCGGTCTGCACCATCGCGGCATCTGGATCCGAGAATGCACTTGGGGCTCTACCGCGAACGCAAGAATTTGGCCAACATGCTCCGGTCGACGCCGTCGGACATTTCACCAATGTAAGAAGTCGTCTCAATTACAGCAATGCTACAAGCGTTTTGGTACCAAACCAATCACCTGCTCTCACAAATTGGCTCTTTCCGCGGTTTAACTCCAGATCCTTCATCATATCTCAGGGCATTGGTACTACTTTTCAATGCATGTTCTTTCCAACAAACTCCGATAAGTTCAGTCTCATATTCTGGGTCTTGACACTTGTGATGTTTAGGCAGACCAATTTTAAGCCATTTATGAACACAACCTTGTGAAAAAGACAAACTTCTGCAAAATTCAGATCTCGATGACAACTTCACATCACAAAAGAAGATTGTGCATCAACAGGATGGATTTATGAGCCGAGCTCTGCTTACTTATTACTGTTGTCCAAGCTCTCCATTCCCGGGACGTATGTGGGTTTGTTAAATCACCATCAAACCCATTAGGATTGAACGACAGCATGGGATGGTTTAAAAATGCACGCGTGACGCCAGGTTATTGTACAAACGATCCGGCCTTGGTCCCGGCTCTCGGCACAATATCCTCACGCGTGGAACCTCAGCGGCTATCCATGGTCGACCAATCTCAACAGGTACATGTTGCTCATCCATTTCATAAATTTTTCTTTAACTCTCGCACTTCTGTTGACCATCTCAGGATTCCTCCTCCAATCTAAAAGAACTTGTACAATCCCCATTTTCATCCCGCTCATTTCTCATCGTCCAAACCTGTCACCTGTCATCAACTCTTCACATTTTAAAAACACGAGTTCCAACGTTCGGTCGCATTCCTGCACGCTTATTCTCAAAACTTCCAGCAGGAAGAAGAAAAACCAGCATCTCCGTTTACCCACATTTGCACACCGATCAACAGACTCGATGGTCAGATACATCTTTTACCGCACGTCACGAACATCTTTTTGAGCCACCACAGTAGATATTTGTTGAGACCTCAACGAGTTCATCTTACCCTTGGTAAAAAAGCCAGCAAGCTTGTATTTTGAGACGTGTGTGTGTGTGTGGGTCGAATGGGCACTTAGATTTTGCCGGGGTAGCTATATTTCTTGAACGCGATGTGTCGCTGAATGCGTGCCCTACTAACACAGTACAACCACAATGGAACCGGCTTACATCTTTATCGCCCGAACCTCGGAAGGATGAAGGCTGAGTCACCCCACTGGTTGTATAATTCACGCAGGCCGACGGGGCTTTAACTCAGGACCCTCACGGACTCCAACCACACTAACACTGAGCCACACCAAGGCTATTTTGAGACGTGTTCATCACAGTCTTCCTATTTCAGATATAGAAAAAGGCACATTCTATAATTTGACGATACACAACACGTGTTATGTAGATGAACCAAAGAGCACGAACCTAATCCGATTTCTCTTTTCCCTTTATAACATCAATATCCTCCTTCGCCGCTCGCTCTTCAGGAGCCTCGACTTTAGAGAAAACAAGAAAAAACCTTCCAGGAAAAGATTCAGACAATACCACACGCACGACCACCTTTCATTCTATTTTAACTCGCTCGGCAACACTTCCAAATGCTTGGTGTTGGCTTAATGGCAGAAGGGTGGCAGGCTTTTGATCCTAGGGTCCGGAGATCAAACCTGCTCGTCTGTTGAATAAAGTACCAGGTGGGGTTTTAACTTCGACCCTGTCATCCTTCTTAGGTCGGCAAATGAGTGCCAGCCTGCTGGTATCTGTGTCGGAGTGGCGACCATCCAGGAATTGTGCCCAATAGCTAAGGAGACTGCTTAACAGCAAACATCTGCACAGAGTCCTTGGTCTCCATATATATATTTCTTCTCTCTCTCTCTCTCTCTCTCTTCTCTCTCTCTCTTCTCTCATCCTCTCTCTCTCTCTCTAT
>CM068964.1:93651093-93672374 GCA_035128595.1 Eptatretus atami | reverse complement strand
AGCTCGACAAGTTTCGACTTATGAGTAGCTTACAAGTAACTTTTGTCGACGTGTGCCAACGTTCGCATATCGTGCGTACAACTTATTCCCATCGCATGCGGAACGTGTGAGGCATACGGCAAGTACGTCGTAAAATTTTTAACACGTTTAAAATTACAAGACCTACTCCACTTACTACGACGTATGATAGCATACTTTAGCGTTCTATTCACTAATAACAAACTACCACTGTGTATTCGACGTGGCCAGCGTTTTAGACACATTTTTCAGAGGTCGGCATACGCTGGCAAAGATCGCCAAGGTGATGACTGCGATGTTGACACTTCCATTTCTCCGGCGGTTATGATTTGAATCGTTGTGCGGCAGCCTTTTAATAGGCTACGCCACATGATCGTCGGCGATACGTGCAGCGCGCTATGCACAAGTTAGACTATCGTGGGCATCAGGTTGTGAACGCCGACAACAGGCTAAGCATTCGTTGGTATAGTTATCTATAAGACAACGAAACGTTCTGTGTCCGTTACTAATATGTTATGCATACGACCAACTCGTTATGAATACGTCCGAATCTTTAAAAAAAAAACATCAAAAGTTCCAACGTAAGCCAGCGTTTTACATACATTTTGATACGTTGCCATTGCTGGCTAAAACGTCAAGGTGTGACTGGCCTTAAGCAGTAAAAAATGTTTTAACTCTTAAAATAGTACATTTGGCAAAACTATTGTTGGTTATGTGATCTGAAGTTTGTGCGAGCACAAAAAATAATTGCTTTTTGTTGTTGTTAGTTTACTTTTTTGTTGAACAAAATCACCAAATGAAGATGTGGGGAGAAAATTTGGATGATTGAGATGCCAAAAAATGTAAATGATTTGGCCATTGTTTATGAGCAAGCAACTATCAGGAATTCTTCCTTGAATTCAAATAAAGAATATAAATTTTAAAAAAGCTATACAATAGTTGGTCAATTGCTATTTTTCTTTAACAGCATTATTAATCCCACCTTGTGGGACAGCCGGCAAAATATTTTGGCCAGATTCTTTCTGAATTGGCTGACCTGGCTAAAATGTTGTGACCAAGTACGTTCGAACGGGAATTTGGAATTTGTTCAGGGTGGCTGGTATAGCTCACCTACTCTTTGTGAAGGACAATGTGAACGCTATAATTCCATCAGCTAATGCTGGAAATGGGACGCCCAATTTAACACGTATGGAGGATGGCACACACACATTGAGGTATCACCTGCCTGTGAACAGGGACGACAGTATCGGATTCTAACCCAGGCTAGAGAGCTCAGAAGGCGGGTGTGCGTACTCTAGACTATCCTGCAAGCCTTTGTTGGTATATAGGATTGCAAATCTACCAGACAGATATTAGTCAAACAGGGAGTGACTTTTAATTGCTCATTTCAATACAATGAAAGTAATAGATGTGTCCAAAGCAACCTTATTTAAGATATGAACCACTTGCTTTCCCAATAAAACATTATGCATGGTTTTCATGTTGCTGTAAAGTCCATCAACGTAAGTTTTATTATCTTATGGTTGGACTTCAGCCATCATGATGCTCTGATATAGGATTGTACTCCAATTTACAATGCGCAAGGTTCGTACACTCAGACTTGATTGAGCTTTTAAGTGAAGTAATTTGGTTCTAATTTGATTTGTATCTTTCAGAAGCATTTGCTGAAGTGTAGATTGCCATATCTTGAATTGCAATTTTTTTTTTCCTGCTCGATATTAAAACGAGCATTGAGATGAAATAATCGTCACACTTAAAAAAAAAAAAATTTTATAACCTGTACATTCATATTTCCTTGGTTGTTGTATACTTTCCTGCTTCTTGTCAACACTCTGCCTTGTTTTTCTAATTGAGGGATTGGTTTGGATTATGAGTCGACATCACACGTGGCATTAATTTATTTGCAAATCACTGGATATCTAGATAGTGACAAACCAAGAGTTGGTGTCAAAGCCACCCGATGCTCGCCTGTTTATACATTTATCTCGTTTTTAAAAAGCGTCTAATAATATTTTTTATAAAGCATTGCAGTGAAGTCTGATCCAAATA
Source organism: Eptatretus atami (assembly GCA_035128595.1). Classification (NCBI taxonomy): domain Eukaryota; kingdom Metazoa; phylum Chordata; class Myxini; order Myxiniformes; family Myxinidae; genus Eptatretus; species Eptatretus atami. The sequence goes on along the minus strand of CM068964.1, from coordinate 93,670,307 downwards.
ATTTTAAAAACAATATATGTATTTGTAATTATAATCCAGTAAAAAAATTGTGATAGATAAAAACATTAGAAAGGAAATAACTTGCACCAAAAACTTTAACATTTTCACGCTCACGCCGGGGGTATCGCTATAGCTCTCTGTCTTCGAACAGCGAGCTAAAAATGGAAACTGGGTCAGGGTTGTCTTAACAGCATTGTAGGCCCTACCCACCCACCATGGGAATAAAAATGTAAACGGTCAATAAAAATAAGCCATAAGATTATTTGTACTTTAAACATAAAAAAAACATGCTGTAAAGCGAGGATAATCAACACAAACTGTGAACAATATAACATAAGCTTGAAAAACACAAACATTTCAACATATAAATGATAATTAATTGTACACCGCACGACGGAGATGGTACAGTATGAATTATTATTATTAATCAACACAAACGTTGCCGATTCTTTGCAGAGAATTGATTTATAATTGTTTGAAGTCGATTGTCTTCAGATGTCATTTTCCATGCAAACACCAACACACAACCTCGCACCAATTAGCAGCCATGGGGCCCCGAGAATCGTGGGGCCTCTGGCAACTGCCCAGTGTGCCCATACCTTAAGACGGGCCAGAACTGGGTAATGAGGACACACATACAACGGCTTCCACACAGGTGTGTCCCATGTATAATTAAGCAAATGACATCCCAGCATGCTCCGGGTCATGTATAAAATGCTGCACAGGCCTGGTTGCCTAAATTATGGCTGCAAGAGGAGAACCCCCAATGCTCCATCCACAGAGCACGTGTGATCGCCCCATGTTTGATGAGCATGATACTGATGTTATCCATATGCCATGGCCTTCTCAGTCACTCGATCTGAAAGCCAATGGAACATTGTGGATATTCTGGAATGACACCTGAGACAGCATTTTCCACTTCCATAACCCCGTGTGAGTTGATTGACTTTCTCATGGATGAATAGTGCTGTATCCTCCTGCAGAATTCCACAGACTGGTAGATTCTATGCCACGGCGCATACAGGCCGAACTGCCACACTGTAGCCCAACGGGCTATTAATCACTTCACATTGGGTGTTCCATTTTTTTTCCTTTGTCCACAACCTGTACATACGTAGCGTTTTACGGCTAGATTATATCTAAATTAGAGGGAGCCATATTGATAAATTAACCAGCTGCCTGAGCAAATGCACCAAATCAATTATATTTTCCTAGATTATCATAAATAACTCGAGCCTATTTTGACTTTTTATGTGCTCTCAAAATCTATTGCAACCACATAATGATTAAGTGCTAGCAACTGTAATGTTTCTTACCTCTTCCTCGAAGGTTGATGTAGGTTTTGTTTTCACCGCTGTCTCTGTGTCTGTCTTGTTGAGTTAGGATCTCAAAAATTATGGATAGATTCGGACAAAATTTGATGACAGTTGGGAGTGCCACTAGGAAGAATTGATTCAATTTTGGTGAAATCCGAACCCCAGATCGGATACGATAATTATTTAATTTTTAACTGATTCTTCACCCATTGAGAGATGGGCCAAAAACGATGTATAGCATGATGTTTCAAAAAGTTGTGGATGAGTTGGATCGGTGACAAGAAAACCGAAGAATTTGGTCAAATCCAGATCCAGATCTGACCTATCATGGGTAAATAAAATGTAAACTGTTCAGTCTGGCGGGGGTATGCGGTCTATCGAGTTTTGATGCTATTTTTTATTTGGAGGGGTAGGGTTAGAAACACTGGATTTATATCTGTGATTGCTTGCTCATCATCTTGTGGTGATGGACACAATGTACATTTATTGAACATTTACTTGGAAGAAACTCCTGCCCCACCACCCTCCAATATAATTTGCCTTCTAACTTTCAACCATTACAAGTTTATCTAACAACAATATTGTACACGGGCTCCTTCCCAATTCCATATCCAGGCGATGCATGACACATACGCCGGACACCGAAGGAAGGGAATCTCAATTTTTCCTCCGTTATTTGTTTTCTTTATTTCTTGTTTGTCCGGGCGATATCTCAGCCATCCTTTGATCAAGGAAGCTGAAAATGGGACAAAAGTGAAGGTGTGCTTTGAAAAAAACGGTATTTTAATATTTTTTAATTAATCGAATAATTACTCATTACTATCGATTTTATTATATACTTATTTATTTTCTTTCTCATCCTGGCAATATATTAGGCATCTTTTTGAGCTAGAAGCTGATTTTTGGACATGACAGTGACCAAGTGATTTGGCTATAAAGAGTTTTTTTTGGATTATTAATTGATCAATTAATTATTCATTTTTCGATGAGTTACTTGATTTTCAATAAGTTGCAGATTGTGAATGTGGTGGTGGTTTGGTAAGCTATTAGCCGATTGATTAAGAAATTAATTATTTATGATTACTATGTATTTATTTAACTATGCAATTGATCAATTAATCAATCAAGTATTGTACACTGCTCCCTCCAATAGGTCTCCATGTGCTATACACAGTGGCATCGCCGGGTGCCGAACGCGACCTGGTAATGTCGCATGCTGGAGGAGTTTGTTATTTTATTTATTATTTGGCACAGGAGCAGTGTACTTTGAATGTACCTCTATTTTGTTTTAGTTTTTTTTTTTTGCCCCACATTAAAAAAAAAGTCTTTCACTGACAAACCATGAATGACACATTAATTATTTGAACAGGCCAGTAAATAAAATGGTGAAGGATGGCTTTCGGTTAGCATGCTTGCCATTGAGCTGTCATTATCTCGTTTGATCCCAACATATCAGCAGTTTGACAAAGTATTAAAAAGTACCATAGATTTATGAATAGGTTTGTAAGTTTTGTATAAGATTTGAATGATGGGAGCAAACTTGTATGTGTGGGACTACACCACACAAAGTGTACCAACATGAGCTTTAGACCCTGTTGAAAAAAAAATTGTAGAAATCTGAATTGGTGTTTGGATGAACAGTCTGTAATTAACAAAGTGAACAACTCCTTCATTTAAAATGCACTTCAAAATTCTGTATTGTAGACTAGTGTGAACCCCCCAACTTAGTGTAAGTAGATAGTAGAAAAATCGTGCAAATTATTGATACGCATCAAATTTGCATTTCTGTCTGCAGGGCTTTCTGATCAAATCTGCCTGATTGGCATTTGAAAATCCAATTTTGAAAAATTTGAAAAAAAAAAACTTCAAAAAATTTGAAGTCACAGCTGCTGAAATTCTTGAAGCGCAAGTGAACATCCCAGACAGAGAACGCAAGGGGAGATGCAGTCATCATTGATGGCTCAGCACTTATCAATGCCTACCCCACGCACTTCAAAGATATTTGATGACTATGCTAGAAGAAATCATCCAAAGGTGGAATCCTATGGTGCCAGGTAAGAGAGGGTGGACGTAGTGTTTGATGTTACAAGAAGTCAAGTCTGAAGTCTGAGGCAGGCGAAAAGGGGGCAAGGAATCAAAAGAAGATGACAGGAACCAGTAAGACCCAAGTAACTGGAGAGCTTCTTTGAGATGACAAGCAACAAGACTGAGCTGTTTACTTCCTTGCGGAAAAGATGTGTGAAGCACAGACGACAAGCACAGTCATTGTCAAAAAGGAGAAGATGCCAATTAGCAACACAAGGAAGTCACTGGATGCTGTGTCTCCATGTTGTCATGAAGAAGCTGACACTCAAATATTTGTACATGCCAGGGATGCAACGACGGATGGTAGCAAGTCCATTATCATTAAGGCTATGACACGGACGTTACTAGTCATAGCAATATCTGTATCTGCATCCTTACAGGAACTAGGTCTGAGAACATGTGGATTGCCTTTGCCAAGGAGCCAAGGCGCGATGGATTCCATCCATGAGGTAGTTTCTGCAATAGGGCCTGAGAAAGCTGGAGGATCAATCTTCCATGCGTCGTGGATGTGACGTCGTGTCTGCCTTCCACGTAAAGGAAGAAAACTGCATGGCAGACTTGGAACGTCTTTGATGATGTCTGAAACATTCACCAATCTCAGCCAGCATCCAACATTGATTCGTGTCTTGACTTTTTTGAAGTTTTTTTTTTTTTACAAAATTTGGCCAATCCAGGCAGATTTGATTAGAATCCCCTGGAGAACAAATGGGCCAATTTGATGCTTTGATCATCATTTGCACGATTCCTCTCAAAAATTGCTGGTGTCTGCCCCACTACTACATTAAACAACATAATGTTGAAGTTTAACTTTGATTTCAAATCAACAAGGCATTCATGTGGTTAAAACCCAAAAAAATAAAACTTTTGAATAGTCTGAATTGACAAAACGGAAGAATGAGTTGACCTGCTTCGTGTTCCTATCTGAGCACTTTCCTCATGATGCGATGTGAGGTTACAATTTTATATACTGTGATTTATCCATTGTCTTGAATGTCTATCTTGTGTAAAAGTCCTTGCTTTACGAGTAAATATATGTACAATCCCCTTATTTGGGGGGTAGAGGGAGAGGATGGTACACAAGGAATTGATTGGTTGGAAGATTGAAATATAGATAAATTGTGTGATATCTTAGGGTTGATTTCAGACCTTGTTATATTGAGGTCACCTGTAATATCTGCAGCAACAGTTTTCAAGTTTTGAAAAGCTAATGTTTGTGTGTGCAGTTATTGGTTCATGAGCGCCAGCCAGAGTGACCACTATATTCATTATGTGGGTAGTCGATCTAGTCGAAATAAAAAAAATTCCAAATTTTTTTTGAGATTGTTCTACCCTTATTATCAGTATTTAAATGGCGATTTCAGTTAATACAATGGCGATTTCGATGAAACTTTGTTGTGAGGTTCATACCATGACCTAGTTGTGTGCAAATGAGAACCGTTTGCTATGGACACCCACACCGTTGCCTAGCAACGGACTTTGAAATTTTTTGTCTGTGTGGGTAGTCGATAGTCGAAAAAAAAATTTTTTTTTTTGATCTACCCTTATTATCACTTTTCCGTTGATATGTTTGTATGTATGTCTGTATGTCTGTATGTCTGTCTGTTCGGTCCAGTGCTCCGTTAATACAATGGCGATTTCGATGAAACTTGGTGGTAAGTTCATACCATGACCTAGTGTGGTGCAAAGAGAACCGTTGCTATGGAGACCACGTTGCCCTCGTAACGGACTTTTGAAATTTTTGAAAAATCATAAAAAAATTATTTTTTCAAATCGGCCCGAGCAGACTGTGGCAGTAAGTACATTCAGCCATATTGTCAAAATTTCCAGCGAATCCTATGAAAACTGTCGAGAAGATAGACTTTGAATGAACCCTGGTCGAAAACAATAAAAAATGAAGTTCGTTATATCTCAGAGACTACGAGTCAGATATACATGAAACTGGTATGGTAGGTTCATGGTATGTCCTAGTTATGTGTGAGAAAGAACCGTTGCTATGGACCCCTCCTGTGCCTAGCAACGGCCGAAAAACTCTAAATGTGGGGGTATTTTAACGAAAAACAATCTGCAGCATTAACCCTTGAAGCTGAATCATGAATTTTTTGTGCTTAATCCTCAGGGCATTCCCCATCGAACGGGCCCATCGCGTCAGGTTCTATGGGGTATCGACTACCCATGTCCGCCTACCCCCGCTTGTCTGTCTGTCTGTCGCCTCTGTTCGTCAGTCTCCTTAATTACAGAGGCGATTTCAATGAAACTTGTGATAGGTTCATACCATGACCTAGTTGTGGTCAAATGAAGAACGTTGCTATGGACACCACCGTTGCCTAGCAAGCGGGACTTTGAAATGTTTTGAAAATTAGTAAAAAATTAAGTTTTTTTCAAAATCGGGCCCGAGCGAGCTAATGGGCATACTGTCAGCCTACCCATGGTCGCCTCCGGTTGTTGTCTGTCTGTCCAGAGCAAACTCGGACTTTTGAACCAATCTTGATGTAAACTTGTTATGTGGTATGTATCATGTCGATGTTGCTGTCCAATGGATGAGGGCTGCTACAGCCAATTGTGGGCGAGCCACGCCAAAAATAGCCATTTTAGGGGTAGCTGCGATTAAAAATCTATCTTCTCTAGGAATTGATGAACTGGAATGGTTCTCGGTATTTGAATAGCAAAATGAATTATCTAAAACTTGTCGAATTGTCCGATTTTTCATAGTTATCGTCCAAGGTCATAGGGTCACAAGTCAAAACTAGAAAATTGACGAATTTTGACAAAAGTCATACGAACGGCCGCAAACTTTGGAGCTAGGATGACAAAGTTTTTTAATGCAAATCTTGAGGTCATTCCCAGCCTAAAGTATGTGAAACGCATTTTGCTCTATCTCGAACACCTTGCCTGGGCACGCCCCTTAATGTTTTTTTTAACGCTGATTTATCATAAGTATGGATAATGCCGAGAGTGGCGAATGCATGTAGCCTATATACGTTTTAGGTTCTGGAATGTTCCAGAGGAGTTTTGCAGCAAAGTCACAGACTCGCTTGACCTTTGACCTTTAAAAGCCACAAAGGTCAATTTTCAAATTGTGGGAATCGACGCGGTTTCGACCTCTTGACGAACTAGCTCCAATAAGCTATAGGCACTATCCTTTTCCCTTATTTCAATGTCTGCACACATGTTTTGTGACCTTAAAGGTTATGCATAGGTCAAATTTGGAAGTTAATGACTAGAACACAAGGGTTTTACATTTTTAGCAAAAACTCTGTCACCGTACCACACATGATTGACTCATTATATTAACTGAGTCGAAAATATAACACATTGTCATCCTTTGGACTTCTGAAACAATCTAACATCGTCAATACCGCTCGTGAACCATTGTCGTCTTCCAGACTTGTTTAATGGTGTCATACATGAAACATAAAGCAAGTAATGCTGATTCTTTTTTTTATTTTTAATTAATTTTTTTTTAAATTATTGATGGCGAAATGATGTCTCCCACTGTTACATTTGATCTTGATTAAAGTTGCAGCGAGAGGGAAAAAATCAGATGCTTCTAACTCGTAGTAATGATTTTCAACAGCATTGTATCTATATACCTGATTGAACACAAATTAGAATCGTATATCTTTGATCTACACAGTCAGTAACTTGTGCCAAGCTATATTGTTTGGAATCCTTCTACTGGTCGCAAAATTATAGTGTCAACAAAAAAAATCTGCTGGCTCACGCACACACCCCACACACCCAAAACATTCATCCTTCAGCTAGGAGCTAGGAGGCACCTTCAAAAAAGAAAATCCGTGAAAATCAAATGACTTTCAAATCAAAGCGACTTCATAAATTATTTACAGTGAAGCAAAATACCACCCATCCCCTCACTAATGAGGAGAGTGGTGGGAAGGGAAGGCAGACATACTGTCTGATTCATACTGTCTCATCAAAATGATTCTGGCATAGATAACATGAAGATGGAAACAAATAATGTGCTGAAATCATTTCTACTGTCATACTATAAATTATCCACTAAAGACAACACACCCACCTGACACTCCGAGCCAAGCGTCCCAGAGAAAAACACCCGCCCGGACGTATCCGGAGTCTAGCTGTCAGTAGACAAACTCCAAATCCAGATATTTGGAGAGAGAGAGAGAGAGGAAGAAAGAGAGAGAGAGAAGAGAAGAGAGAAGAAGAGGAGAGGAGAGAGAGAGGAGAGAGAGAGAGAGGGCTATTGGGGAGGGGGTTAAACAAGAGAGACAAAGAGAGGGGTTGTAGTGGGTTAGAGAGAATATGTTATGCTTACACACACACCACACACACACAGCACAACAACACCACATCGCTTTCCGATATTGGCAATTTCTGGATCGGCAGGTTGCGTCAGATGTGCATAACCGAATACAGTACAAATTGTTATCAACCCAAAAACCTTAAGTGGCTCACCGAAAAACGGGCATTTATATAGACTTTCAGGATAGTGTCACAAACATTAATCTTTATAAACAGCTGCGTGTTGGACGGTGGAAAAAAAAACATTCTAGTCATTTAGAAATACACAAAGCTGCTTAGAAAGCGGGTGTTATTTCACACAACTCGCTCAGGATGACGGAGCACAAACAATTCCTCTGAATGACGTGGTACGGAAAAGACTGCTCCACATAGAGTAGACGATTCAGCTCGATGACACTATGCGCGTACCTGCTATCGACATGGGCACTCGGCAAGTGCTTAAGCACTCAAATAAATGGTTGATAAGAGATGGCTGGCCAGGCATGTGCGTGCAGCCATATAGGATCCCTTTAACATTTAAAGCCAGTCTTCACCGTAGCCACAGCAAGTTAAAGAAAATAAATGAATTCGTCAAGACAATGACATTATACATGAAGAGTTGCTATTTGATGTGGAACAAACCTGTAGACATCGCAAAGCTTAATGCCTGTGAGTAGACATGTCAGATGAATCTCACTGTTGTGCCTGCTCGACTGTGCAGCTGTCAGGTGGTTGCATTGGTTTTCAGTACTCCGCAGATGTATGCTTCATTTTAAGCATCCATTTTTCACCGGATTTGCTTGGTTCCCTGTTGAGTTCCATTGTGAAACCATCTAAAAACAGGACACAAGATCTACAGACGCTATGCATGGCGTGTCCCTCTGGTGACAGGCACTAAATGTCAAGCAGTGAATCTTAATATTATAGCGCTCAACTGAAGCGCTGGTTTAATTTTCACATTCTACTTCAATTTTTTTGTTCACACAATATTATTTCTCCAAACAGAAAAGAAAAGTTTAATGCTTTTAAATTTCACATTTCTTATATATGTTTAAAAGAATAGGTGTATGTTGTTATAACACGTTTCTCAAATATCAGATTTCACTCCAGATGACACTTATATCCGGATGATATCCGATCCTCAAAGCAGAATAATATTCATGATATACTTTAATTAGCGCAGAGGAGATCGTGGAAAATTGCATCATATATTAATGCATGAAGTCGCTCCAAGCTTCCAAATTGAAAGCTATACACTTACAAAAGTGTAGTACCCATAATTTGTAGCATATGATGCAAAGCATTCTATAATCCAGTAGGAAAGTGGAAAAAAAAACACCAAAAAAAATAAAAACTATCGTTAAAAATTGTTGTGCTGTTTCCAAGTCAAGCATTCTGAGCAGCGCCAAAAAACAGTGAGCGCTGTCAGCACCAGCAGGTTAACTCGGATACGGCCTTAAGACCCATAAGGAGCGGTGAACCAGAGGACTGGCACCTGAATAAAGGATATAATAAATAAGGCAGTTAATAATACACCCAAAGAGTGTTTTTAATTAACCAAAACATTTCCAATTTCAGTCATGCACTTCCTTGACTTTCTTAGTGTGCATGCAAGTTTCAGTGCTCGTTTCATGGTTTTGAGTTATGGAGAACACACGAACACACACACTCCACACCACCTGAACACACTCTCGAACATTAATTAGTACAGAAGTAAAAGTAATTTTCAACTTTATATTATATGCCATGCAAGTCCTCTCCATCCAATGATAACACTTTTGTACTTTTACTGCCAACTCGGATACTGGTCGTAATTGACTGATTTCCCACAGTAAAAGCAATTTCAATGAACCGTTTTAAGTGCATTGTCCATATTGGCCAAAAAATCACTCGTATTCTGCACCATTCAAAACAAAACAACTTGTGAAAATACTGTCAAGCTTTCAAAAAGCTTTCGATGTAATTTACACATGTCTCCTCATCTTGGCCAATTATTATTGATAGTACTGGACTTTCATTAATTTTTCATTAATTTGTAATGTGTTTTTCCATTACCTTGCAGATTACTCATCAATAAATGTGCGTAGCTGGAGTTCCTCCTTAACGCCTTCATTTAATTGCTGCTCTGTTGCTGCCGTTGCTGCTGCCGTGTAAAAGACAGGTAGAGTATTAACTTAATGGTTGTGAAGAGAAAAGAAAATATCTGTAATGTCAAATTATCATAAATAATTTAAAATTAGAGTGTGGGTAATTGCCCAGAATATGTGACATTTCCCCAGAAAATCGAATTGACCATTTAATGGCTGTCTCGGCTGTTTGTTTTTTAAACCTGTGAGATGCCCATTTTAAAGTGTAACTTTTTTTTTAGAAATGTCGTGTGCTGGTTTTTCTGACACATGTGTTGTGATGCAGTTAGTATGCCTAGCCTGTTCGATCTATGTTCCTCTGCATGAATATTTAGAATGTTTGTCAGATACATTTGATGCTGCATGAAAAACTTCCAAAGATTGTAATGGCTCCAGAACAAAATACATCTAGTGCTAAATCCAACCTCACTGATGAGGTTGAACTACCCTACTCACTGATCAACCTTTGTGAAAACATGGAAATTGCATCGAGCTCAGCACAATTTTTTTCTTGAATAAGTAAGTAACGCAACAGACTCTGTGTGTTGTTTGAAGCTCAACGATTTAAAGAGCAGCTTGCGGGTCACCAAACATGTTCGGAAAAATTTATGCAATATGATGTATAATGTGCAGTAAATAATGTTGATGCAAACTAAAGTGGTTTCCTAACTATGGGAAAATTAATGATAATTTAACTCCCGGAAGTTGTTATTCTCGAGGCCGTGAAAAAAAGCCGCGTGCCCAAATATGGATGGTGACGTCACGTTCTCACTCGCAAAAGAAAGCGGAAGCTCACTCCCTCATTGAAGCAAGTTGTCCAGTTCAGCGGCCGTTCTTTTGCTTTCTTTTGAGCTTGCAACTGTCCTATAATTATCCTTTTTTATTTTGAATTTTGTAGAAGCAAAGTTATTTGATATTTTGTTAGCATTATGCCTCGTACGTGTGTCGTCATGTTTTTGCGAAAATAGCTGGAAAACGGGTAATCGATCCCACGAAACGATTCGAAAGGAATCAACATTCGCGACGGCAGTGATAAGATTTGTACAAACAAAACGGGCGAATTTTCGCGCCTAAAGAAAACGTGTAAAAGAGACTTTGGATACACGTCATTTTGTGGTGACCATTTCACAGCGAGGATTACGAAGGATAGACACATCTGATCACCAACTCTGTTAAACGAGTTGTTGTTTGACAAGTCTCCAGAGTACTGCTCTGTTCACATAATCAATTGTTGAGCTTTAAGTGAGAAATAAACCTTGAAAATGTATTCTAAAGAAGGAATGGAAAACACTAAATAAATTCTGAAAAACACAAGCATGGAAAAATTATCTCAACAATCAACTTTATTGTGATTAAATTATTTTTTTAAACAGGAGCAATGCAGCAAATTGGGCTATTCATTTCAATTTGTAAACAAGAGTCAAAGTGAGGCATAATATAGCACCCGAACAGGAAGGGTATATACAGAATCTGTGCTACTAACATGGAAAATCAGCATCCTTGGGTTGCCATGGCACCAACTTAGATGACGAACGTATGTCGCGACACACCGTCTCCACAGTCTGTACCTTGTACAAATATGAAACGTGAAAGTTGAAAACTTTGGGAGTTAGAGTGGCAGACAGAACGGACGGAGCGGATGACCGTATACATAATATATATTTCGCTATATTATATATATGATATAGTATCGGTGCGTAATAACAATTTTCCACTTTTTTTTTCGTAAATTTGGTAGAGAATATGATTCCCAAGAGGCTAAACATGTTTTTCTTGAGTATTTAGATGCCACACAAACAGTCTCTTGAAGTTTGGGTTATGTTGCTACGCCTGTTCACTTCGCTGGGTCAAGCTCAGCTGGTCAGAAAGACTTCAACGTCCAAGGCTACGGTGTATATACATTTGGGTCCATTATTGATTCATTTCTATTTCTGACTCTGAGTGAACTAGAGGGTTAAAAATTATTGATATCAATGTCACAGACGAATCAAACTTACATTATTTTTATGCACTTGAAGCAGAGAAAATGAAATTCTATTAAACAATCTGTCGTGGTGGAGTCTGTCAGTGTGAAACTGCGGACAGTCAGTCCTGCACTGTAACACGGAAATGGGCCGTTTTTCTGGCATTGCGAAGTGGCTCAATGTTATAATGGCTAGGGCCAGAACTCCGATAGTAATAGAATTCCCATCATAATCTCGCGACTCGTCTTGGCAAATATCGAATAAAAACACTCGCATTTCACCATCGCCGCTGAAAATCGACACTCTGATTCGCATCTCGCCATTGTTTACACGCTGTTCCGAATGTTCACGAAGTTTCGGAGAACGTGACGTCATAGCATCTTCGGTAACGTTCCGGTCTGTTTTTGATCACTGACAAAGTTTTGACTTAAAAGTTATTGTTAGTCATATTTTGGAGTTAATGTAAGAAAAAAAATACCCAACGATTATAATTAATGTGCTTACAACTTTGAATCACGCGGTCATCAGCGACCAAAATCTGCCTCTTAATAAGAATAGATCATGGACAAACAATGCTGGGAAGGTCATGACAACCACCGCTTGCCAAAACAACTTGCTTCGACAGCGCATGCGGAACGTGTGAGGCATACGGCAAGTACGTCGTAAAATTTTTAACACGTTTAAAATTACAAGACCTACTCCACTTACTACGACGTATGATAGCATACTTTAGCGTTCTATTCACTATAACAAACTTACCCATGTCGTATTCGACGTGCGCCAGCGTTTTAGACACATTTTTCAGAGGTCGGCATACGCTGGCAAGATCGCCAAGGTGTGACTGCGATGTTGACACTTCCATTTCTCCGGCGGTTATGATTTGAATCGTTGTGCGGCAGCCTTTTAATAGGCTACGCCACATGATCGTCGGCGATACGTGCAGCGCGCTATGCACAAGTTAGACTATCGTTGGGCATAGGTTGTGAACGCCGACAACAGGCTAAGCATTCGTTGGTATAAGTTATCTATAAGACAACGAAACGTTCTGTGTCCGTTACTAATATGTTATGCATACGACCAACTCGTTATGAATACGTCCGAATCTTTAAAAAAAACATCAAAGTTCAACGTAAGCCAGCGTTTTACATACATTTTGATACGTTGCCATTGCTGGCTAAAACGTCAAGGTGTGACTGGGCCTTAAGCAGTAAAAAATGTTTTACTCTTAAAATAGTACATTTGGCAAAACTATTGTTGGTTATGTGATCTGAAGTTTGTGCAGAGCACAAAAATAATTGCTTTTTTGTTGTTGTTAGTTTTACTTTTTTTGTTGAACAAAATCACCAAATGAAGATGTGGGGAGAAAATTTGGATGATTGAGATGCCAAAAAATGTAAATGATTTGGCCATTGTTTATGAGCAAGCAACTATCAGGAATTCTTCCTTGAATTCCAAATAAAGAATATAAATTTTAAAAAAGCTATACAATAGTTGGTCAATTGCTATTTTGTTCTTTAACAGCATTATTAATCCCACCTTGTGGGGACAGCCGGCAAAATATTTTGGCCGAATTCTTTCTGAATTGGCTGACCTGGCTTAAATGTTTGACCAAGTACGTTCGAACGGGAATTTGGAATTTGTTCAGGGTGCTGGCTATAGCTCACCTACTCTTTGTGAAGGACAATGTGAGACCTATAATTTCCATCAGCTAATGCTGGAAGATGGGACGCCCAATTTAACACGTATGGAGGGATGGCACACACACATTGATGTATCACCCTGCCTGTGAAACACCGGGACGACAGTATCGGGATTCTAACCCAGGCTAGAGAGCTCAGAAGCGGGTGTGCGTACCTCTAGACTATCCTGCAAGCCTTTTGTTGTATATAGGATTGCAAATCTATCCAGACAGATATTAGTCACAACAGGGAGTGACCTTTTAATTGCTCATTTCAATACAATGAAAGTAAACTAGATGTTCCAAAGCAACCTTATTTAAGATATGAACCACTTGCTTTCCCAATAAAACATTATGCATGGTTTTCATGTTGCTGTAAAGTCCATCAACGTAAGTTTTATTTATCTTATGGTTGGACTTCAGCCAATCATGATGCTCTGATATAGGATTGTACTCCAATTTACAATACGGCAAGGTTCGTCACTCAGACTTGATTGAGCTTTTAAGTGAAGTAATTTGGTTCTAATTTTGATTTGTATCTTTCAGAAGCATTTTGCGTGAAGTGTAGATTGCCATATCTTGAATTGCAATTTTTTTTTTCCTGCTCGATATTAAAACGAGCATTGAGGAATGAATAATCCTCACACTTTAGACAATAAAAAAAAAAACAAAATTTTTATTAACCTGTAGCATTCATATTTCCTTGGTTTGTTGTTACTTTCCTGCTTCTTGTCAACACTCTGCCTTGTTTTTCTAATTGAGGGTATTGGTTTGGGATTATGAGTCGACATCACAGTGGGCCATTAATTTTATTTGCAAATCACTGGATATCTAGATAGTGGACAAACCAGAGTTGGTGTCAAAGCCACCCGATGCTCGCCTGTTTATACATTTATCGTTTTTAAAAGACGTCTAATAATATTTTTTATAAAGCATTGCAGTGAAGTCTGATCCAAATAATTTTAAAACAATATATGTATTTGTATATTATAATCAGTAAAAAATAGTGTGATAGATAAAAACATTAGAAAGGAAATAACTTGCACCAAAAACTTTTAACATTTTCACGCTCACGCCGGGGGTATCGCTATAGCTCTCTGTTCTTCGAACAAGCGAGCTAAAAATGGAAACTGGGTCAGGGTTGTCTTAACAGCATTGTAGGCCCCTACCCACCCACCCATGGGAATAAAAATGTAAACGGTCAATAAAATTAAGCCTATAGATTTATTTGTACTTTAAACATAAAAAAAACATGCTGTAAAGCGAGGATTAATCAACACAAACTTGTGAACAATATAACATAAGCCTTGAAAAACACAAACATTTCAACATATAAATGATAATTAATTGGTACACCGCACAGACGGAGATGGTACAGTATGAATTATTTATTATTAATCAACACAAACGTTTGCGAAATTTCTTTGCAGAGAATTGATTTATAATTGGTTTGAAGTCGATTGTCTTCAGGATGTCATTTTCCATGCAAACACCAACACACAACCTCGCACCAATTAGGCAGCATGGGGCCCCGAGAATCGTGGGGCCTCTGGGCAACTGCCCAGTGTGCCCATACCTTAAGACGGGCCAGAACTGGGTAAATGAGGGACACCATACAACGGCTTCCACACAGGTGTGTCCCATGTATTAATTAAGCAAATGACATCCCAGCATGCTCCGGGTCATGTATAAAAATGCTGCACAGGCCTGGTTGCCTATAATTATGGCTGCAAGAGGAGAACCCCCAATGCTCCCATCCACAGAGCACGTGTGATCGCCCCATGGTTTGATGAGCATGATACTGATGTTATCCATATGCCATGGCCTTCTCAGTCACTCGATCTGAAAGCAATGGAACATTTGTGGGATATTCTGGAATGACACCTGAGACAGCATTTTCCACTTCCATAACACCGGTGTGAGTTGATTGACTTTCTCATGGATGAATAGTGCTGTATCCCTCCTGCAGAATTCCACAGACTGGTAGATTCTATGCCACGGCGCATACAGGCCGAACTGGCCACACGTGGTAGCCCAACGGGCTATTAAGTCACTTCACATTGGTGTTTCCATTTTTTTTTTCCTTTGTCCACAACCTGTACATACGTAGTCGTTTACGCTAGATTATATCTAAATTAGAGGGAGCCATATTGATAAATTAACCAGCTGCCCTGAGCCAAATGCACCAAATCAATTTATATTTTCCTAGATTATCATAAATAACTCGAGCCCTATTTTGACTTTTTATGTGCTCTCAAAATCTATTGCAACCACATAATGATTAAGTGCTAGCAACTGTAATGTTTCTTACCTCTTCCCTCGAAGGTTGATGTAGGTTTTGTTTTCACCGCTGTCTCTGTGTCTGTCTGTTTGAGTAGGATCTCAAAAAGTTATGGATAGATTCGGACAAAATTTGATGGACAGGTTGGGAGTGCCACTAGGAAGAATTGATTCAATTTTGGTGAAATCCGAACCCAGATCCGGATACGATAATTATTTAATTTTTAACTGATTCTTCACCATTGAGAGATGGGGCCAAAAACGATGTATAGCATGATGTTTCAAAAAGTTGTGGATGAGTTGGATCGGTGACAAGAACAAGCCGAATGAATTTTGGTCAAGATCCAGATCCAGATCTGACCTATCAGTGGGGTATAAAATGTAAACTGTTCAGTCTGGCGGGGGTATGCGGTCTATCGAGTTTTGATGCTATTTTTTTATTTGGAGGGGTAGGGTAGAAACACTGATTTATATCTGTCATGATTGCTTGCTCATCATCTTGGTGGTGATGGAACACAATGTACCATTTATTGAACATTTACTTGGAAGAAACTCCTGCCCCCACCACCCCTCCAATATAATTTGCCTTCTAACTTTCAACCCATTACAAGTTTATCTAACAACAATATTGTACACGGCTCCTTCCCAATTCCATATCCAGGCGATGCATGACATCATCGCCGGACACCGAAGGAAGGGAGTACTCAATTTTTCCTCCGTTTATTTGTTTTCTTTATTTCTTGTTTGTCCGGGCGATATCTCAGCCATCCTTTGATCAAGGAAGCTGAAAATTGGGGACAAAAGTGAAGGTGTGCTTTGAAAAAAAACGGTATTTTAATTTTTTTAATTAATCGAATAATTACTTCATTACTATCGATTTATTATATACTTATTTATTTTCTTTCTCATCCTGGCAATATATCAGGCATCTTTTGAGCTAGGAAGCTGATGTTTGGACATGACAGTGACCAAGTGATTTGGCTATAAAGAGTTTTTTTGATTTATTAATTGATCAATTAATTATTCATTTTTCGATGAGTTACTTGATTTTCAATAAGTTGCAGATTCGGATGAAATGGTGGTGGTTTTGGTAAGCTATTAGCCGATTGATTAAGAAATTAATTATTTTATGATTACTATGTATTTATTTTAACTATGCAATTGATCAATTAATCAATCAAGTATTGTACACTGCTCCCTCCCAATACTGTCTCCATGTGCTACACAGTGGCATCGCCGGGTGCCGAACGCGACCTGGTAATGTCGCATGCTGGAGGATTTGTTATTTATTTATTTATTTGGCACAGGAGCAGTGTACTTTGAATGTACCTCTATTTGTTTAGTTTTTTTTTTTTTTGCCCAACATTAAAAAAAAAAGTCTTTCACTGACAAACCATGAATGACACAATTAATTATTTGAACAGGCAGTAAATAAAACTGGTTGAAGGATGGCTTTCTGGTTAGCATGCTTGCCATTGAGCTGTCATTATCTCGGTTTGATCCCCAACATTATCAGCAGTTGACAAAGTATTAAAAAGTACCATAGATTTATGAATAGGTTTGTAAGTTTTGTTATAGATTTGAATGATGGGAGCAAACTTGTATGTGTGGGACTACACCACACAAAGGTGTAGTCCAACATGAGCTTTAGACCCTGTTGAAAAAAAACTTGTAGAAATCTGAATTGGTGTTTGATGAACAGTCTGTAATTAACAAAGTGAACAACTCCTTCATTTAAAATGCACTTCAAAATTCTGTATTGTAGACTAGTGTGAACCCCCCAACTTAGTGTAGTAGATAGTAGAAAAATCGATGCAAATCTATAATACAAACATTCAAATTTGGACATTCTCGCAGGCTTCTGACAAATCGACCTGATTTGCCATTGAAAATCAAATTTGAAAATCTTGAAAAAAAAAAAAACTTCAAAAAATTAAGTCACAGCTGCTGAAATCTTGAAGCGCAATGAACATCCCAGACAAGAGAACCAAGGGAGATCAGTCATCATTGATGGCTCAGCACTTATCAAGCACCTACCACGCACTTCAAAGATATTTATGATATGCTAAAGAAGACATCATCCAAAGTGGAATCTATGGTGCCAGTACGAGAGGGACTAGTGTTGTGATGTGTACAAGAAGTTCAAGCTTGAAGTCTGAGGCAGGTCGAAAAGGGGAAGGAATCAGAAGAAGAGTACAGAACCAGTAAGACCCAAGTAACTGAGAAGCTTTCTTTGAGTGACAGCAACAAGACTGAGCTGGTTCACTTCCTTGCGAAAGATGTGTGAAGCACAGACGACAACACAGTCATTGTCACAAAAGAGAAAGATCCCATTAGCAACACAAGGAAGTCACTGGATGCTGTTGCTCCATTTGTCATGAAGAAGCTGACACTCCAAATATTGACATGCCAGGGATGCAACGACGGATGTAGCAAGTCCATATCATTAAGCTAATGACACGGACGTACTAGTCATAGCAAATCTGTACTGCCATCCTATACAGGAACTAGCTGAGAACATTGGATGCTTTGCCAAGGAGCCAAGGCCGAGATTTCCGTCCAGAGTAGTTTCTGCAATAGGGCCTGAGAAAGCTGGAGGGATCCCATACTTCCATGCGTCGTGGATGTGACGTCGTGTCTGCCTTCCACGGTAAAGGGAAGAAAACTGCATGGCAGACTTGGAACGTCTTTGATGATGTTTCTGAAACATTCACCAATCTCAGCCAGCATCCAACATTGATTCGTGATCTTGACTTTTTTGAAGTTTTTTTTTTTTTTTCAAAATTTGGATTTTCAAATGGCCAATCAGGCAGATTTGATTAGAATCCCCTGGAGAACAAATGGGCCAAATTTGATGCTTGTATCATCATTTGCACGATTCCTCTCAAAAATTGCTGGTGTCTGCCCCACTACTACATTGAACAACATAATGTTGAAGTTTAACTTTGAATTTCAAATCAACAAGGCATTCATGTGGTTAAAACCCAAAAAAATAGAAACTTTTGAATAGTCTGAATTGACAAAAGGAAGAATGAGTTGACCTGCTTCGTGTTCCTATCTGAGCACTTTCCTCATGATGCGATGTGAGGTTACAATTTTATATACTGTGATTTATCCATTGTCTTGAATGTCTAACTTGTGTAAAAGTCCTTGCTTTACGAGTAATATATGTACAATCCCCTTATTGGGGGAGTAGAGGGAGAGGATGGTACACAAGGAATTGATTGGTTGGAAGATTGAAATATAGATAAATTGTGTGATATCTTAGGGTTGATTTCAGACCTTGTTATATTGGAGGTCACCTGTAATATCTGCAGCAACAGTTTTCAAAGGTTTGAAAAGCTAATGTTTGTGGTGCTGCAGTTATTGGTTCATGAGCGCCAGCCAGAGTGACCACTATATTCATTATGTTGGGTAGTCGATCTAGTCGAAAATAAAAAAAATTCCAAATTTTTTTTTTGAGATTTGTTCTACCCTTATTATCAGTATTTAAAATGGCGATTTC
>CM068964.1:93574633-93588239 GCA_035128595.1 Eptatretus atami | reverse complement strand
ATTACTTAAAAATCAAAGTATCCATTTTAAATCTTACCTTTTGTTTGCAGCATTGTTTTCCTTCTTCTTTCTTGAAAATCCACTTTCCAAGAGAAGTGACATCATATAACCTCCTGTAATCAAGTCTACCTTCACTCTAGTATCCCCAAAAATGACATCATATGGCTTCATATCCCTGTAATTACTTAAAAATTGCTGAGGCTTAGGCTATGTATTATACACTAATAGAAACACATAATCCTGGAATCATTTGGTCACCTATATTTGACCTTGACGTGAAGCGATTCAGGTCAAATAGACCCTCAACAGTTCTCCCTTTGTAAAAAAAGTCCTATTCTTCAAAAAAAGCGTTTAGGCTGGCTCAGTTACATATATGTTATGAATTAAATGGGAAATAAACATATGTAATCTTTTAGTATTTTTTTTTTGCATGTGGTTGGCCTCGAACATGGTCCAAGGCAAATGGACCCTAACAGCGATTGTCTCACAGTATATCTTATCGAGGGAAAGCCATATCATCAAACATGTAGTGATGCTAGAATAAAATATTGAAATCTTTTGGTACTATTGACCTTGCCCCCGTATTGTTGCCCCAAGTTTCCCTACATCTTATTAGATGAGTTCGCAATATATTCTCGTAGGAATGAAGCATATATGCAAATCACTTGTTTTAGACCATTAATAAAAGCTTCCAATGTTAAATCATGGTCCTTCCGGGGGTCTTTCTTTCCCCCTTCCCCCCGGGGGTTCCCCACCTTACCCTATCCCTCCCCCCTTCTCCCCGGGGTCTTCCCTCTTTTTCTTCTTTCCCCCCCCTGCGTTCTACTTTTCATTATTTGGCAGTCAATTTTGAGTAAATCTTGGATTATCTAATTAATCAGCTAAAAAATTACAAATTACAATGAATTCCTTGGGTCAATAACCTATATTTAGTATAAAAAAATCAACTTTCCATGCATTAATAAGAGATATCTATTCAATTTTATGAAATACCGCAAAAGTGCCATTTGGGTAAGGTGACTTTGGTTCCAATGAGGCTTGGTCATCACACATAGCCCCATTGTAGAATATGAAAATTGATTGCTCAGAGAACTTAATTAATGCAAACTTTTGCAATTTTATAGCTCACTTACAATGATTGTCATTCAGACCATCAAACTGTGAGCTACTTTCAAAGCTTGAAAACTATTTTTGACTAATTTTGACAAAATTATGTAAAAAATCAGTCATTTTCTACTGTGAACAAGTTTTAAGAATAAATATAGCTAAAATGTTAGCAATGCATAAAAATTGAAGTAAATCAAAATTAAAAATTTATGGAATGCTAATGATTGATTATTTCCATCTAAACCCAATACGGCATTTTGGTTTCAATTATGGTTGCTGGGGCCAACTGCCGAATCAATATGACCCTACAGAGAAAACACTTGATCTGGAGGTGTTACCCAAACTTTTTTGAACGTCTTTGCATATAGAACAAAACAAAAGCCGTAACGCTCTAAAAGATCATGTACCAATAACACCCCCCCAGAGCAGGGGTATTGCCACAACGTTGAAAGACATTACATCAGAGTAGTTTATTATACTTGTACTTGCCAGTCCCAAGGAGTAAACCCCACTGCAGATGGTATACTATCCACACATGCTTGCGACTCTCTTGAGACAACCCACTGAGATGGTATTACATCCTCACGTGCTGCAACCGAAAACAAGATTACAATTTCTGTATTTATATGCTTTCATGAGAGTGGAAGCGCTGTTAACAATGAGCCAAAGAACTCCAAAAGCAATACTTGTATTCTAGGTGAAAAAGAAACGATTAATCATACAGTTTTGTTATCAACCCAGCTCACTTTGTTCCATAGCAAGCCATTCCTGTTTATCAACATTTAGGCAAAGCTCTTGGCTCTAAAGGCGTGGTCACACCTTGACGATTTACCAGCATATGCCACTTATGAAAAATTTTCTAAACGCGGCACACGTCGAATACGTTAGGTAGTTTTGTATACGTTAAGCACGTCGAAAACACTGCCATACGTGCAGGTTCCTGGCTTTCATCGTTTACTGTGCGTCTCCTCAAATTAGCAGCTTGAAAATTTTACGACGTATGCCAGCGTATGACTCACACGTTGGCCATAGTTGTAGGCACGTTATGCGATCTTGACACAACGTCAACACGTTACTTATTACTCATAAGTCGAAAACCGTCGAGTGGTATTCGCATATTGAATCAAAGGGGAAAAATCTATATTTATTTCTCTTAAACCACTAACGAAAATTAAGTGAATCTTTGCGTTTGTTTCTTATCAAACTCCCCATGGTGATCTTTGTGATAATGATGACGTCATTCAGCTGAAGTCTTCTTCCTTCCATGATGGATAATTGAAATCCTCTAAAATCTAAAACTTCATTATCTGATCTGATGACCAGACGTGAGTGAATAATGAAATTTTGACGTTTCAAAACCCATTCCAAGAATCAATGTGATTATAATAGGTGCATGTATATACGAGATTGGCCATGATAGTAGTGGGCCATAATATGGGGTATCAGTTATCATAATGGTAATTTTGTTCAGAAGAACGTCAATGTGAACTATGTGCTCTACGAGGCAGTTCAAGTTGTAAATGTATTTATTGATGTTTTAAACTCCATTATTAATTGCAGATGAAAAAAGTTTGAATCTCACGGGTCAACTGTTCCTGTCATTGACCTAAGAAGTTTCTTTCGTCATCCACTGACAGGAAGACTTTTCAGCGATGTGACAAGTTTAGGCTGTTCACAAACAACAAAACTGCCGACAGTGTATCAATGTCTGGCAACAGGAGAGCAAAGAAGTGAAGACAAACAATTTTCTGCTTACCAACAAAAGACTTCACCCCATCCTCATCATGTTTAAAAGATGTGTTGAAATAGCACAGGTGCTGAACATCATACAGGTTGCACTGTGTGTCAGAAGGATTTGCTCTTCTCAGTCTGGGACCACATCAAACATCCACACCGGAGAAACACAATGTTTCGCAATGCCGGAATGCTTTTGTCTTCCATCAGAATTATATCATCATCAAAAAATACATCGGAAGAAACCATACAATTCTTCTGTGTTAACAAGCCTTATCTTCATCAACGTATCAATACATCAAAAGAATACACACCGATGAAAACCCTACAAGATTTCTGTGCAAACAAAGCGTTTTATCATCAATCAACTTATCGAGACATCAAAGAATACACACTCGAGAACCCTTCATGTTCTGTGGTAACAAGTTTTTTTTATCGTCAATCACTTTATCAGACATCAAAGAATACATACCGGAGAGAAACTTACAATTTTCTGCTGTTCACAAGTCTTACTCATTCATCATCTGTATCGAACATTAAAAGATACACACTGAGAAAACCACAATTGTTCTGTGTCTGTTAACAAAGCTTCAATCATTATCACTTCATAACATCAAAAAATACACACCGGGAGAAACCTACCTTTCTGTATGCAACAAGCTTTAATAGCCATCATCTGCATCAGACATCAAAGAAGACATCCAAAGCAAAAAATTTCCATGACAGTGCGAGTATAAGATGCAACTGGATGGAATAACAACGAATCCACGCCATCGATGCAAGAAGAAAAATGAAAAATACAAAAAGATACGCCAACAAATATTACCCAGGACAACCGGAGAAGGACAAAAGAGCAGAAGATTGATAAAAAGATCTGAAAGAGTTGAGAGAGAGAAGCCTTGCAGTGCTTGAAGTACTCATGTATGGAGGACGAGAACGATCAGTGACAGTGTCTACAGAAAAGTCTACACCCCTTTCAAAATTTTCACCTTTTGATGCCTTGTAGCCTGAATTAAAAAATTATTAAATCAGATTTTTACTCCTTATTTGCACATCGTAAAACCACAACTTGTCCAATTTAAAATTAATTATACAAGTTCAAAAATGAATTAAAAACACAAACTAGAATTATCTTCGGTGGATGAGTCCCCCCCATTATAACGGCAATGCAAATGAGCTCAGTGAACCAATCACCTTCAAAAATCACACACTCAGGTAATTTGACCTGTCCACCGTTTAAATGTAGTGATCTGTATGATTCAAATAAAACACCCTTGTGGTCCACTGCTGGTACGTGAATTACAGCAAATGCCTCAATCATGGCACCGCAGAGTTTTCATAATACCTCTGGCATGAAGTGTAAAAGCAACAGAATCAGGGATGGCTTAAAAATATTTCAAAAGCCTTGAATCCTGAACACAGTCAAGACAATCATGAATAAATGGAAGCGATGTTACCCACGAAACCCTGGATATCAGGCATTCCCTCCAGACTATGACCAAGTAAGAGACTATCAGAGCCACCCAGACCAACGCGAACTTGAAAAGAGGTTCAGGCCTTCATGCAAGACTACACTGTGTTCCCATGTGACAACAAGTATCCCAAGCACTCCAGCAAGTCTGCTCTCTGGTCACGGTGCCAAGAAGAAGCCATTACACAAAAAAGCCACCTTGAGTCCCGTTTAGGGTCCACAAAAAACGCCCGCAGAATTCCAAAGCATGTGAAAAATTTTTGTGGTCTGATGAACTTATGGGAAAAACGCCAAACGCAACATTGGTGCAACCCACCAAACACATCAGCAAAAGACACCATACACTGTGAAGCCTGGTGGTGCACTCATGTGATGCGACGTTTCCTCATCATCAGGACTGGCACTTTGATATTTGCATGTCAAGTCTAGCTTGTGTAAGAGCGAATACACACAAACATATCACAAGCAGAGACAAGAAGGAGGAGAGAAGCACAAAATACTCGGAAGAAAACAAAGGATACCTTGGTAAGAGGAGAGGATGGATTTAGGCGTAGAACAAGGACGTACTACCGGGACTTTCAGAAGGAATCCCAGGAATTTGAGGTGGTGGTATGGGGGGGGTCAACGGGCAGAAATATCAAGATTTGGATGTGGGAGAGATGAGATGTGGTGAACAGTTCTTTGAAAAGACCTGAAAGAGCTGCGTTAAAGAGTGCAGAGAGTTGTTCCAGAGCAGGAAAAAATGTAATGAAAAGAGTGAATGGTTGAGCATATTCTTATATCATCACCAGAAGGGTTTTGTCAGTTACCTGAGTACCCTGAGAATATTAGGGACAGATCACAACAAGCAAGGGGGCGCCAAGGCCAGGGAAGCTGAAGACAGAAAAGACCACCGACCTGCCTGTTGAGAGAGTGCAGAGATCAAAGTCTCAGCTTCATCGGAAATACAAATCTAAAGTCTTGTTTCCACATCGTGAGCAAGCCGGGTGAGCATAAGCACAACCCCAGAGCGGAGCAGTTAATCCATCAGACTGCGGAGAAAGCTTTTTAATCGTCGAAATCTCAAGGTGGCCAAGAAGCTCAGCACAATGGAGGATGCCAGGTTGGCGATGACTTTGAGCCAGCTTGAGAATGAGCTGCGATCGTAAGTCATGGAGGATAGCTTGAGACCAGAAGCTTGAATGAAAGACTTCTTAAAAGATGTTTGAAAAGACTGTTGAGGTCCAGGCGGTCCTTCCGCGAGGAGAAAGTGAGGGGTAGTTAGGATAAACGGAAAAAATAGCATGGAGCAAAACAGAAAATCCGAGAGAACCTGCGTCCCTCAGCAAGAAAGGAAATTGGACAGAAGTCACCTTACTGCCATGATAACACCCGAAGCATTCCACCAAAGCCACATGGAGTGGCGAGAACAAACGATATCCTTGAGTAGCTCAGTCAGAGCCCCGCCCTAAATTCAATCGAAAATCTGTGGCATGACTTGAGTATGCTTGTCCATCAACGCTATGAGTTCAGGTATGAGCATACCCAAGCGCCGCGGCTCATTCCACGTTTCCCCGTACTCCAGCCTCCGTCTGATCCCCCAGGCAGAATGCCCCCATCACACATCCCCATCTTGAGATGCGATCAACCCTGCTGCCAACACGAGCACTGGTGATCGCGGTCCATTGGCCTCCTCCACTCACAGAACTCCCTCACTGAGAGGAATGGTGAGCAGATCCAGCGTCAGAAAATGAGCCACATTCCATACAGCCGCAGCTACGCTCACGACCATGCAGTAAACAATTCTCATTGAGTCTCTCAGCAGACCGCTCGTTGACACAAAGCCACCAGGGATAACAAATTCTCCAAAGAACCTGTGCCAAAGGAATTAAGTCCTCTCAATCCTTGGTCAGAGTCCAAGTCTCACACCAGAGAGCAAGAGTGGAAGCACAAACCGACGACTCGCTTTCTTCCTCCAGCACAGGTCACCGCAGCGCTACACCCCATTATCCAGTGAATCCATGACTCTATTACCTCGCATCACAGCAGCAGAGCCAAACATCACTGCAAGAAGTGATCTCTCCACAGTGGTTGTCGAGTGTGCTGAGGTGTCGTCCACCAGACGGCGGTCTCCTTGGTTAACCTGAGCGCGTCCCTCGGTGGGTCCTGGAATGTTCCTATCCCTAAGAGAGGATGATCACCTGTCTCTGTTATCATCTGAGCTCAAGCGTTTGGCACATCGGATTGCCACTCTCTGAAGTTCGGAGACCGATTGGCCGAAAATTGGGCGTGGTTACACCTACTATTGTGTCTGGTCGCTCTGATGGTTTCATACGCCCAAGAGTTGCTGTAGCTGTGTCCAATAAGTGACCCCAATGATAATTGAGGTAACACCGGTCAACGAGCGTATTATGACATAAGGATCGTCACTCCTTAGTGTCATTTCCCTGGTCTCTTCTTATGCTCCGACTGAGGCAGTATCTCACCGTGAAAGACACATTCTACGCCACGCTCGATGTTTGTTGATCAGTCCCAGCGAGATACACTTCTAGTTCTGGGATTTCAATGCATCGTACTGGAACTGATAGGGATGGTTATGAGATGTGTTGTCCCATGGGTCAGGAACTATGAACCAGAATAGCACTAAGTTCCTTGACTTTGCAAGAAGTCATGACTTAGGGTGGCTGTCATGGTTTCACGCCACAAGCTCATCGCTGGACTTGGTATTCCAAATCTGCGGTGCGCAAAGTGAGATTGACCATGTCCTCATTGACGGTCGCTGGAGGAATATCCAGAACTGCAGGGTCTACCGGAGTGCTCAGCTTCCTCAATACTGACCACAGGCTTGTTGGTAGCAACTCAAAGCTGCCCACCTTAAATCCTGGAGAATGGTACCATCCAGCCTAGGCTGGATGTTGGCAAGCTCAAGATGAGAGTGCTGAGAAGTTTGCGAAACAGGCTGAGTGACTTGCGGGGTTGGACTTTGGGTCCGAAGAGTTGTGGATGCCTTCAAGACCACCATCCTTGATGCTGCGGTGGATGTCTTGGAACTCACCGAGGGCAAAGAGAATTGTCTCTCAAGGACCTGGTACAGACAGGTCGCAGGGCCAGCTGAATGCAAACTGAGCGTTCAGGCGAGCGATTGCTAAAACTTACGTGCACGAGTGAGCGTGGAAGGAGGCCTAGGTGCGGATCTGTGAGGAGGTACTTAAGCATCACCTGTGAAGGCGTGTATTCGTCCCGCTTACAGGGGAATTCGCGCCATTGCTTCATCCAAGCCATCCCGGCAGCACTGCAGTAGAGCAAGATGGTTAGCTTCGACAGAGGAGTCTGAATGAAGGCCCTGGCCGGAACTTTGAGCGGCTGTACCAAGCTGATCCAGCTGTCTGATGGACGTCCAGGGTGTTACAATCCGTTGCGACCCCTCAAACACTGTGCCACTCGCTGTTAAACAGTTCTCGGGAAACCAAGTTTGAAACGGGGTGGGCAATCAGGGATCTTAGTGGCATCCATGCTGAACTTCTCAAGCTGGTGGAAATGCACGTCGGCTCGTCTCTGCATGGCATTGGGTCAGACTGTGAAAACCTGATCAGTCCCAAACGGAAAGCCGGTGGTCCGCGAAAGGGAAGGTGATGCCGCCCAAAACGGCCAACACCGAGTTACGCTGCTCTCAGTGCTCGGGCAAGGTCATTGTCGGGATAATTCTTGATAGGCGTTCGCCACCATCTGCTTGAGCACCAGCGTCAGAGCAGTCAGGCTTTAACACCAAAGAGGTCAACGATTGACCGTATCCTTGCTCTTCGTGTCCTCACCGAACGCAGACGAAGAGTTTCGGCAGGGGCTGCTTGCAGCCAATGTTGATCTCTGTAAAGCGTTTCGATCTTAGTGAATCGATGTCCCTCTGGAGGTTTTGGTGCTTCGTGGGGGTGCCCAAACATGATCGATCTATTCTGAACTTACTCTGGGGTACTGAGAGTTGCTGTTGAGGTGTGGTGGCGGTACCATCTCTGACTTATTCCAATGTGTTACTGGAGTTCGTCAGGGTGTGTACTGCCCCCACACTTTTTCAGCACTTGTATGGACTGGATTTTAGGGAGGATGTCGGGAGAGATCAAGCTGCGGTGCATCGTTTGGGAATGCAAGATCTCGGACCTTGATTTTGCATGTCGTCATCTGCGGAGGACTTTAGTATATCCTTTTGGGGGCCCTGCGAGGTGCTGAATGAGGAGTCGGAGCCGCGCGGATTACGGGTTTCTTGGGTCAAAACTAAGATCCAGGCTTTCATGACATCTTGGATGCTTGCTGTCCTGTCTGTGTCTGTCTGTGTTTGTGAGGATGTGAGGTCGTGGAGGATTCACTTACCTTGGCAAGATATTCATGTCTCTGCTGGCTGTGAGTCAAGAGGTCAATAGACGTCTGGGCTCGGCGCTGAGTCATGGATTCACTGGATCATGGGTGTTGGCCTGCGTACCTGTGCGTGTAGGACGAAAGCTCGAGTCTTCAGAGGTCCTTGTCGTTCCAGTCTTGCTCTATGGATGCGAGACTTGGACTCTGACAACGGATCTGAGACCGGAGACTTAATTCCTTTGTACCAGGTCTCTTCGGAGAATCCTTGGCTATCTGCTGTCAGATTTGTGTGTCCAACGAGGTTGCTGAGAGAGACTCGGATGAGATTTTGTTACCTGCATAGTCCTTGAGCATCATGCGCTGGCTAGATGGACATGTGTTCGTTTCCTGACGCTTGATCGCTGCTCACCATGTTCTCTCAGCGGGAGCTCGTGAGTGGGGAGCCAGTGGCCGACCACGTGCCGTGGTTGCGAGGTTCATCAGATCTCAAGGACATGGGGATGGGCCGTGCATCTTGCCGTGGGATGGCCAGACGAGCCCCTGGGGAGTACGCGGAGAAAGTGGCACGCAAGCGACGCCGCTTTCTGCACATGCTCCCATAACCTACCTGACCTGATCCTGCTCACCAGATTCTCTCAGCGGGAGTCTCTTGATGTGGAGTGAGCCAGTGGGCCGACCACGTCCTCGTGTTGCCGCAGGGCCATCATCTCAAGGAATGGGATGGCCTGGCATCTGCGGCTGGGCGGATGGCCAGACGGAACAGCCCGAAGTACCGTCGAAAGTGGACGCATCGAGCGCGCTTTGTTCTGGCACATGCTCCATACCTGATCTGACCTGACCTGTTCTGTGTGCACAAGCCTTCATTAATCCATTAAACTCTTCAGCACATCAAAGAATACACCCGTGGAAGAACCTTACAATTTTTGGTGTCGCAAGCGTTCCAAGTCATTCATCAAGTGTTACATAAACGTCAAAGAATCCACACACGAAAACCCTTCAATCTGTTCCGGTTGTGTGCCAACAAGCGTAAGTCATTCATCATCGCCATCTCACATCAAAGAATGCACTACGAAAGAAACCGCTAATGTTCTGTTGTGACAAACGGTTTCAATCAATTATCAACTGGTATTCTCAACTATCAAATAATGCAACACCGGAGAGAAACGGCCGACAAGCCTTGTTCTGTGGTGCAAGTATTTGGCGTTCCTCATTCATCATTCGTTTGTCGAGACACCCAAAGAATTACACACGGGAGAGAAACTTCCGACAACTTGTTCTGTGGCAAATTGTTGGCGTTTTCCTCATTCATCATCGGGGGCGAACACAAAGAATACACACCGGAGAAACCTTACAACGTGGGTGCAAACATATGCCTTGCTCGTTCATCATCTGTATCTCGACAGCAGAACGAAACGATGCAGAAAGGTAACGAATGTGCCAGAAACACGTGCGAGAGAATGTACACAGGGATGGGAAGAAGAACAAGGCAAATTCCAGCGACATGCGATTGGTCAAAAAAGGATGTAGAATGTAAAAAGTACAAAAAGAACACAACAAAATAGACACGCGGACAACGGAACGAAAAAAGCAAATAGCAAAAAAGGCTGGAAAGGATGGGAGGAGACAAATGAAGGGCACTGGCATGGGCAAGACGCAGAGACTGGGATAGAACGATCAAACAGTGGGCGAGAACGGTACCATCCCACACAAGGCCAAGCAAAGTTCAGATGTGCAAGCCCTAAACCCAAGTCGGAGTACACTAATGGCTTAAAAGCTCTTATCCTAATGATAACATGTATAGTGGACACGACACCAAATACACGAGGTAATTAACGAACCGATTAGCAGGAGTAGGTTAGCAGAGAGAAAGTAAAGAAAAAAGGCCAAATCAAATGCCAGTAGGTAACCCACACCTAGGCATCAAAAGCCAAGCTGGGTCATAGATGAAGGAACAATTTGGAAAAGATCGGGCCAGGATAAGCGAGAGTATACGTAATAGGAGGGCACATAGAATAATTTTCCGCAACAACCGAAGGACACTTAAGAAATGAATGGAAGAATTAGTCCGTAGAAGATGGTGCCATGTTTGGGTCGACTGGAGTCAACAGGACAGGTGCAGTTCCTCAGTATAGTATCAGGAGGTAAATGAAAACACCACTAGACCTCTCAGTAGCAGGTAAAAACCCAAGGCTCAAACCATTCATCACTGTCACGACAAATAAGGGCACAACAAAGATTCGAGGAGCAAGTTGCGAACCGACCACAGTGCGAATACCAGTGCATCAACATAGAAATCAATCCGACGCAGTCAGAGAACGCGGGGCAGCTCGAAACTGGCCAATGTGTGGAGGAAGCATACCAGCATCGGAAAAAGTGAACCGCCAGAAAAGGGATGGATTCGGCGTACACACCATGGGAGGTAATGCGAGCAACAGATACTGGACAATAAATTACCCAGAACCAGTACCAAAGGCAAACGAAAAAAAGACAGAACAAACTACCGGGGGAAATCCAAAAAGAATAAACAAAACAGTCGGGAAAGAAATGCCTGGAGATCCATAATCATAATTGTGGGGAATAGTAACGAAAGCAGCACGATGATACCAATAAGTAATAAAGTACGTAAAAATTAGTGTATAAGTAGAATAGAGCTACATCTCTCAAGTGACAACAGAATGAGCAATACTCCCTACACCACTAGACGATCAGTAGAGCTCTAAGGTCTCTGTCATAACCGGGATTGAGAAAAGTGGGAGTAACCAGGGAGAGATGGACTTGGAGAAGCGACACGTCTTGGAGGAAAGTTTCTGTTAGGCAATTATGTCTGGTTGTCAAAGTGGTAACCCTGTTATCGGACAAAGTACTCTGAAAGTTTGAATGATGCGAATAGCCAAGCCAGCGATCATATCTTGCACGTCCCACTTTTAATGAGACGCAAGGAAAATAACTCAGAGGAGTAGCGAGGCTCTTCGCGAGACTCTCGCACGGAGGCCCCGTCGTCCAAACGGAGACCGGACCGAGAAGAGCGCAATGATCGAAGGAAAACATTCACTGCACCTATCATCAACGTCAGGTGGAGACATAGACGGACGAGAGAGGGGAAAAGAAATGGTAAGAGAGAGGGTTGTGAATGAAGTAGATGGCTGATAAAGGATATGCAGTCGTCGCTAATCATGAGCACAGGGAGTATTGCGGCGAGGTACCGCTGATGAGAGACTGCGAACGAAAAGGCTCATGCTTGTGGTCTTCCATGTATGCTGTTCCCGAAGAGCAGGCCTAACATTCCGATCAAAACTCTCCAACGCGATGAAATTAAAAGAATACGCGACCAACATGACATCAAAGAAAAAAAAGATTCAAAATGACAACCCTCACCGCACCATGCCAAAAAACCAATCTCCAACATATCCCAGCGATCAACGATCTGCCTGAGCTCTCAGGCAGACAGATGAGGAGCGAGAAGAAGCGCAGTTGCAGGATTTGAGAGGTGGAGGAAGAGATGAGGTGAGAGGCGCTCAGTGGGACAGGATCGCGCAAGCACTTCGTGGCCACTAAACGCACGCAGCGGGCGGGCGCAACTACCTCTCGCACGCACACGCGCCAATGACCGTGATGCGGCGGCAACTAACTCGCAAACCGCGCTGACGACCGAACAAAGTCGCTGAATGGACTCCCAAAACCAGGAGATCTTTTGGAGCAGCCGCTCCTCGCAGGAAGGGAGCTCTGGTCGAGGAGCAGAAAGATAGGCCAAGACTGCAGAACCAACGACTCTTCTTGCCTCTGCAATGAGATGGTGATCGCACGTGCTAAGACGCTGTGCACCGCCTCGGCACCTCCGACAGTTGGAAAAAAAACAGACTCGCTCCTCGCACTGAAGCACAAACGCCAGAACATATAGCACTCGCCACACTCGGGCCACCTAGTGCTTCTCTTCTTAAACAAGTTTACCCTAGACTGGTCAAGATGACTTGTTCTGAATTAAGACACGAATGCCTCTTGATGGATGCAAAAAAGCTGGGCGCAACTTCATGAGCGCAATACTTCCCCTGAGAAAGACGTGCAATAAACAACGGATCCTCAAACTACGACCCCAATATCCATCCACTACACTCCCCATCAAAAAACATCCCTCCAGAATCCTCCCCCTCCACTACCAACGTCCGTAGCCACCTCCCGCCAAACAAAACAAACACCTTTAACGCCTAATAGGCAATAATCTTCATTCCTTGACCCCAGAAGAGGTAAGGAATAGGAGAGGTCGAAATGAGAGCAGGTCTGTTAAAATAGCAGAAGAATAGTGCATATGAAACAGTAAGAGCACCACATGTGTGAGAGAGAAGGATAAGCATTATCAAGATTATCGTTTGTGATTATTATGAATGTTTGAGAGAGTTTTCAACAGATGCCATAAAGGGGTCATGGGAAAAGTTTGTAGAAAAATCGAACGGAAGAAGAAGAGGAAGAGGAGGAAGAATAAGAGGAAGAAGAAGAGGCGATGAAGAAGAAGAAAAAGGAAGCAGAGAGTCAGGGAGGGAGAAAGTGGTGGTTTAGATAAGAAAATAGAGAGAATTAGTGGATGAAGATGGGGTGACGTTAGGAAGTGGGGAAGATGAAAATTGAAGGGTAATGGGAGAAAAAACAATAAAGATCGATACCCGAGGGACCGTTAGGGCCTTCAAAGCCTCGGCCTCATCTTTCCCGCACGGTCAGCCTTCAAGAGGCCTCAAACACCGCGTAAGACACGATCTGCACATATCTACATCTTCTCTCAGTGTTCCCTTTGTAAAAAAAATGTCCTTATCTTTCTAAAAAAAATGGTCTGATGGCTCAGTTACATATACAGTATGTGTTATGAATAAATGGGAAATAATATATGGAATCTTTTGGTTACATGGTGATTGGCCTCGAACAATGGGGTCAAGGTCAAATGGACCCTAACAGCATTGTCATCACAGTATTACCTTTATC
>CM068964.1:93548030-93562116 GCA_035128595.1 Eptatretus atami | reverse complement strand
TAAGTCACAAATATGAAATTACACTTTTGCGGGGGCCAAATCCAAGTTTGTCGTCGAGTACATCTGAAAATAGTAAAAATCAATTTTCTTCTCATAATATTATTCGCAGTGAATCTTTCCATGCAAGTAAATATTTGTTCATATGTGGGATGCACAAACAAATTGAGACAAGAAGAAAGGACGCATATCATTGTCTATTATTTTCAAGAACATGATAGTGTACATAATATACAATTTCTCACTTTTACACTGTCAGGTAGGCTTATCCATTCTTTTGGTTATGTCCCCTAGTACTTCTATCTAAAAGTAAATCTGATGAAAGAATATCAAAGATTCCTTCATTTTGTCTGTAAGAGCACACAGTGTTTAATGGAAAAATGAAATAAAAACATGATATTATCTGAATTCCCGCGCAATTGCAACGCTATTCCGTAAGTATTCCTTGTAATTTGCATTGCCCAAAGTTTTGATGTACTGTCCAAACTGTCTTTTATCTAAGACAGGTCAATAATATAAACTAATATTAAATTCTCTATATATTTCTGACTGTGGCAATGCTTTTTACAGTTGTAAATTAAATGAAATGAAATCTCCATTGAAACACAGTACATGTAACTCCTTCAGTCACTCATCTGAGTCGCTGGCTCAGAGGTCAAACAAACTTCATCATTAGTTTCAGCCCTCATCCCACATCGTCGCAACAATGTTGGTTCTCTGTTCACACGCAAGTCTGAAACTTCTGGGCAGGTGCATCATGGGTAATACCCTCAAACTGAAAAACCCAACCAAACATCTCAGTCTATCTCATTGTCCATCCATGGTTGTTGCGGAATTTGGGGGTGCATCTGGCTTGTCATGGTTTAGTTGAATGTAAACTTGGTAGTTAACCGGCGTCACATGCAGATTGTGAAGAATCTGATCTGTGGTGGGATGCGGAAGGACGTGGATTGTTTTCATCTGACCCCACTTCCGTGCTCTGGCTTTTTATTCTCACGCGTACGTTTTCCTGTATTGTGTCATTATAGATGTGTCTAATAGTGAATGTGGCCATTTTGCTGAACCACCTCTGTGTGCACTGGAAGTGTTTTGCCAACATCTTTCAAAAGATTGCGTGCCGTCCTGAGTTCCTGTCCTTTTTCATAAACTGTGTTTTTCCATGTCCATTAGAAGCCAGATGTTTATCAGATCCACTATGGATGTGTAATGGGATTAATATTTCAGCTACATCATCAGAGCAAAGGTCTCTCAGCTGATGATTTTGTCTTTCCGTTTGATAGCAAGGGTGCCCTCCACTTGATGTGCAACATATGCAGAAAGAATCACTACATCTGTGTCCTCGGATCAAATCACGACTGTCTCCATTTTTTCCTGCTTTTCGGATTTGTGAAATAGATGAAAACAGCATTGTGTCCACCTCAATGTGACTACATTCAAATTCTTCCATCCACAGCATTGTGTCCACCTCAATGTGACTACATTCAAATTCTTCCATCCTTTCTCCGGAGGAGATGTTCCAACAGATTTGCCTGATGGAGTAACAAAAGTCAATTTCTCTAATGATTTTTTTTACAAGCTTGGTGAACTCATCGTTTAGAAACTTTTGCAGGCTTGTTTTGTTTCCCCTGATTGCTGAAACAGCACCTGGAAGTTCTTTGTGGCAGGAAACTATCTGATGTTTTCATGTACACATTTCGGACCCACTCCTATATGCTGTCGTGGATTTACGACGCTCATGCCACTGTCTTTGATGGAATTTTCCACACCATAGGCATTCATTTACAAAAACAATCTGGCATGCTCTGATACAACATCTGGCTTCTATGGACATTGGGAAAAACACAGTTTATGAAAAGGAACAGGAACTCAGGAGGCACGCCAATCTTTTGAAAGATGTTGGCAAAACACTTCCAGTGACACAAGAGGTGCTTTCAGCAAATGGCCACATTCACTATTAGACACATCTATAATGACACAATCAGTAAAACGTTAGGTGAAGCCAGAGCACGGAAGTGGGGTCAGATGAAAAACAAGTCAAGTCCCGCATCCCACTAGATCCAGATTCTCACAACTGCATGTGACGCGAGTTAACTACCAAGTTTTACATTCAACTAAACTATGACAAGCCGGATGCACCCCAAATCCACAACCATGGATGGACAATGAAAGACGGTAGATGTTGTCAGTGAGGTATACCATGATGCACCCCAAGAAGTTTACATGACTTGGTTTGAACAAGAACAGACATTGTTGCACGATGGATGAGGCTGAAAGTAATGATGAAGTTTGTGACTCTGGAGCCAGCGACTCAGATAGTGACTGAAGGATTACATGTATGTGTTTCAATGGAGATTTCATTTCATTTAAATTTCAAACTGTAAAAACATTGCCATAGTCAAAATATAAGAGATGTTAATATTATTTTATTTAGACTGTCTTAGATAAAAACAGTTTGGACAGTACATCAAACTTTGGTCAATGCAAATTAACAGAATACTTACCGGGAAAGCGTCAATTGCCGGAATTCAGATAATTAATGTTTATTTCATTTTTCCATTGAAACACTGTTGCTCTAACAGACAAAATGAGGAATCTTGATATTCTTTCATCATATTACTGTTCGAGATAAAGTACAGGAGGGACAATCAAAAGAATGGTATAACCTACCTGAACAGTGTAAAAGTTGAGAAATTGATATTATGTACACATATGTTCTGAAAATAAAGACAATGATTGCGTCCTTCTCTTCTTGTCTCAATTTGTTGTGCACTCTCACATATAAACAAACATTTACTTGCATGAAAAGATTCACTGCCAATAATATTATGAGAAGAAAAATTGATTTTTTTACTATTTTCCAGATGTTTACTCGACGACAATCTTGGATTTGGCCCCGAAAAGTTATATTTCATATTTTGTGACTTAACCCTTAAATATAACAATCTGGAATGGTAATATATGACATCCTTGACCTTCAAAACATATTTTGACCCAAAATCATAAAAATCGGACATGTAGAACCAAAATATGCAATTTTTGAATATCTGGAAGTAGGCATGGCGGCCATTTTGAATTTTCGCATCTGGCCGAGTTAGCCCACATTTCACGAGGTTCATCCAGCTCATTTAATCAGCACCTCAAATGACTAAAATCAACCTTCAAACCTTGGCCCGGAAAAACGGTCACGGGACCTATTGTGGGAACTTCTACTATAGTATGGCAATGTCAGCTCTAATGTTGGATTCGCTATTCTGCGAGATATCCCTTATGTCGGGTTTTCCGTCTGTCTGTCTGTGTGTGTGTGTGTGTGTTGTGTGTGTGTATGTGTTCTGCAACGCGAGGCTCCACAGCACGAACCAGCGAACCGATTCGATGAAACTTTGCCAACATGGTGCAGTATTTGTTCGGAGATGTGCGCGTTTGAATTTTCGTTGCCTAGCAACCACCTGTTGCTGTGCAGCGGCCAAAAAACCGCGTACAGTATTTTCAATAACTTGTTCCTTCAGTTTTGATGTAGAGAAACGAGACTTCGGAATTAAACACTTCGAGATATTTAGAAAAATTTTACTCGAGCCGATTTTGATTGAGGTTTTATTTTTCCAATGGTAGTCCTTCAAAAATCGGGTGTCTATTCACCGTCATTTTTTATGAGGGGCTTAGGAAAGTGGGCGAGCCTTAGGGAAAGTGGACGTGGTTGATGAAAAAGTGTGCGTGGCTTATGGAAAGTGGGCGTGGCTTATGAAAAATATTGTGTGGCTCAGGAGGTGTGGTCAAACAAGAGCATTGAGAGAAGTTTATCGGGTTTTCCGTCTGTGTGGTGTGTGTTGTGTGTGGTGTGTGTGTGTGTGTGTGTGTGTGTGTGTGTGTGTGTGTGTGTGTCCTCTGCAACGCGAGGCTCCACAGCACAAACCAGCAAACCGATATTTATCTATTACGGAAAACGATTCCCCACCCACACACCACCTCCAATTATTTATTTACGGAAAACGATTCCCCACCACACACCACCTTTAATTATTTATTATTTACCGAAAATGAATCCCCACCCACACACCACCTCCAATTATTTATTTATTTACCGAAAACGATTCCACGATCCACACACCACCTTTAATTATTTATTTATTTCCCCGAAAACGATCCACCACCCACACCCCACCTCCAATTATTTATTTTATTTACCATTTCGGATTCTCCTCCCGACACACCACCTCCAATTATTTATTTATTTGCCGTAAACGATTCCCACCCACACACCACCCCAATTATTTATTTATTTACCGAAAACGATTCCACGACCCACACGCCACCTCCAATTATTTATTTATTTCCGAAAACGATTCCACGACACACACCCCACCTCCAATTATTTATTTATTTACCGAAAACGATTCCACGACCCACTCCCCCCTCCCAATTATTTATTATTTAAAGTGGGCGTGGCTTATGAAAGTGGGCTTGGCTTATGAAAAATATTGTGTGGCTCAGGAGGTGTGTTCAAACAAGAGCATTGAGAGAAGTTTATTGGGTTTTCCGTGTGTGTGTGTGTGTGTGTGTGTGTGTGTGTGTGTGTGTGTGTGTGTGTGTGTGTGTGTGCAATGCGAGGCTCCACAGCACAAACCAGCAAACCGATTATTTTTCAAATGGTAGTCCTTCAAAAATAGGGTGTCTATTTACCGTCATTTTTTATGAGGAGTGCCAGTTGGCAAAATATGCAATAGGAAAATCTTGCCAGGCAAGGAACAATTGTATGTGAACCATACTCTTTTGGCAATGAATCTTCATCGGTGGATCGGTCAGAATGAAAGCATCGTATCCAGCGCTTCAATCCTAGCGAATCCCTCGTCGCCTACCGGCTTGTCGGGTTTTCCGTCTGTCTGTCTGTGTGTGTGTATGTGTCTCTGCAACGCGAGCTCCACAGCACGAACCCAGCGAACCGATTTCGATGAAACTTTGCCAACATGTGCAGTATTTGTTTCGGAATGTGCGCGTTTGAATTTCGTTGCCTAGCAACCACCTGTTGCCTGTGGCAGCGGCCGAAAAACCGCGTACAGTATTTTCAATACTTGTCCTTCAGTTTTGAATGTGGAGAAACGAAGACTTCGGAATTAAACACTTCGAGATATTTAGAAAATTTTACTCGAGCCGATTTTTGATTGAGGTTTTATTTTTCAAATGGTAGTCCTTCAAAATCGGGTGTCTATTCACCGTCATTTTTTATGAGGGCTTAGGAAAGTGGGCGGAGCTTAGGGAAAGTGGGCGTGGCTTATGAAAAATATTGTGTGGTCAGGAGGTGTGGTAAACAAGAGCATTGAGAGAAGTTTATCGGGTTTTCCGTCTGTGTGTGTGTGTGTGTGTGTGTGTGTGTGTGTGTGTGTGTGTGTGTGTGTGTGTGTGTCTGCAACGCGAGGCTCCAGCACAAACCAGCAAACCGATAACACTGAACAACAAAAATTTTTACTGGAGATGTGTAAAGTGATTTAGACTAATTTGGGTACGCTGATTTCAAAAATCATAACCGTTTTGCTGTATCACGTCAGGATTTTCAGTAACAGAAATATTCCCATTGCCAGAGGTCAGGATTTCAATGAAATTTAACAAAAATTCATTAATTCATTTATTTCATCATGAACTTTAAAATTATAGAAATTACAGAAAAACTCCACTAGAATGTAATTAAAAATGCTTTAGGCATTTGGCTTTGCGTTTGTGCTGTCCTGTGTCAGTTTCACGATGCAGGAACCAGCAGAAATCGCCCATCATGTTCGGGTTGTGCCGCCCTTGGTAACGCGTCTCCATGAGTGAAATCTCTTGGTGGAATCGCTCGCCGTGCTCGTCCGAGACTGCTCCAAGTTGTCAGGAAGAAGTTCAGGTGCTGGTGTAGGAAATGGATTTTCAGGGACATCCTGGAGCCAAGTTTCCTGAAGGTTCCAGCAGCTGCTGCACTATTTCTTCATAGTTGTCCGCCGCGCTCGTTCCCAAAGAAGTTGTCCGTCACAGCTTTGAAGCTCCTCACGCTGCCAGCTCTTTGGGGTTTAGAGTTGTCGGAAAAGTTTCGTCCTTCATAATCTGTCGGATTTGGGTCCAACAAAGACACCAGCCTTGATCTTGGCCTCCGACAAGGTGTTGCCAAACTTTTCCTTGAGGTATAAAAACCCAGCGCCATTCAGATCCATTGCCGTACAAAACTTTTCATCAAGCCGAGCTTTATGTGGAGTGGTGGAAGGAAAACCTTGGCTGGGTCGACAAGGGCGACATGCTTCACGTTGTGTCGACCAGGTACATGCTCTTTTCGCTCTTCCCAATCTTTCTTCGTCCAGTGATTCTTGTCGTCTCTGCTATCCCAGAGACAAAGGAAGCACATGTATTTCGTGTAGCCTGACTGCAGCCCTAACAACAGCGCCACCACTTTCAAGTCTCCGCAGATGTGCCAGTTGAAGTCATTGTACTTGATGGAATCAAGCAGCTGCCGCATAGTCTCATAGGTCTCTGTCATGCCGAACGCGTGAGCCAGTGGGATGATGGTTTCTCGTTGCCATTGTGGAGCAAAACAGCCTTCAAGCTGTTCTTCCCCGAGTCGATGAAGAGGCGCCAGTGTGCAGGATCGTGATCACACCAATTCTTTCAACAGACCGTTGATGTCACTGCAGAATGTCATCGTGTCTTCCATCTCAAAGAACTCAGCCATGTCTCTGTGACGTGCTCTGAACAAGGATATCTGTGTTTAGGTTCAAGTAGATTCCACTGCTGCAGCCTTGATCCAAGCAGCTCTGCCTTCGCCTTTGACAGCGAGAGATCTCTTACAAGATCATTTAAGTCTCCCTGGTTCAGAAGGTGTGATTCTTGAGTGTCGGGTTCAAAAGGTTCATCATCACCATCCTCTTCACCACTGCTTACAGCTATGTTCTGATCAGCTGGAGGTGTTGGAACGGGTTCTCGTCATCATGAGGCACAAGTTTACGAGCAGAGACGCAGTCAGCGTACTTGATGTGACCTTTATTCTTCTTGTTGAAGCCGGCGATGCTTGTGCAGCAGAAATAACAATCATCATGATGATTCTGCGGCTCACGCCATATCATGGGCACCGCAAATGGCATGCTCGCGCGCTTGCCCACCAACCACTGAGTCAAGGTTGTGTGACAGCTTGTGCAGCAGATGTGTGGTGCCCAGCTCTGTTCTTGGTCCCCACCTTACACCCGAAGTAGTGAAAGTAGGC
Source organism: Eptatretus atami (assembly GCA_035128595.1). NCBI lineage: Eukaryota > Metazoa > Chordata > Myxini > Myxiniformes > Myxinidae > Eptatretus > Eptatretus atami. The sequence goes on along the minus strand of CM068964.1, from coordinate 93,554,903 downwards.
GGCCTTCATTTTCACTGCTGTAGATATACTTCGCTGTTGATCTTTTTGGTATACCGACCACAGACATAACAGAAGTTGTCAGGATGATTGGTACAGGAACGCCTACTCATCTTTATCTGAAAGAAAGAAATATAACACAAGTTAACAACAATTGTACGAAATAGACATGTTAAAGACATATGTAAATTTCATTGAAATCCTGCCTTCTAGGCAATGGGAATATTTCTGTTCCTGAAAATCCTGACGTGAACAGCAAAACGGTTATGATTTTTGAAATCAGCGTACCCAAATTAGTCTTAATCACTTTACACATCTCCAGTAAAAAAAATTTTTTGAAATTTGTTGTTCAGTGTAATTTATTTATTAACCGAAAATGGTTCCCCACCCACACACCACCTCCAATTATTTATTTATTAACCGAAAACGATTCCCCACCCACACATCACTCCAATTATTTATTTATTTACCGAAAACGATTCCACGATCCACACATCACCTTTAATTATTTATTTATTTATTTACCGAAAATGATTCCACCATCCACACACTACCTCCAATTATTTATTTATTTACCATTTCGGATTCTCCTCCGACACACCCACTTCCAATTATTTATTTATTTACCGAAAACGATTCCATGACCACACACACCGCCTCCAATTATTTATTTATTTACCGAAAACGATTCCACGACCCACACACACCTCCAATTATTTATTTACCGAAAACGATTCCACGACCCACACCCACCTCCAATTATTTATTATTTACCGAAAACGATTCCACGACCCACACACCACCTCCAATTATTTATTATTTAAAGTGGGAGTGGCGTAGGAAAGTGGGCGCGGCTTATGAAAAATATGTGTGGCTCAGGAGGTGTGGTCAAACAAGAGCATTGAGAGAAGCTTATCGGGTTTTCCGTTGTGTGTGTGTGTGTGTGTTGCGCGCAACGTGAGGCTCCACAAGCACAAACCAGCAACCGATTATTTTTCAAATGGTAGTCCTTCAAAAATAGGGTGTCTATTTACCGTCATTTTTTATGAGGAGTGCCAGTTGGCAAAATACGCAATAGGAAAAATCTTGCCAGGCAGAGGAACAATTGTATGTGAACCAATACGTCTTGGCAATGAATCTTCGTCGGTGGATCGGTCAGAATGAAAAGGCATCGTATCCAGCGCTTTGATCCTAGCGAATCCTTCGTCGCCTACCGGCTTGTCATTATATAACTCCCTTTTATATGCAATATTTCACAAACTAGCCCTTGGGAATGTGGTATTTTAAAACTAATCAAACCTCCTAAGGTGCGGTACTTCATGTCTTCTTGAGGGTAGAGGCACACAGGGAACAACTAAAATCGCTGCGCACGACTGTGGTTTCGCTGGCTCCTGGTACATGCACTCTGAGGTGGTAGTTACCTGAAAATATGTCATTTCAGTACCAGGTTGATCTAATAATCCAAAATAAGGAATTAACAGTATTTGTACCTTACCAATGCAGTTAAAGCAATGTAATAAACACAACTGTACATGCACATAATGCCTGATATATTCACACATGTAATTTCAGTGTTCATAACACACTTTTAATGAGATTAAAGATGATGTAGATAATGCAGGCCCTGCCATATTCATAATGTCAAGGTGCCGGCGTCACGGGGAACCACGAGGGAGGGGCTGTCTCAGGTTCCTCTCTGGACTCACCGGGAATCGCAGGTCGTCGCACATGGATAACTTTGTGTCACGAATGGTCGCTAATCGACCGCGAACACCAATAACTTCACCAAGTGACTTCGGGTCCTCCATCAAACAACCGTTTACCTCAGGACACGTGACCTCATTATCATGGATCATACCCTCGGTACGTACTTGCATAATTCAGATTACTTACCAGATCAGGTGCAGCCAAGGGAGCTGCCAAGTACGTACCAGCTATTGAATATATTATTGGGGAATAACGTCCTGGCTAAGCTAGGGTGCAGGCCATGCTGGACCAATGGAGGAAAGACACGAACGAACTGGGAACATTTCTAACAACACATTATTTAACCCGAATGCGAGGAAAGTTAGTGGCACAGTGAATGGATTTATTGCAAATGTACAGCAGGGAAAGCAAGGAATTGTGTGGTGCGGCAAAAGGCAAACAATACTACAAAAGACACAGTGCAGAGTTATCCAATAGTTCTTACACAGTCTTAACTTACGCTATGGCAGGTGCCATCACACACGCACGCACGCACGCACAAAACCCCGATGACAATTAGAGATAGCCCAGATAGAAAGAAACAGTTGAGGATTTAATGACCTCGCAATACCTAGTGTGGCCGGCAGACCTGCGCAGCCCAGAACCGTTAGGAAAGGGGAGGAGGGAGAAATACTGAGGTGTCTAGGGTACGTGTTTGAGAAATGCAAGTGTCATGCAATGTGGGATGTGGCATAGTGTAAGAGGAAAAATGTGACGTGCAGGTCAGTTTGGTTTGCCCTTTTAGCTCGCTCTTGGATCCTTCCCTGAAAGAAGTTTGTCGGGCTTGATTATAGTTGATTACTCTTTTGGGTCCATGGTAGACGAGAGATCGATGGTAGAAGAAGGATGTGTGAGAGAAAGACTATCGTAATCGTGTAAGAATCTGTATGTGCAAGTGTCGCTGGGGATGCAGCCTTAATGAGCGTCGATTGAACAAGAGCAGCCCCAGATCACAGCAGTAGCGCATGATCCCACAGACTCGTGGCGCCCCTCACTCAGTGTCAAAGCTTGTCTTCCTTGGGCCGTCTGTCTTCCCAGCGAGGTCTGATGTCTGGCGAGGTGTGTTTGAGTTCTGCTCCAGCTCGTTCCGTCATCTTCTGCTCCTTGGCGAGTTCTCTCTGTCCCTGGTGATCTGCCAACTGCGTATTGCTCCGAATGAGCCACATTAACTCTTTTTATGAGCCCGGACAAGGTAGGAGCCAGAAATTGGATTAAACGGGGCTGTTAGCGAAATCAAGCTCCCCATTGGTCCATAGCAGTCGTGGCCATGCCCCGCCAGGCCCTGAATGCGAAAAATGCCTTGTGGTGTGGAGACAATTCTGTACGGTTTGTCCAGTTTCCGTGTGTGTGTGTGTGTGTGTGTGTGTGTGTGTGTGTGTGTGTGTGGTGTAACAGACTCACGTGTCGCCATCACTCGGTCTGCTGTCATTCCGAGGAGGCATTCAAACAGAGCCCCATCCACGATTCCGAAAGTTTCTCCTGTAAAATTTCTCCATCCTCGATGAGGTGTCAAAGTCTGCGATGTCCATCCTTAATTCTGAGTCTCAGAAAACGAAAACCCGTGGCTCGCATTATGTTGTTTGCCTCGAAGCTCTCCACCGGGGGTCGAAACCTCAGTGAGCAAGGTAGCAGGTTTTCTTTGAGGCAGATGTGGTTAAATCACAGATGCAGGTACTCCATGGCACGTCACTTGTGGGACTTCACGAACAGGTGGCAAAGCTTCCAGGTTTGCACTCCATAAGCATTCGTTATAGTTTGTATAAGATTGGGGCAGTTGGGATTACACATTTTTAAAGAAGAAGGTGCTTCCAACCAAAGTAAAAAACTAGATCGACTCCGCTAATTTGAGCAAAAAAGCAAGAGCAGACCCGGCCTCGGGCAACGTTTCGCCGGCTTCGCAGCCAGCTTCATCAGGCACAATATAATCTATTGAGGATTCTATAGATTCAATAGCATCTATGTGCCTGATGAAGCCGGCGAAATGTGCCTGAGACCGTCTGCTCTCGCTTTTTTGCTCAAATTAGCAGAGTCTATCTAGTTTTTTACTTTGGTTGGAAGCGCCTTCTTTTTCTTTAAAAAAAAATTTTTTTTTAATTATAGTACTTACTCTGGTGTTCTGCCTGAAGGCAGATCCAGTACTGCTGAAACAGTTTCTGGCAAGCTTTATTCTGGGTGGTTTGCCATAATATTTATACATGTATACTGTATATCCATGGTATCTGAACTGTCAATGGCACGAAACCGTTGAAGTTGTTAATTGCAGATTATTTGAAATGATGTAGCATATGTGGATTATCAGAATATAATTTCTTTTCTTTCATGTTTGTTATATTTGTATAAATGTCACATCATATGTAAATTTGTACATTAATTCCAGTCACACAGGGCAGTCCTTGTTAGAGCACAAGTAGAGAGCGCTCTGAGTGTACTTTGTCACAGCCGTCAAGCAAAGAACCAACACCTCAACAACAAGGTATCGCAGTGGGAGTCGTGTGCGTGGAATGTGTTTGTGTGGAACGTGTACCCAGGCAATGAGGGCACATTGCTCAAATGTAGAGCAAAATGAGCTGGGGGAGGCAGAAGAGAATTCGGCATTCAGCTGCAGTACTGCACAAAACTTGTTTTAAAATGAAGGCACCACCAACTAGTCTTGGTGGTAAGTAGGTAGGTTCACATCCTGAAGTTTTGACCATGGAGTGTCTTCATCTGGAACTGTGCAGATATATTGGTGTGGAGGTAGAGGTGGTGGGGGTGGAGTATTGTGGCGGAAAGCATGCCTGGATCATAGAGGGGTGTATGATCATGTGACTGCAGTTTGCAGGTGGTGAGTCTGAACATCCTGTACACCATGGGAGGATACATGACATCTGGTGTACGATCCTGCACAGCCCCAAATGAACACCACTTGATGAGCGAAACATTGGACTTGTGATGCCTGTATTTTCCAACGGGACACCTATATATAATGGAATCACCAGAAGAAAAAAAATTCCATCTTATTTGCAAATTAACTAGAACGGCCACTCAGTAGAGTGCATACCTCCGCCAGGCTCATGAGTTTACGTTTTGTATTCCATTGATAGGTCGGATCTGCATTTGAACCTCAACTAAAATTTAATCGGCTTGTTCTTGTCAGCTAACCGACTCATCCACCAAGTTTTGGCCGAATCCGTCCCTAACTTTTTGAGATATCGTGCTATATATCGTTTTAGCCCTATCACTCAATGGTGAAGAATCACTTTAAAAATTCTCGGATCCGGATTTGATTCTTCACCAAATCTAATCATTTCAAACTGTTCACATACCCAAGCTCTCCACCAAATTGTCTGAATCCATTCACAGCTTTTTGAGATATTTTGTTCAAAAATAAACAAACAGACGGACAGGGGTGAGAACATAACCTCCATCCACCTTCGGTTGTTATATATTATTAGTTCATTATCATTGTATATACGTTGTACCTGATTTTCACTTTGAATACTCTCCATCAAAGAGAGACTTTTATAGCAATGAAACACACTGCAGAAACAAGAAAACAAAGCACCATGCAAAAAGGTAGAGCACTTTTAAAGAACGTATTACTCTTACAAGAAACTTCAAATGTTACAATTGTCTTTCCTCCGCATGCTTCTAATACCTCCGCCAGGCCAGGTGATTTACGCATTTTTAATTTGCAACCACTGAGCGGAGAGACAAAGCCTTTTTGACCTCCTTGTACCAGAGATTTGTGAAACACCTCGATATACTGACCGGACGTCCCGTATTTTACAGGATCATCCCGTTTTATACCGAAATGTCCTGCATGACATTTCGTACCTCCCAGGCATGCAATTTTCCCTGTATTCTCAGTATTGTGGCTTACTTCAGTCATAATGCCAATTACCGTGATGCAGCTGGCCTGTACATACACAGTGTGGCCTATAATGCTTGAGAAATCTTTCTGGCATCTTTAAATGCTTAAAACCTCAGCTTCAGGGAGCTTCACCACCTGGCCCCTGCAAGGGGCCTACGGTGACCCACCTTGACCCATATCTGAGCATCCCCTTTTTCACAAGAGCTGCTCACCTTGCCCTGGTGTACAGTAATAGTGGTGTTTGAGTAAAATGTGCATTAAGCATTCATATGGACACTAACAGCGTGAGCTAGATGCCTGGCCTGTTCTGGTTGACCAGGAGAAGGTTTCCAAGCTCTGCGTCATGCTCCGTCACGCTAGATGGGTCCAGCTGTAACCGAAATCGAAATGCAGCTCCCAGTGGTCGTGCATCTACAAAAAAGGCAATCACTATATAGTTCATCAATTTCAAAAATACAGCACACAATATACAAACGGCACATCAAGAAGGTTTGAAGAACAAATCAACATATGATATCAAACACAAACCTGGCTGTACACCTCGAGTTATCTTGTCCTCTCGCTGTTTTGCGTATGTCATTAAGGGGCTTGTCACACCTTGACGTTTATAGCCAGCGTATGGCAACGTATCAAATGTATGTAAAACGCTGGCGTACGCTGACTATTGATGTTTTTTTTAAGTTTTTGGCGTATTCATAACGAGTTGGACGTATGCATAACGTATTAGTAAAGTACACAGAATGTTTCGATAACTTATAGATAACTTATACCAACGAATGCCTTAGCGTGTTGTCGGCGTTCACAATGTATCCCAACGATAGTCTAACATATGCATAGCGCGGCAGCATATCGCCGACAGATCACGTGGCGTAGCCTATTAAAAGGCTGCCGCTCGACGATTCAAATCATAACGCAACTAGACATCGAAGTGTCAAGGCCCTGTCACACCTTGACGTTTTAAGCCAGCGTATGCCGACGTATGAAAAATTTGCCGAATACGCTGGCACACGTCGAATACGTTATGGGTAAGTTTTGTATATGTTAAGAGCAACGCTTGGCATACATCGTAGTACGCCGAGCACGTCGACAAATTTTAAGCCTCTCAAAAAATTTTCCGAAGTATGCAGCGAATGAAACTTAGTCTTAATCACTTTACACATCTCCAGTAAAAAAAAATTTTTGAAATTTGTTGTTCAGTGTAATTTATTTATTTACCGAAAATGGTTCCCCACCCACACACCACCTCCAATTATTTATTTATTTACCGAAAACGATTC
>CM068964.1:93529999-93540485 GCA_035128595.1 Eptatretus atami | reverse complement strand
TAAATCATAACCGCACTAGAAATCGAAGTGTCAACATCACCGTCATGCCGAAGAAAGAAAAAAACAAACAAAAAAACCCAAAAAACATGGAGTCTGGAACACTGACGGGTTCCTCCGCTGAAGCCCATTTTTATATACCAATTCCCTTAAACGCTGCCAATACGCCATTATACGGTAGCTGTAAGTTAGAGCACGCTGAAGCACGCTGGCATACGTCGTAGTACGCCGAGCTCGTCGACAAATTTTAACATGCTCAAATTTTTCGACGTATGCCAGCGTATGACTCACACGTTCCGCTTACGCTGGCCATAAGTTGTAGGCACGTTACGCGATTGTTGACACACGTCGACACATGTACTTGTAAGTTACTCATAAGTCGAAACACGTCGAGGTAATGTTTAGCGTACCCGAAACTTATTTCTAACCTATGAGTAACGTGTTGTAGGCACGTTACGCGATCGTTGACACACGTCGGACACACGTACTTGTAAATTACTCATAAGTCGAAATACGTCGAGGTAATGTTTAGCGTACCCGAAACTTATTTTCTAACCTATGAGTAGCGTGCTTTGAACCTATCTGTAACGTTATCTCCAACGCATATTGACGTATGTAGACGTATTTGACGTCTTCCGGACGACCACAGAACTTACTGAACGTGTTTCTAACTTACAGCTACCGTATAATGGCGTATTGGCAGCGTTTAAGGGAATTGGTATATAAAAATGGGCTTCAGCGGAGGAACCCGTCATGTTCCAGACTCCATGTTTTTTGGGTTTTTTTGTTTGTTTTTTTCTTTCTTCGGCATGACGGTGATGTTGACACTTCGATTTTAGTGCGGTTATGATTTAAATCGTTGAGCGGCAGCGATTAAATCGTTGAGCGGCAGCCTATGAATAGCCTACGCCACGTGATCATCGACGATACGCTGCCGCACGCTATACATACGTTAGACTATCGTTGGCATACGTTGTGAATGCCGACAACACGCTAAGCATTCGTTGGTCTAAGTTATCTATAAGTTATCGAAACGTCTGTGTACGTTACTAATACGTTATGCATTTGTCCAACTCATTATGAATACGCTAAAAACTTAAAAAAAAACATCAATAGTTCAGCGTAGAAAAACATTAAAAAAAAAAAAGCCGAAGAAAACTTCGAAGAATGCTGCAAAGAAGTCTCCTGGCCGTGGCCGTGGACACGACGCAAGGAGGATCCATTCATCACCCACACCCTCCCCATCACACTCACCTACTACTATGACATGGACCTACTACTACTACTAATGACACGCTCACCTACTACTACTACTATACTGATACTACTGACATGGTAGTACTACTGATACTGATACTAAAGTCACGTGACCATCTCGATCCCTTCTCACTGCGTGGCATTCGCCGCCACTTACAATAATTGTGCCAACAGTACCGGCCCCCATGGGGCATTGTGCCCGTTTCACCAGACACCAGGCCGGGAAAAGTGTCCTGGATTTCTTGCATGAGGTTCCAAAAAATGCATTCGCCTCTTTTACTCCATCTTCCAAATTGCATTTCAAGCTCATGCATGAGCCTTACAGGCGTCACATGTAGGACATTGACGTCAGAAGATCATGATATGATTATACGGTAGCTGTTAAGTTAGAAACACGTTCAGTAAGTTCTGTGGTCGTCCGGAAGACGTCAATCAAATACATCTACATACGTCAATGTGCGTTGGAGATATGTTACACATAGTTCAAAGCACGTTACTCATAGGTTAGAAATAAGTTTCGGGTACGCTAAACATTACCTCGACGTGTTTCGACTTATGAGTAAATTACAAGTAACGTGTGTCGACGTGTGTCAACGATCGCATAACGTGCCTACAACTTATGGCCTGCGTATGCGGAACGTGTGAGTCATTCGCTGGCATACTTCGAAAATTTTGAGCATGCTTAAATTTGTCGACGTGCTCGCGCGTACTACGATGTATGCCAAGCGTGCTCTTAACATATACAAAACTTACCCATAACGTATTCGACGTGTGCCAGCGTATTCGGCAAATTTTTCATACGTCGGCATACGCTGGCTAAAACGTCAAGGTGTGACAGGGCCTTGACACTTCGATGTCTAGTGCGGTTATGATTTGAATCGTCGAGCGGCAGCCTTTTAATAGGCTACGCCACGTGATCGTCGGCGATATGCTGCCGCGCTATGCATATGTTGAACTATCGTTGGCATACATTGTGAACGCCGACAACACGCTAAGCATTCGTTGGTATAGTTATCTATAAGTTATCGAAACATTCTGTGTACTTTACTAATACGTTATGCATACGTCCAAACTCGTTATGAATACGCCAAAAAACTTTTTAAAAAAACATCAATAGTTCAGCGTACGCCAGCGTTTTACACATTTTGATACGTTGCCATACGCTGGCTAAAACGTCAAGTGTGACAGCCCCTTAACTGACATACGCAAACAGCGAGAGGACAAGATAACTCGAGGTTGTACAGCCAGGTTTGTGTTTGATATCATATGTTTGATTTGTTCTTCAAACCTTCTGATGTGCCGTTTGTATTATGTGTGCTGTATTTATGAAATTGATGAACTATATAGTGATTGCCTTTTTTGTAGATGCACGACCACTGGGAGCTGCATTTCGATTCGGTTACAGCTGGACCCATCTAGCGTGACGGAGCATGACGCAGAGCTTGGAAACCTTCTCCTTGGTCAACCAGAACAGGCCAGCATCTAGCTCACGCTGTTAGTGTCCATATGAATGCTTAATGCACATTTTACTCAAACACCACTATACTGTACAACCAGGGCAAGGTGAGCAGCTCTTGTGAAAAAGGGGATGCTCAGATATGGGTCAGGTGGTCACAGGTGTCACGTAGCCCCCTTGCAGGGGCCAGGTGGTGAAGCTCCCTGAAGCTGAGGTTTTAAGCATTTTAAGATGCCAGAAAGATTTCTCAAGCATTATAAGGCCACACTGTGTATGTACAGGCCAGCTGCATCACGGTAATTGGCATTATGACTGAAGTAAGCCACAATACTGAGAATACAGGGAAAATTTGCATGCCTGGAGGTACGAAATGTCATGCAGGACATTTCGGTATAAAACGGGATGATCCTGTAAAATACGGACGTCCGGTCAGTATATCGAGGTGTTTCACAAATCTCTGGTACAAGGAGGTCAAAAAGGCTTTGTCTCTCCGCTCAGTGGTTGCAAATTAAAAATGCGGTAAATCACCTGGCCTGGCGGAGGTATTAGAAGCATGCGGAGGAAAAGACAATTTTAACATTTTTGAAGTTCTTGTAGAGTAATACGTTTCTTAAAAGTGCTCTACCTTTTTGCATGGTGCTTTGTTTTCTTGTTTTGCAGGTGTGTTTCATTGCTAAAAAGGTCTCTCTTTTGATGGAGAGTATTCAAAGTGAAAATCAGGTACAACGTATATACAATGATAATGAACTAATAATATATAACAACCGAAGGTGGATGGAGGTTATGTTCTCACCCCTGTCCGTCTGTTTGTTTATTTTTGAACAAAATATCTCAAAAAGCTGTGAATGGATTCAGACAATTTGGTGGAGAGCTTGGGTTGTGACAAGTGTTTGAAATGATTAGATTTTGGTGAAGAATCAAATCCGGATCCGAGAATTTTTAAAGTGATTCTTCACCATTGAGTGATAGGGCTAAAACGATATATAGCACGATATCTCAAAAGTTAGGGACGGATTCGGCCAAAACTTGGTGGATGAGTCGGTTAGCGATGACAAGAACAAGCCGATTAAATTTTAGTTGAGGTTCAAATGCAGATCCGACCTATCAATGGAATACAAAACGTAAACTCATGAGCCTGGCGGAGGTATGCACTCTACTGAGTGGCCGTTCTAGTTTAATTTGCAAATAAGATGGAATTTTTTTTTTCTTCTGGTGATTCCATTATATATAGGTGTCCCGTTGGAAAATACAGGATCACCAAGTCCAATGTTTCGCTCATCAAGTGGTGTTCATTTGGGGCTGTGCAGGAATCGTACACCAGATGTCATGTATCCTCCCATGGTGTACAGGATGTTCAGACTCACCACCTGCAAACTGCAGTCACATGATCATACACCCCTCTATGATCCAGGCATGCTTTCCGCACAATACTCCCACCCCACCACCTCTACCTCCACACCAATATATCTGCACAGTTCCAGATGAAGACAACTCCATGGTCAAAACTTCAGGATGTGAACCTACCCTACTTACCACCAGACTAGTTGGTGGTGCCTTCATTTTAAAACAATTTGTGCAGTACTGCAGCTGAATGCCGAATTCTCTTCTGCCTCCCCCAGCTCATTTTGGCTCTACATTTGAGCAATGTGCCCTCATTGCCTGGGTACACGTTCCACACAAAACATTCCACGCACACGACTCCCACTGCGATACCTTGTTGTTGAGGTGTTGGTTCTTTGCTTGACGGCTGTGACAAAAGTACACTCAGAGCGCTCTCTACTTGTGCTCTAACAAGGACTGCCCTGCTGTGACTGGTAATTAATGTACAAATTTACATATGATTACATTTATACAAATATAACAAACATGAAAGAAAAGAAATTATTTCTGATAATCCACATATGCTACATCATTTCAAATAATCTGCAATTAACAACTTCAACGGTTTCGTGCCATTGACAGTTCAGATACCATGGATATACAGTATACATGTATAAATATTATGGCAAACCACCCAGAATAAAGCTTGCCAAGAAACTGTTTCAGCAGTACTGGATCTGCCTTCAAGCAGAACACCAGAGTAAGACTATAATTAAAAAAATTTTTTTTAAAGAAAAAGAAGGCGCTTCCAACCAAAGTAAAAAACTAGATAGACTCTGCTAATTTGAGCAAAAAAGCGAGAGCAGACGGTCTCAGGCAACATTTCGCCGGCTTCATCAGGCACAATAGATGCTATTGAATCTATAGAATCCTCAATAGATTTTTATTGTGCCTGATGAAGCTGGCTGCGAAGCCGGCGAAACGTTGCCGGGGCCGGGTCTGCTCTTGCTTTTTGCTCAAATTAGCGGAGTCGATCTAGTTTTTACTTTGGTTGGAAGCACCTCTTCTTTAAAAATTGTGTAATCCCAACTGCCCCAATCTTATACAAACTATAACGAATGCTTATGGAGTGCAAACCTGAGCTTTGCCACCTGTTCGTGAAGTCCCACAAGTGACGTGCCATGGAGTACCTGCATCTGTGATTTAACCACATCTGCCTCAAAGAAAACCTGCTACCTTGCTCACTGAGGTTTCGACCCCGTTGGAGAGCTTCGAGGCAAACAACATAATGCGAGCCACGGGTTTTCGTTTTCTGAGACTCAGAATTAAGGATGGACATCGCAGACTTTGACACCTCATCGAGGGATGGAGAAATTTTACAGGAGAAACTTTGCGGAATCGTGGATGGGCTCTTGTTGAATGCCTCCTCGGAATGACAGCAGACCGAGTGATGGCGACACGTGAGTCTGTTACACACACACACACACACACACACACACACACACACGGAAAACTGACAAACCGTACAGAATGTCTCCACACCACAAGGCATTTTTCGCATTCAGGGCCTGGCGGGGCATGGCCACGACTGCTATGGACCAATGGGGAAGCTTGATTTCGCTAACAGCCCCGTTTAATCCAATTTCTGGCTCCTACCCTTGTCCGGGCTCATAAAAGAGTTAATGTGGCTCATTCGGAGCAATACGCAGTTGGCAGATCACCAGGGACAGAGAGAACTCGCCAAGGAGCAGAGATGACGGAACGAGCTGGGAGCAGAACTCAACACACCTCGCCAGACATCAGACCTCGCTGGGAAGACAGACGCCCAAGGAAGACAAAGCTTTGACACTGAGTGAGGGGCGCCACGAGTCTGTGGGATCATGCGCTACTGCTGTGATCTGGGCTGCTCTTGTTCAATCGACGCTCATTAAGGCTGCATCCCACAGCGACACTTGCACATACAGATTCTTACACGATTACGATAGTCTTTTCTCTCACACATCCTTCTTCTACCATCGATCTCTCGTCTACCATGGACACAAAAAGAGTAATCAACTTATAATCAAGCCCGACAAACTTCTTTTCAGGGAAGGATCCAAGAGCGAGCTAAAAAGGGCAAACCAAACTGACCTGCACGTCACATTTTTCCTCTTACACTATGCCACATCCCACATTGCATGACACTTGCATTCTTCAAACACGTACCCTAGACACCCTCAGTATTTCTCCCTCCTCCCCTTTCCTAACGGTTCTGGGCTGCGCAGGTCTGCCGCCACACTAGGTATTGCGAGGTCTTAAATCCTCAACTGTTTCTTTCTATCTGGGCTATCTCTAATTGTCATCGGGTTTTGTGCGTGCGTGCGTGCGTGTGTGATTGCACCTGCCATAGCGTAAGTTAAGACTGTGTAAGAACTATTGGGATAACTCTGCACTGTGTCTTTTGTAGTATTGTTTGCCTTTTGCCGCACCCCACAAATTCCTTGCTTTCCCTGCTGTACATTGCAATAAATCCATTCACTTGCCACTAACTTTCCTCGCATTCTGGGTTAAATAAATGTGTTGTTAGAAATGTTCCAGTTCGTTCGTGTCTTTTCCTCCATTGGTCCAGCATGGCCTGCACCCTAGCTTAGCCAGGACGTTATTCCCCAATAATATATTCAATAGCTGGTACGTACTTGGCACTCCGCTTGGCTGCACCTGATCTGGTAAGTAATTCTGAATTATGCAAGTACGTACCGAGGGTATGATCCATGATAATGAGGTCACGTGTCCTGAGGTAAACGGTTGTTGATGGAGGACCCGAAGTCACTTGGTGAAGTTTATTGGTGTTCGCGGTCGATTAGCGACCATTCGTGACACAAAGTTATCCATGTGCGACGACCTGCGATTCCCGGTGAGTCCAGAGAGGAACCTGAGACAGCCCCTCCCTCGTGGTCCCCCGTGACGCCGGCACCTTGACATTATGAAATATGGCAGGGCCTGCATTATCTACATCATCTTTAATCTCATTTAAAGTGTGTTATGAACACTGAAATTACATGTGTGAATATATCAGGCATTATGTGCATGTACAGTTGTGTTATTACATTGCTTTAACTGCATTGGTAAGGTACAAATACTGTTAATTCCTATTTTTGGATTATTAGATCAACCTGGTACTGAAATGACATAATTTTCAGGTAACTACCACCTCAGAGTGCATGTACCAGGAGCCAGCGAAACCACAGTCGTGCGCAGCGATTTTAGTTGTTCCCTGTGTGCCTCTACCCTCAAGGAAGACATGAAGTACCGCACCTTAGAGGTTTGATTAGTTTTAAAATACCACATTCCCAAGGGCTAGTTTGTTGAAATATTGCATATAAAAGGGAGTTATATAATGACAAGCCGGTAGGCGACGAGGGATTCGCTAGGATCAAAGCGCTGGATACGATGCTTTTCATTCTGACCGATCCACCGACGAAGATTCATTGCCAAGACGTATTGGTCCAATAAAATTGTTCCTCTGCCTGGCAAGATTTCCTATTGCGTATTTTGCCAACTGGCACTCCTCATAAAAAATGACGGTAAATAGACACCCTATTTTTGAAGGACTACCATTTGAAAAATAATCGGTTTGCTGGTTTGTGCTGTGGAGCCTCACGTTGCGCGCACACACACACACCACACACACACACGGAAACCCGATAAGCTTCTCTCAATGCTGCTTGTTTGACCACACCTCCTGAGCCACACAATATTTTTTCATAAGCCGCGCCCACTTTTCCTACGCCACTCCACTTTAAATAATAATAAATGGAGGTGGTGTGTGGGTCGTGGAATCGTTTTCGGTAAATAAATAAATAATTGGAGGTGGGTGTGGGTCGTGGAATCGTTTTCGGTAAATAAATAATTGGAGGTGTGTGTGGGTCGTGGAATCGTTTTCGGTAATAAATAAATAATTGGAGGCGGGTGTGTGGGGTCGTGGAATCGTTTTCGGTAAATAAATAAATAATTGGAAGTGGGTGTCGGGAGGAGAATCCGAAATGGTAAATAAATAAATAATTGGAGGTAGTGTGTGGATGGTGGAATCTTTTCGCGTAAATAAATAATAAATAATTAAAGGTGATGTGTGGATCGTGGAATCGTTTTCGGTAAAATAAATGAATAATTGGAGGTGATGTGTGGGTGGGAATCGTTTTCGGTAAATAAATAAATAATTGGAGGTGGTGTGTGGGTGGGGAAACCATTTTCGGTAAATAAATAAATTACACTGAACAAACAAATTTCAAAATTTTTTTTTACTGGAGATGTGTAAAGTGATTAAGACTAATTTGGGTACGCTGATTTCAAAAATCATAACCGTTTGCTGTATCACGTCAGGATTTTCAGGAACAGAATATTCCCATTGCCTAGAAGTCAGGATTTCAATGAAATTTACATATGTCTTTAACATGTCTTATTTCGTACAATTGTTGTTAACTTGTGTTATATTTCTTTCTTTCAGATAAAGATGAAGTAGGCGTTCCTGTACCAATCATCCTGACAACTTCTGTTATGTCTGTGGTCGTATACCAAAAAGATCAACAGCGAAGTATATCTACAGCAGTGAAAATGAAGGCCGCCTACTTTCACTACTTCGGGTGTAAGGTGGGGAGCAAGAACAGAGCTGGGCACCACACATCTGCTGCACAAGCTGTCACACAACCTTGACTCAGTGGTTGGTGGGCAGCGCAGCGAGCAATGCCATTGCGGTGCCCATGATATGGCGTGCCGCAGAATCATCATTGATGATTGTTATTTTCCTGCTGCACAAGCATCGCCGGCTTCAACAAGAAGAATAAAGGTCACATCAAGTACGCTACTGCGTCTCTGCTCGTAAACTTGTGCCTCATGATGACGAGAACCCCGTTCCAACACCTCCAGCTGATTCAGAACATAGCTGTAAGCAGTGGTGAAGAGGATGGTGATGATGAACCTTTTGAACCGACACTCAAGAATCACACCTTCTGAACCAGGGAGACTTAAATGATCTTGTAAGAGATTCTCTGCTCTGTCAAGGCGAAGGCAGAGCTGCTTGGATCAAGGCTGCAGCAGTGGAATCTACTTGAACCTAACACCAAGATATCCTTGTTTCAGAGCACGTCACAGAGACATGGCTGAGTTCTTTGAGATGGAAGACACGATGACATTCTGCAGTTGACATCAACGGTCTGTTGAAAGAACTTGGGTGTGATCACGATCCTGCACACTGGCGCCTCTTTTCTGCGACTCGGGGAAGAACAGCTTGAAGGCTGTTTTTGCTCCACAATGGCAACGAGAAACCATCAGTCCCACTGGCTCACGCGTTCGGCATGACAGAGACTATGAGACTATGCGGCAGCTGCTTGATTCCATCAAGTAAATGACTTCAAACTGGCACATCTGCGGAGACTTGAAAGTGGTGGCGCTGTTGTTAGGGCTGCTGAGTCAGGCTACACGAAATACATGTGCTTCCTTTGTCTCTGGATAGCAGAGACGACAAGAATCACTGGACGAAGAAAGATTGGGAAGAGCGAAAAGAGCATGTACCTGGTCGACACAACTTGAGCATGTCGCCCTTGTCGACCCAGCCAAGGTTTTCTTCCACCCACTCCACATAAAGCTCGGCTTTGGAAAAGTTTTGTACGGGCAATGGATCTGAAATGGGCGTGGGTTTTTATACCTCAAGGAAAAGTTTGGCAACACCTTGTCGGAGGCCAAGATCAAGGCTGGTGTCTTTGTTGGACGCAAATCCGACAGATTATGAAGGACGAAACTTTTTCCGACAACTCTAAACCCCAAAGAGCTGGCAGCGTGGAGGAGCTTCAAGCTGTGACGGACAACTTCTTGGGGAACGAGCGCGCGGACAACTATAAGAAATAGTGCAGCAGCTGCTGGAATCTCTTCAGGAAACTTGGCTCCAGGATGTCCTGAAATCCATTTCCTACACCAGCACCTGAACTTCTTCCCTGACAACTTGGGAGCAGTCTCGGACGAGCACGGCGAGCAATTCCACCAAGAGATTTCAACTCATGGAGACGCGTACCAAGGCGGCACAACCCGAACATGATGGGCGATTTCTGCTGGTTCCTGCATCGTGAACTGACACAGAGCAGCACAAACGCAAAGCCAAATGCCTAAAGCATTTTTAAATTACATTCTAGTGGAGTTTTCTGTTAATTTCTATAATTTTGAAGCATTCATGATGAAATAAATGAATAAATGAATTTTTTGTAAATTTCATTGAAATCCTGACTTTCTAGGAATGGGAATATTTCTGTTACTGAAATCCTGACGTGATACAGCAAAACGGTTATGATTTTGAATCAGCGTACCCAAATTAGTCTAAATCACTTTACACATCTCCAGTAAAATTTTTTGTTGTTCAGTGTTATCGGTTTGCTGGTTTGTGCTGGGAGCCTCGCGTTGCAGACACACACACACACACACACCACACAA
>CM068964.1:93524999-93527499 GCA_035128595.1 Eptatretus atami | reverse complement strand
TGAAATATAACTTTTCGGGGGCCAAATCAAGATTGTCGTCGAGTAACATCTGGAAAATAGTAAAAAATCAATTTTTTCTCATAATATTATTGGCAGTGAATCTTTTCATGCAAGTAAATGTTTGTTTATATGTGAGAGTGCACAACATTGAGACAAAGAGAGAAGGACGCAATCATTGTCTTTATTTTCAGAACATGATGTGTACATAATATCAATTTTCTCAACTTTTACACTGTTCAGGTAGGTTATACCATTCTTTTGTATGTCCCCTCCTGTAACTTATCTCGAACAGTATTATTGGATGAAAGAATATCAGATTCCTTCATTTTGTCTGTAGAGCAACAGTGTTTCAATGGAAAAATGAAATAAAACATGAATTATCTGAATTCCCGGCAATTGACGCTTTCCCGGTAAGTATTCTTGTAATTTGCATTGACCAAAGTTTTGATGTACTGTCCAAACTGTCTTTTATCTAAGACAGTCATAATAAAATAATATTAACATCTCTTATATTTTGACTATGGCAATGTTTTTTACAGTTTGTAAATTAAATGAAATGAAACTCCATTGAAACACATACATGTAATCCTTCAGTCACTATCTGAGTCGCTGGCTCCAGAAGTCACAAACTTCATCATTACTTTCAGCCTCATCATCGTGCAACAATGTCTGTTCTTGTTCAACCAAGTCATGTTAAACTTCTTGGGAGTGCATCATGGTATACCTCACTGACACACATCTACGTCTTTCATTGTCCATCCATGGTTGGTGGGATTTGGGGTGCATCCGGCTTGTCATTAGTTTAGTTGAATGTAATACTTGGTAGTTAACTCGCGTCACATGCAGATTGTGAGAATCTGGATCTGGTGGGATGCGGGACGTGGACTTGTTTTTTCATCTGACCCACTTCCGTGCTCTGGCTTCACCTAAGTTTTACTGATTGTGTCATTATAGATGTGTCTAATAGTGAATGTGGCCATTTGCTGAAGCACCTCTTGTGTCACTGGAAGTGTTTTTGCCAACATCTTTCAAAGAATTGCGTGCCTCCTGAGTTCCTGTTCCTTTCATTAAACTGTGTTTTTTCCCATGTCCATAGAAGCCAGATGTTGTATCAGAGCATGCCAGATTGTTTTTGTAAATGATGCCTATGGTGTGGAAATTTCCAATCAAAGACAGTGAGCATGAGCGTCGTAAATCCACGGACAGCATATAGAGATGGGTCCAGAAATGTGTTACATGAAACATCAGATAGGTTTCCTGCCACAAAGAACTTCCAGGTGCTGTTCAGCAATCAGGGAAACAAACAAAGCCTGCAAAAGTTCTAAACGATGAGTTCACCAAGCTTGAAAAAATCATAGAGAAATTGACTTTGTGTACTCCATCAGGCAAAATTGTTGGAACATCTCCTCCGGAGAAAGGATGGAAGGAATTTGAATGTAGTCACATTGAGGTGGACACAATGCTGTGGATGGAAGAATTTGAATGTAGTCACATTGAGGTGGACACAATGCTGTTCTTCATCTATTCGCAAATCGAAAAGCAGGAAAATATGGAGACAGTCGTGATTGATGCGAGGACACAGATGTTGTGATTCTTTCTGCATATGTTGCACATCAACGGAGGGCACCCTTGCTATCAACGGAAAGACAAATCATCAGCTGCAGAGACCTTTGCTCTGATGATGTAGCTGAAATATTAATCCATTACAACATCCATAGTGGATTCTGATACAACATCTGGCTTCTATGGACATGGGAAAAAACACAGTTTATGAAAAAGGAACAGGAACTCAGGAGGCACGCAATCTTTTGAAAAGAGTTGGCAAAACACTTCCAGTGACACAAGAGGTGCTTCAGCAAATGGCCACATTCACTATTAGACACATCTATAATGACACAATCAGGAAAACGTTAGGGTGAAGCCAGAGCACGGAAGTGGGGTCAGAGAAAAACAAGTCCACGTCCCGCTCCCCACCAGATCCAGATTCTCACAATCTGCATGTGACGCGAGTTAACTACAGTTTACATTCAATCTAACATGACAAGCCGATGCACCCCCAAATCCACCAACCATGGCATACAATGAAAGACTGTGTGATGTGTGTCAGTGAGGGTATACCCATGATGCCGAACTCCAAGAAGTTTACATGACTGGTTGACAAGAACAGACATTGTGCACGATGATGAGGTCTTGACAAGTTAATGATGAAGTTTGTGACTCTGAGCCCACGACTCAGATAGTTGACTGAAGATTACATGTATGTGTTTCAATCATGAGATTTCCATTCAATTAAATTTACAACTGTAAAACATTGCCACAGTCAAATATAGAGATTTAATATTATTTTATTATGACTTGTCTTAGATAAAAGCAGTTTGGACAGTACATCAACTTTGCGTCAGCAAATTCAAGAATACTTACCGGAGAGCGTGCAATTGCCGGGAATTCAATAATTCATGTTTATTTCATTTTTCATTGAACACTGGATCTCCTCTGCTTT
>CM068964.1:93485838-93505477 GCA_035128595.1 Eptatretus atami | reverse complement strand
AGGAGGCAAGGGATGACCTTTCCCATGTGCGTGAGATGTTGGTGGTCGAGGTGTTGAGCTTTTGGTGACCGAAGGTTGAGCAAGGTGAGATGCCATTGTAAATTGGCGTGCAGATTTGAATGAAAGGGCATGCCATGAGCATGCTTGTTCATGTGGTAATTCTCTCATTGGGCTGTGCGGGTGTCTTATCGTGTATGTGTGCGTGCTTCGATTTGTATCATGGATAAAAGGAAATTGTTGGATGCAAATCAGGATCTAAAAGAAGACAGAGATATAATTATTAGACCCACGCAATGCATTTCGTCCCGTTCACCCATGAGACATGAGGGGAAGGTCTGACTGTACAAAGAATAACAAAATAACTGCCTGGGGATCACTGTATGTTGGGTGCCATTGCCTTAGAGGCATGTTGTTTTGTAGAACCGCAAGAATATATATATATACACTGCATTTATACATATACACATGCTGAAACATGGTTGGTACATATGCACACCTGCGTACTCACACGTTCTCTCTCTCTCTCTCTCTCTCTCTCTCTCTCTCTCTCTCTCTCTCTCTCTCTCTCACACACCTTTTTTCTCACACACACCTTTTAGTAATACATCTTTTTTTACTATAATTCACTGTCTGTCCATCTGTCTGTTCCCAGGTACCGCAAAAACGGCTAAACCGATCGCAACCATTTTTTGGCTGTGTAATCCTGGGACCCCTTGGAGTAAAATAGGCATAAATATAATAACATTACCCCATTGACGGCTCCCGTAGGGAGCGTGTGCTTCTAGTAGATATAATATGCACGTCGAGTATACAGTACATAGGAAAAGGTTTTTCATGAAAAAAAAGATTATTTTTCTATTCCTTCCTTCCTTCATTCATTATATTTGTCCTTCTCAACACCACTAATTTATTCTGTGTTGCTAAGAACTAATTTGTCTCTTACGTTGAAAGCTTTTCAAATGACATTTTGAAATGATGAATCTCCTTTTATTTACTTGGCTACACAAACACGTCATGCCCTTTCCTCTTCTTCCTCACACAAATCTGTCCCAATTCTGGTGAACACGGAAACTTGAGGTTTGTTTAGTTCCCAAGCAGCTAGCTAGTGCTTGCCAAGCTAGCTGCTCATTATCAACGGTTTCAAATGGAGTGCTTGCTTGAGTCCTAGCCACTTGGCGAGCGCTCTACAAGAAATTTGGTAACGGAACACACCCCTGGTCTGTTCAAGAACTGTTGACCCTTTTCTGTTTAAACCCCCTATGTGCAATGCCGCCCCCTTACTATTCTCTCTTCCATTTGACAGGCCCTTTCCCAATTCCTGAGGTGGTGATTCTGTCCGTCAATAAGTCCATTCCTCATTGTCCATTGGCCTCACTAACCCTTTCTCACCCACTGGAGTTCCTTTGGCTGTGCATACCTCTCCGACACCACCTAATGGTTATTTGTAAGGTTTACTGTCCACCCAATGATCACTACTCTCTTTATACATCTATTCCCTCTAACATGTATAAACTCGTAATCACCCATCCCAACTCTCTGTTTCTCATCTGCAGCGATTTTTAACTGTCACAATGCCAGCTGGCTGGGTGTTGGCTCGACAACAACCAGTCATTGCATTGCATTGCAGCGAAAGCCTTCTGCGACTCTGTGGGTCTGACCGAATCTGTAAACTTCCCAACCCGGATTTCTGAAACTGGTATATACATCCTCCCACCTGGTTATAGTTATGAATAACTTTCCATCCTGTTCCTCCTCTTCCCCTCTTGGCTACTTTGATGATGTTCTTGCCAGAGGCTACCTCTATCTGTGTAATACAAGCGAGCAATCCCAATGCCCCAGAATACGGCTGTTCACACAGCCTGGCCAACTGACAGGGACTGCAATCTGCCCTCTCACAAAAGGATTGGACCACCATCTCCATGATTCCATCTGAAATAGATTCCACCTGGAAATACTTTCACGAAAGCCTACTTTCTCTCATGCACCAGTTTATATGCCATATCCCATCTGCGGATATTCTATCCATCCTTTCAACTCTGGTAGATTGATTTATTTGGGGAGGTGGTTACAGTAAAGCAACTTGCTTTGCCAACATGGAAAACAAACCCGACTGAGGGTAAGTTCAGGTCACTTCTTAAGGCTCACAACAGGTGTGTGTCCATTCTGAGGCAAACCAGAAAACATCTTACAAACCTCACGGCTAGACGCTGCAACCATTAAAGTATTGAACTGGAACGCATCTCAAAATGTAAAGCCCGTTTGTATCCCCTTTGTGCTCGAACTAAACTTGACGAACACAAAAAAAAAATTTAATTGTACATTTTATTAACTTCTGTTCTCCACAATCTCATAATACAGGTTTGTTGAAGATTTGATGACAAAAGCTCCATTGGTAAAAATGTTACGGCCTGGACAAACTGAATCTGAATGGTAAACAAGGATTTTGATTGAAACTTTTATGGCTGGTCTACCACTTCACCGATGACATCATCCTTACAATTTGCTATTCCCCATTGGGAGTAGAATGAGATGTGCCAAGTTTCTAATTTTTCCGATCAGCGGTTTCAGAGATATTATGTTTTCTTCTTTTTTTTTTGCGATTAATCCAAGATGGCTGCCATGCCACGTGACCTGTGTCATCACAACCAGCATTAAAGTATTTTCCATGGGGGGGGGAGGAGGGGGTCATTCCTACCCTGAAAATTTTGTGTCAGTCGGACAAGTGGTTGCTGAGAAAGAAAAAAAAATGTTAAAAAATAATACAGCAAAAAAGGGTCGAAGAATAACAATAATAAATCATAATAATAATGAAAATTATTTTTACAAAATTATTAATTTATCTTCTCCATGAGCCTGGTGTTGGCGCAGTGGTTAGGGCAGCGGCTTGGGACCCAAAAGGTCCTGAGTTCAAGCCCCGTTGGGCCACTGAATTAATATGTATATATTGTTACGAATTTGGGGATTGATCGCACACAACATTCAGGTTCCTTTAGTCAGCTATGTCGATAAGTGCTTGTTCCCACCTTCCATTGTTTAATGTTTAGAAACCGATTAGATGCGCTGCGGATCGATTTAATAGTTAGGGAACGAAACAATGGAGATGTCCCTCCCCCTCTTCTGTGAAGAGGAAGAAGAACCCTCCGTCCCGTGATTCATGATGTAACACTCCCCACCGTGGTTGAGGGCGGGGGATGGATCACGAGGGCATGAGTCACGCCGGGCGTGGGGGAGGGGGGGGCGGAGAAGGATAAAGAGGAGATCCTTTCTTGGTTCGTGTTCTGAGTTGGAGAAGGGAGTTGAAGGCTGCGTCGTTCAGCAGACCTTCGGGTCCTGTTTGGCTTGGGTTAGGGTTGAGGCCTTCGGAAGCTTAGGAGAGATCCACGGATTGTGCGCAAATAGCCCAGGAGGAACTGCTTAGGCCAGACCACCATGCTCTGCACAGAGTATGGTTCCAATGGTGGATGGATGGGATGGGCAGTGTGATGTGTTGTGTGACCTTCCTGTATTGAACTTTAGTACTTCCGAAATAGTTAAGCAGCAGCTTATTCTTGTTCAGGTCCAATGAAAGGGATTCGCCAAGTGGTTAGCCAACAGGAGTATGATATCCGGTTGGACACACAGGAATGAGTCATCGCCAAAATGGGTAAAGTTGGTTTTCCAAGAATCAGAATTGAAATAGATACAACAATGAAGGTCCTCAAGTATGCTTAGCCTTTTGGAAACCCCAGCTTGAAGGGAAATATAATAGGAAAGGAACCCATCCAAGAGCAAACCCGCCCTTTCATGCCTAAAGAGAAGTCGGATAACCATTTGAGCAGGGACGCCTGAATACGCAAGGAAAAGAACATTACAATTCATCGGAGCTGATCCAGACAGTGTCAAAAGCACCTTATCTTCTTGCTGTGGTTCAAGGTGTCCTCCACGTGCTGTGTCAGACAGAGTAAACATATCCAAGGTGGAACGTCCATGTCAGAAACCAAAGTAGTTGTTCAGGATGATCAACATTAGAGAAGAGACAGTGCTCTGAAGGTCGCTGCACATGTGTGCTATGCTTATTGATACAGTAGATACAGGTGATGAGTCCACTACCGGTGGCATTTTGATCTTAATGATCAGCAGTCCCCAGACAGAATGTACAAAGAAGTATGACTTCTACTTCTTTTGATCTGTCTTATCTGGGTTTGATTCCCTCATCAAATTACTAAACATCGAATGGTGTTTCACGGATACGGGTTTCAGCACAAGCGTGGCATCTCTCGATGGGCTATAACCTTAGGACATCATCTACTGCGAAATGAATTCTGGACGTTACCTTCTTGGCACAAAAACTTGGCGAAGTTATATCGGTCAGCACCCTTGAAGAAATTCAAAAAATTCCGTCCGAAATTCACATTCAGTCAAAAATATGACACCTGGTCACCAGTTCATGAAAAGACTGGAAATCTACAGCCTCAGCAAAGCGGCACTAACGGTGGGAGTAATTGAGCTGCTTAAAAAGTAGTTGTAGTCGTCGAGCTTTAACTTTGAAATAATCAAAGTGGGAATGTGGAAATCCTGTTGCATTTGGTCATTGGCAAACACTAAAAATATTTCTAAAAACAGAATTTCATAAAGAACTTCACTAGTCGTCGCCGACCCGCCGCTTCGTCTGATGTGTTAATCAAATGACAATACTGTACGTTTCATTCACTAAACATATTGCATGTCGATCATTGAAGTCAGTGAGGATGATAAATTGAAAAATGAAACATGTGAAAAAAAGATCTTCTATAACAGCCCTGGTTTGTCGTTGTGTTACTGTTGTCATGCTGTGGTTTTGCGTTTGTGTCTTCCTTCATGTACTATTATAAACTTTCTCTTGTCTTTTGCATGAAGATAATTGCATATATATTTGTGTAATCCTTCCGTGTTCTGTCACGCTTCATTCTTAAAGGGTTCCTGCTTGTCATATTGTTGTAACTTTAACATTAAAGCCCCACTTCTTCCTTTTTCCTGCAAAGACAGGCTTGAAAAACAGTCGTTTTTGTGATTAAACCGATTATGAATTCTGTTCCAAGTAAATAGATATATACTATCTTTCCAACAAGATGGCAAATCGACTTATTAGCTTTTGGGCAACCATTTTTTTTTATTATTCTACGACAAAGTAACCTTTAAGAATAAGCATCACAGCAGCACGCCACAACACTGCACCTTCTTTAGCTAATAGATGCTTCTGTGCTGCCTATGAATGTGGATACCCTCAAAACATAATCCTTTATGCAAACGTATGCACTTTTGATGCAAATTTACAACAGGAATTTCGAGATTTTAAGAAAGTAACTTAGTTGAGTGGCGGTATACCCAGTTGCCCCTCGTGTTATAGAAGCATTTTGAAATCAATGCGAACTGAAATAGCTCATCATAGTTGTTAGTCTAGGAGATAAAGGAACTGCATTTCTTTTTAGCAGGTTAATAACACAAGCAATATGAGTGGGTTGACAAAGTTTTCTTCCTGAGTAACAGATAACGAGAATAAGTGGCTTAAAATCCAGATTTCCGGTGAAGAGGTTATCCTTTCTTCCCCTTTTCTGTTCTGTTTGTTTTTTTTCTGTTCATCGTGCAAGATATCTCAAAAAGTTGTGTGACGGATTTGGTACGAAATTTTTGTGAGAGCTTGGGTATTTGACAAGGATGAACTGATTAGATTTCGTGAAGATCGAGATTTTAAAAAAAGTGATTCTTCACCATTGAGTGATTGGCTAAACGATATAGCACGATATTTCAAAAGTTACAGCGATTCGGAACGAGAACTTGGTGGATGAGTTGGTTAGTGACAAGAAACAAGCTCATTAAATTTTAGTTAATCTCCGAATCCAGATCCGGCCTATCAGTGGGATACAAACGTAAACTAATCAGCCTGGTGGAGGTAATGCGCTACGAGTGCCTTCTGCGACCACCTGTCTTTGAAAATATTTTGCTAGGTTGGGTTAGGGATACCTTTCTCAGGTTTGTTGTGTCTTCGTGTTTGCTTACAAATTGGATTCGGTCGTCTGTTGCACTTTTCACGTATTCAGCCAAACCTACAGTTGTCATTCTGTGCACTTGGTTGAATTCCATCTGGTCGCTACTCCTTCTTCATCCCGGTAGGTAAATTCTCAAGATGCTCGATTTTCGCTCAGCTGGAATTGGAATCCAGGTGTTGTTTTCATGCACCGTCCGTCCATCAGTCCATCTCCAATTTCGACTTCTCTGGCAAAACCGCTGTCCGAGTGCAGTGAATTTTGGCAGCAACGTTCCCACTCCTGATTATTAACGGGGATTGCAAACTCGTTCCGGTCACATATTTTAATTAGGTCAAAATGGCGACTTGTAAATTCCTTCAAATCTTCTTACCAGACCCACCAATCAGAATGCTACCAATTTGTGTTGCAACATTAACAGGGTCCAGATGTTAAATTGGGGATGCCAATCACATGACCGGAAGTGTGTCAAAATGGCTGACTTAGTCAATTTGGGGAAATCAGCGTAAATTCCTTCAAAAATCATCTTCTCCAGACCCACCAGTCAGAATGCTACTGAATTTCGGTTACAACATCAGGCTAGGACCCAGATAAGCTACAGGTCCGGTGGTCATATTTTTTGTAAAATCATTTTGTGGATGGTGAAGGGTTGTCTTGTTTTGATATCCAGTTTATCGATTTCTAATTGTGGCCAGTGTATTATTCCACAGCTGTGCTGGAATACTGGTATTGTGAGTTGGTTTATGGCTTTTGATTTTGTTTCTTGGAGAAACATATGTTTACGGTATCAGGCTCGTTCTACACAGGTATTCTTTGACAATTGTTTTGTGCATTTGTTGTGACATATTTGGGGTCCCTCTTCTACTCCGAGGTATTTGTACAATGCTTCGTTGTCCAGCTCCTGTATTGTTGTATTTGTGTCAATTTTTATGTTGTCCATTTTTGTTAGTCTACCTTGTATGAATGTGCACTTAGCACACTTATCGAGGCCAAATTCCATTTGAATGTCGTCAGAGTACTGTTTCACCTATTTGAGTTGTTCTGCCAATTATTCGTCGTTTGGTGCAAAGACTTTGAAATGATCCACGTAGAGTAGAGTGATGTCACCTTTATTGTCTCTTTGGACATTCTCTTATTTGTTGTCGGGATATATCCATGTACTGCTCATCGATGAGGTTGCTCCAGGTCCATCGATGAGGTCCAGGGCTATGCAAAATAGGGGGGTGAAAGGCTGTCTCCCGAGAAGATCCCGTGACGTATCTTCACAGCTGGTATTTTTGATCTTTCCTTCCGGGCACCGTAATATCATTGTGGTTTTCCAAAGCTCCATTCCTTTCTCTGTCAGTTTCATTATTTGAGGGTTGATCTTGTACAATTGCATGCATTTCATTATCCATGAACGTGTGTGTGTGTGTGTGTGTGGTGTATGCGAACGCACACGTCAGCTCCATTGTGAGCCTTAGATCTTGTTTAAAAACATAGGACCACTGGACTTGTAGCTTATCTGGGCCCTGGCCTAATGTTGTAACCCAAATTCGGTAGCATTCTGACTGATGGGTCTGGAGAAGAAGATTTTTGGAAAAATTTGCATGACCACCATTTTGACCTACTTAAGTCACGTGACCGGAACGAGCTTTGCAGTCCCGTTACCACTCAGGAGCGGAACGTTGCTGCCAAATTTCAGCCGGATCGGCTCGGGGGTTTGGCTGGAGAAGTCGAAACAGGAGATGGACGGACGGACGGATGGTGCATGATGACAATACCTTATCTGGAATTCCAATTCCAGAATAAGCTAAAAAGTACGCTGATGTCTACAATGTCTCAATGACGATTCTGGTTTACAAAACAGCTCCATCGGGAGCCTTGTATCTATCGTTTTGTAAACAGCAGGTTAGTATGTAAAAGTTTTGCTCCATTTCCATACATTGTATTCATCATATCACAATCAATGCACTTGCCAATGATAGTGTGAATAAATACACATTGTAATAAAACAAACATTCTCAACACATCAAGATTTGTTTTTTCTTTGAAAATGCTCTATGGAGTAGTTTTTCATTTAAACCCATTTATGTTTTTTCTTATTTCAGGATAAAGTCACATTTCATTAAACAAGTATATTTTTTTCTATCGAAATAACTGATTTTTCAGAACATTAAGTAATGAGAAACAGAACCAACTTAAACCAACAAAAAGTGTTGATTATAAATTGTTTGGGGGGAAGACATACCGTTTTATTTTGGAAATAAGGATGATCCAAAAAAAGTTGTTTTCGGAATATATTATTTTTGTGTGTCGAGTGGATCAAGGGTGGGTTAACAGGATGGCCAAGAGGTAAGAACACTTCCTCTAAGCTGTGTAGCCTGGGTTTGAATCCAGACACAGCTATAAACTGTCATCCTGGTGTTTCATGGGCAGGGTGATTCTTCAATGTGTGTGCCGTCTCTCGGATGGATGTTAAGCGGGCGTCCCGTTTGCCGTATTAGTTGGTGGGACGTTTAGTTCGTGGAAGATCCAAAGGTGTCTTTCACGAAGACTAGGCGAGCTACTCCAGCACATGAACACATTACAAATTACTGCTCCAACTACTTTGTCGAATGTCAGGCTGGGCGACCGGTTGTGAAAGACCGAAGCCAAACACTTTCCTGGCCGACCCGACGAGAATGGTGCAGGAAATAAGTCCGTTAAAGAAAGAAGAAGAAAGAAAGAAGTGGATCATGTGATGTATCTTGGTAATGAAGACGTTGACAGACATACAGTTGGCCTCTCGCCCAGGACAGGTTGGAATAACAAAAAAGGGTCGCGAAAGACAAGCATCGTGACCCCAAACTCCCACATTTCATAAAAGGAAGGATATACACCCTGTGGCTCACATCAAACCAATTTGAATGGTGTCCATAAGAAACAACAAACAGTTGCAGTTGGGATGAGCGATGCAGCAATGTTAAACATGCCAATGCTTGCCTGCCTGTGTAACTTTTCGACACAACCACGTAAATACATAAATGGAGCGGAAGAAACGAATTTGGAGCTGGTTTGGTACAAAAATTAATTGAAGGTTAAATTTACAAACTTATAAATTTTGACTGTTGTGTTGTTTATGTCGAACAAGCGGGGGTACCCGGTGTTGCCTGATGCTGTTCTCACCTGTTGGCATTTTGAATACACTTCTCTACACCACTAAGGATGGGTTTGGGGGTCATTTAGTAATACCTTTCACGTAGATACAAAGGCTAAAGCACAATAGAGCGATTAAAAACAACAAATCCCCAAAAATCAACTTTTTATTTTTGCCTCAAACAATTTCCAGCACTCACCGGCTCTCTTATAATATTGATGATTTCCCTCGTTTCGTGTTTGACTGAATTCGGATGAAATTTTTATACTGACTGCGTTGACTCGTCCATTCGTCTCCGAATTGTAATCATGTTCATCATATCATGATCTTCTGACTCATTGTCCTACATGTGACGTCTGTAAGGCTCATGCATGAGCTTGAAACGCAATTTGGAAGATGGGGTAAAAGAGGCAAATGCATTTTTTGGAACCTCATGCAAGAAATCCAGGACACTTTTCCCGGCCTGGTGTCTGGTGAACGGGCACAATGCCTCCTGTTGCACAATTATTGTAAGTGACGGTGAATGCCACGCGGTGAGACAGGGATCGAGATGGTACGTGACTTTGCAAAAAGAATTTACATCGACACGAGTTTCGATGAGCAGACTCATCAAGTCCTCCGCTGTTAATGAAGAGAGGGATATCAAAAGCAGGGTGATCGAGCGATGGACCTACCTGCCGCGACCATCACAAAGGAACGAGAAAAGCCACGTGGCCTCCACGTGACTCCATCGAGGCGACAGTCAGCAGCAACAGAAAGCCTCCGCGATGCCTCCAAAATCCAACGGCCCTCTTGTACTGCCCGAATCGGGGCTCCGGAAAAGCGAGAGCGTTTATAGAGCCGCCCAGTACGAGCGCGTCGTGTCGGTGTCGAGCCGGGCGGTTCCGCGCCCTTTTCCTGCCACCTGCAGAGACCGCGGCCAAGCGGGATCGCTCATCGAGGGTGGGGAGGGGTCAGGAGGATGTGCGTTCGGCATGTTTCTCGGTCCATGAAAAACCGCCCGTTCGTGTAACTTGAAAAAACTTCCACGCAAACGAAAGTGATGCGCTCCAGCGCTGGTGCCAGCAGGAGGCGCCGCATCGCGGAGCAGCGTTCATCGTGGGAGATGTTAAGTGGGCTATCTCGTGTGCTAGCAGCATCGAACTCACTTCTGGACGTTAATAAACGCAAGATTCATATTTATATGATGTCGGCTGACAAATGGAAAACTATTTCATCATGACGTTGTTTGATATCATGATATGTCGTAACGAATCGAGCCGTCATGCCATATGTCGGCTCAACTCCATCCATCGGGATGAATGGGATGATGCATTGATTCTGTCACATAGGTATGGAAAAGGATGGATTACAAAGCCATTTTATACTGCACATTATAACCATTCACAAAAACCAAGACACTCTTAAACGGTTTATTCACCCTTCCCATGCTCATTAAATAGGTATTTAAATTAAACAATTTTAGTAATCAGGCGTTTTGTCATCCTTACTATTAAATAGGTAAAACGATGGAATTCGAACCTGCAGCCCTCAATCAGCCACATACTCCAATTCACTAACTATACAACTAGTCTTCAAACTGACCTTTGCTCAAGGAAAACTAATTAATAACCTTCAAACAAAACGCCATCGACGACATTAAGAGTCTCTCACTCAGAGTGGTTCATGCATGGAATGGTGTCCTTGACAATGGAGGGGGTGGACAAGTTTAATTGGAATTTAGAAGGAGAGAGGAGAGAGGAGAGAGGAGAGAAGGAGAGAGAGAGAGAGACAGCGAGAGAGAGATAGACAGCGAGAAGACAGCGAGAGTGAGAGAGAGAGAGAGAGAGAGAGAGAGAGAGAGAGAAGAGAGAGAGAGATGGGAATTTTTGCTTGTGTGCATTGTAGGTAGGTAGCCTGTGGTGTGATGGGTGACGATATTGGGGTTGGTGTAGCGCAAGCATGATGGGCCGAATGGTCTCCTTCTGCACCAAAGTTCCTTGTGTGTATCAACAACAAATCATTTCATTATCACCAGAGAAAGCATCTGAAAATGCAATGTCCGCCCCGTGTCCGCTTTGTATTTGGACTTCTTCCGTTTTCGAAAAAATGATGAAAACAGCTAAAAAAAAAAAAAACTAGGACACTCGGTAGAGCGCATACCTCCGCCACATAATACCTGATCCACGAGAACATATCAGGCCAATATATTTTTGAAATATCATGCTTTCCAGTACTATATCGTTTTTGGCCCTATCTCTCAATGGTGAAGAATCACTTTAAAATTCCATAATTCTCATATCCAGATCCGGATTCAGAACTTCACCAAAATCGTATCAATTCGTCCTTGTTACACACTCAACCTGTCCACCGAGTTTCATCCAAATCCGTCCACAACTTTTGAGATATCGTACAATGTATCGTTTTTGGTCCAATCTCTCAATGTGAAGAATCACTTAAAAAATTATCAGATCCGGATCCGGAACCAGATCTTCACCAAAATTGAATCAATTCTTCCTTGTCACACACCAAACGTGTCCAGCAGGTTTCATCCGAATCCGTCCACAACTTTTTGAGATATCCTGTAACACAAACAGACAAACAGACAGAAAGGGTTGAAAACATAACCTCCTTCACCTTAGTTGGCGGAGGTAACTAGAAGAGCACTCAGTAGAGCGCATACCTCTGCCATGCAATGCCTGATGCACATAACTTATCGGGCCAAAACATTTTTGAGATATCGTGCTATATATCATTTTTGGCCCTGTCTCTCAATGGTCAAGAATCACTTAAAAAAATTATAGTAGTCGAATCCGGATCCGGGTCTTCCCCAAAATCTAATCAGTTCGTCCTTGTCACACACCCAACCTGTCCACAAAATTTCATCCAGATCCGTCCACAACTTTTGAGACATCCTGCTCACAAACAAACAGACAGAAAGGGGTGAAAACATAACTTCCTCCACTTTTGGTGGTGAGGTAAAAAACAAAAATTGTTGATATCGGCGACCATGACTTTTTGTCCTCAAAAGCAATGTTTCAGTGACCCAATATACACACCTGCTCAAAATTCAAGTCAATCAGATGGAAATTGATGATTTTGTGACCTTCACTTTGACCTCTTGACAGAAACACGTTGCACTCGATGAATTGGGTCATAATGGGTCACTAAATGTTGATATTTTATGCACCTTGACCTGTGACCTTTTGATCTCAAAATATCAATTGGCTTCTAGCTTCGATTGGTCACCAATTCAGTGACCCAATATGCAAATCTTTTACATTTCAGATCAATCGGATGAAAGTTGAAGATTTTATATGACGTTGACTTTGATCTTTTGACGAAATTATTAATTACTCTTCTCTATATTCTCATAATAAAGCTTTGTTGAACATTTCATGACAAAAGCTCAAATGGTAATAAAGCTCCAGCCTGGAAACACACACAGAAGTGTTTGCAAAACCCCGTTGTCTGTCTGTCTCTGTCTCTGTCTCTGTCTCTGTCTCTCTCTGCATAACTGCAGGCTGAACAGGTTACGTTTTTTTCCACTGATAGGCCGGATCTGGATCTAGATCTAGATCTTCACCAAATCGAATCGGCTTGTTCTTTTCACCTAACCAACTCGTCCACCAAGTTTTGTCATAAGTCGTCCACAACTTTTTTAAAATATCAAGCTATCCATAGTTTTTTGTCCCCATCTCTCAATGGTGAAGAATCACTTTAAAAATTCTCGGATCCGGATCTGGATTGGTATCTTCACTAAATTGAATGAATTCGTCCTTGTCACACACCCAACCTGTCCAACAAGTTTTGTCCGAATCAGTCCACAACTTTTTGAGACATCCTGTTCACAGACAGAAAAACAGACAGACAGAGTTAAAAAACATAATTTCCTCCATCTACCTTCGATGGCGGGAGCAACAACAATTCGCTAATTTAGCCAACTTTTCGTCCTAAACGAACTATCGATTCTAATCCATAAATGGACGGGTAAAGGTTCAGAGTCTGACTGAAAACGATTTGCTCTCGGGTTGAACTCGAACCACTCGATGAAACTTAGTGGTTCAGGAAACCTTTATGTTTCGACCCGAAATGCCTTGAACTGAAGAAGAATGAGGTTTGACGTCGGGAGTTCAAACCTGACACCGGGCCAAGTCATACCGAACACTTTAAAGATGGTACTCGTTGCAATTCCTTGCTTCCTGATCAGCACTTAAAGGATAGAGCACAGACAAATCGCACAGGTTGACATTTGTTCCACTGCGTGGGATGAAAAAAGTGACGTCATAAAGATGGCCTCACTGGTAC
Organism: Eptatretus atami; assembly: GCA_035128595.1. Lineage (NCBI taxonomy): Eukaryota > Metazoa > Chordata > Myxini > Myxiniformes > Myxinidae > Eptatretus > Eptatretus atami. The sequence goes on along the minus strand of CM068964.1, from coordinate 93,492,070 downwards.
TCGGTGCTCTGGGAAGTGTTTGTTCAAAGTCAAGTCCAGTGTTGTCTCATGTATTTCTCGACGTGTGTGGCGTGACTTTCGCAGCTCCTCCACGAGCCTTGATTTGTCGAAAAAAGAAGGAAGAAAAAAAAGATAGCAACCTGTGTAAGCTGGTGTCAAGGAACCTCCACCAAGACGAGACCACTTGCCACTCACAGCCCAGGCAGGATTTGGAACTTAGTGAGGGTGTTGGAGGTAACTCGCACACTTCATTAGCCTGTCCTACACGCAGCGAGAGATGGGGTTTTGCAACTACTTCTGTGTATCTGTCTGTCGTCTGTCCGTCCGGGCCATAACTTTTTTTACATTTGAGCTTTTGTCATCAAATTCTCAACAAACCTTTTTGATGAGAACAACTTCTTCTTCTTCTTCTTCTTTGGCTGCTCCCGTTAGGGGTCGCCACAGCAGATCAACCGTCTCATTTCGCTCTATCCTCCACATCTTCCATTGACACTCCAACCACCCGCATGTCCGCCCTCACCGCATCCATGAACCTCTTCTTTGCCTTCCTCTCTCCTCCTGCCTGGCGGCTCCATCTTCAGCATCCTTTCCCGATATACTCCACTTCCCTCCTGTGCACATGTCCAAACCTATCTCAATCTCGCCTCTCTCACTTTGTCTCCAAACCGTCCTACCTGCGGCTCTGTCCGTCTAATATAATCATTCCTTATCCTGTCCATCCTCGTCACTCCCAACGAGAATCGCAGCATCTTTAACTCTGACACCTCCAGCTCCGCTTCCTGTCTTTTTGTTAGCGCACCGCCTCCAAACCATACAACATAGCTGGTCTCACTACCGTCTTGTATATCTTTCCCTTCACTCTTGCAGCTACCCTTCTGTCACAAACACTCCTGCAACTCTTCTCCACCACTCCATCCTGCCTGCACTCTCTTTTTCACTTCTCTACCACACTCTCCGTTACTTTGGACAGTTGATCCCAAGTATTTAAACCCATCCACCTTCCCACCTCAACTCCTTGCAACGACCATACCACCACCCTCCCTCTCATTTACGCACATGTACTCCGTCTTACTCCTACTGACTACCATTCCTTCTCTCCAGTGCGTACCTCACCTCTCGAGGCTCGCCTCAGCCTGCCTCCTACTCTCCCACAGATCATGATGTCATCCGCGAACATCATAGTCCATGGAGACTCCAGTCTGATCTCGTCCGTCAACCTGTCCATCACCATTGCAAACAGGAAAGGGCTCAGAGTCGATCCTTAGTGCAATTCCACTTTGACCTTAAACCGGTCCGTCATTCCTACCGCATACCTCACCGCTGTCACACTGTCCTCATACATATCCTGCACCATCCTCACATACTTCTCCCCACTCCCGACTTCCTCATACAATGCCACAACTCCTCTCTTGGCACCCTATCGTAAGCTTTCTCTAAATCCACAGACACACAATGTAACTCCTTCTGGCCTTCCTATACTTCATCAACATTCTCAAAGAAAACATCGCAACAGTGTGCTCTTTCCTGGTATAAACCCATATTGCTGCTCAAAATCGTCACCTCTCTTCTCAACCTAGCTTCCACTACTCTTTCCCACACCTTCATGTGTGGCTTAACAACTTTATCCCTCTGTAATTTCCACAGCTCTGCACATCACCCTTGTTCTTGAAATCGGAACCAGTACACATAATCTCCACTCCTCCGGCATCCTCTCACTTTCCAAGATTTTATTAAACAATCTGTTTAACACCCCACTGCCATCTCTCCTAAACACTTCCATGCCTCCACGTATGTCATCTGGGCCAACCGCCTTTCCACTTTTAATCCTCTTCATAGCAGTCCTCACTTCATCCTTACTGATCCACCATCTCCACCTCTTCCAACTTCTCACTCTCATTTCTTCATTCATCAGCTCCTCAAAGTACTCCATCTACCTTCTCAACACACTCTCCTCGCTCGTCAGCACATTCCCATTTACGTCCTTATACCCTAACCTGCAGCACATCCTTCCCAGCTCGGTCCCTTGTCTTGCCAATCGGTATAATCCTTTCCCCCTTCTTTTGTATCCAACTTCTCATACAGCTCGTCATATGCCTTTTCTTAGCCTTTGCCACCTCTCTCTTTGCCTTTCGCGCCACTCCTTGTACTCCTGTCTACTTTCTTCATCTCTCTGACTATCCCATTTTTTTCGCCAACCCTTCTTCCTTATACTTTCCTGTACTTCCTCGTTCACCACCAAGTCTGCTTATCTTCTTCCTCTGTCCAGATGTCACACCAAGTACCTTCCTAGCTATTTCCTCACCACTTTGCCGTAGTTGCCCAATCATCCCACCCATCTTTACCACCATCCAACACCTGCTCGCCTCCTCCTAAATTCCATGCAACAGTCTTCCTCCTTCAGCTTCCACCATCTGGTCCTTGGTTCAGCCCTCACTCTCTTCCTCAACCTCACCTCCAAAATCATCCTGCAGACCACCAATCGATGCTGTCGAGCTACACACTCCCTGCCACCACCTTGCAGTCTCTAATCTCTTTCAGGTTGCATCTCCTGCTTAAGATGTAATCCACCTGTGTGCACTTTCCTCACTCTTGTACGTCACCCTGTGTTCCTCCTTCTTCTTGAAATACGTATTTACCACTGCCATTTCCATTCTTTTTGCAAACTCAACCACCATTTACCCTTCCACATTTCTCTTGTTGAGACCGTACCTACCATCACCTCCTCATCCTCTTTATTCCCTTCCCAACATGCCCATTGAAATCTGCTCCATCACCACTCTTTCATCCTTGGATACACTCTCCACCACTTCATCTAACTCTCCAGAATCTTCTTATATTCCATCTCACACCCATATGCGGGGCATATGCACTGATGACATTCATCATCACCCCTTCAATTTCCAACTTCACTCATCACTTGGTCAGACACTCTCCTCACCTCCAATACCCTTGACATAATCTTCCTTCAGATTACCCTGACATTTCTCCTCCCATCCACACCATGGTAGAAAGTTTGAAACCACTCCAATGCTCCTAGCCTTACTCCCCATCCACTTGGTCTTGTACACACAGTATGTCCACCTTTCTCTCTCCCCATCATGTCAGCCACTCTTGCCCTTTGCAGTCATAGTCCCAACATTCAGAGTTCCAACTCTCACCTCCACACTTCTACCCTTCCTCCTCCACTGCCTCCGGACTCGCTTCCCCGTCTCCTTCTCCTCCTTCGCCAGCAGTAGCACATTTCCACTGGTACCCTGCTGACCACGCGGTACCGGTGGCGGTCGTTGGTAACCCGGGCCTCGACCGATCCGGTATGGAAATTCATTTTGTTGTCCGCATAATGATTTGGCATAGGTTTTTACGCCGGATGCCCTTCCTGATGCAACCCTGGTCGCCTCTTACGACACAAGGATATGGTACACCTATTCTAACCGGGGCATACACCAGTACTCATTTCGCCGCCTGCGAAGGATGACAGGCTGAGTCAACCCCTGGTGTTATACGACTTGGTATATATATATATACATACATACAAATCATACATATATGCATATACACATATATATGTGTATATATACATACATACAGTGGGGAGAACAAGTATTTGATAACATGCCGATTTTGCAGGTTTTCCCACTTACAAAGCACGTAGAGGTCTGTAGTTTTTATCATAGGTACACTTAACTGTGAAAGACGGAATCTAAAACAAAATCCTGAAAATCACATTGTATGATTTTTAAATAATTATTGCATTTTATTGCATGAAATAAGTATTTGATACATCAGAAAACAGAACTTAATATTTGGTACAGAAACTTTGTTTGCAATTATGGAGATCAGACGTTTCTGTAAGTTCTTAACCAGGTTGCAAGACTGCAGCAGGGATTTTGGCCCACTCCTCCATACAGATTCTTCTCCGAGATCCTTCAGGTTTTGGGGCTGTCGCTGGGCCAACACAGACTTTCAGCTCCTCCAAAGATTTTTCTCTAGGGTTTAGGTGCTGGAGACTGGCTAGGCCACTCCAGGACCTTGAGATGCTTCTTACGGAGCACTCTTAGTTGCCCTGGCTGTGTGTTTCGGGTCGTTGTCATGCTGGAAGACCCAGCCACGCCCCATCTTCAATGCTCTAGTTGAGGGAAGAGGTTGTTGGCCAAGATCTCACGATACATGGCCCATCCATCCTCCCTCAATACGGTGCAGTCGTCCTGTCCCTTTGCAGAAAAGCATCTCCAAAGAATGATGTTTCGCCTGTCATGCTTCACGGTTGGGATGGTGTTTCTTGGGGTTCACTCATCCTTCTTCTTCTACCAAACACGGCGAGTGGAAGTTTAACCAAAAAGCTCTATTTTGGTCTCATCAGACCACATGACTTTCCATTCCTCTGCTGGATTATCAGAATGGTCATTGGCAAACTTAGACGGGCTGGACATGCGTGGCTTGAGCAGAGTGATCTTGCGTGCGCTGCAGGATTTTAATCCATGATGGCGTAGTTGTGTTACTTATGGTTTTCTTTGAAACCTGTGGTCCCAGCTCTCTCAGGTCATTGACCAGGTCTGCCGTGTAGTTTCTGGGCTGATCCCTCACGCTTTCTCATGATCATTGAGGCTCCACGAGGTGAGATCTTGCATGGAGCCCAGACCGAGGGAGATTGACTGTTATTTGAACTTCTCCATTTTCTAATAATTGCGGCAACAGTTTGTTGCCTTTCTCACAAGCTGCTTGCCTATTGTCCTGTAGCCATCCAGCCTTGTGCAAGTCTACAATTTTGTCCTGATGTCCTTAGAAAGCTCTCTGGTCTTGCCTTGTGGAGAGGTTGGAGTCTGATTGATTGAGTGTGGACAGCTGTCTTTTTATGCAGATAAATTAGTTCAAAACAGGTGCAGTTAATACAGGTAATGAGTGGAGAATGGGAGGGCTTCTTAAAAACAAACTAACAGGTCTGTGAGAGCCGGAATTCTTACTGGTTGGTAGGTGTCAAATACTTTTTCATGCAATAAAATGCAAATTAATTATTTTAAAAATCATACAATGTGATTTCAGTATTTTTTGTTTTCGATTCGCGTTTTCACAGTTGAAGTGTACCTATGATAACAAATTACAGACCTCTACGTGCTTTTAGTGGGAAAACCTGCAAAATCAGCAGTGTATCAATACTTGTTCTCCCACTGTATATGCAGCATATATACATATATATTGTTACGGTGCCGGGGGTCGGCCCGCCAACCGACCGCTCTGAACGGAGCCGCAAGTCGAGTCGGTCCGACCGATCGCCCGGAATATAGATCGCCGCCCGGATAAGTCCGAGTCGACGGGTCCTTGTCTAAGAACCGAATACGGCATGGGCAGATCACGTGGGGTAGGGTCGATTGCCAATCTTTCAATGTACCTAAATACCACGTGATCAACTACCGGGGTATTCCCCTCGACGGAACTCGTACGGAACAAACCGCCGAGGCGAGCCTGTCCGTGCGGATTCCGAGCGGCTTAATCGCCGAGAACCGTCGTCAAATGTCCCCCGTTTACGGCAAACCAACGGCTTTCTAACTCCACACACACGAAATGCTCAGTAATGAAGAATCGACGCGACGAGCTGAAAACATTTAACAATTGGGGTATTTTATTAATAATAATGGGAACTAGGGAAGCACGTAAGAGAACTATACGGACTTTACGAAATGCGATGCAAAGATTTACAGCACACAAGCACTTAACAATTTCCTACTTATTAGACGGGCCCACGGACACACGTAGCACACCACACCCAAGAAATGGTGGCTGATGCCTTTAATAACGAGCTCCAGCTCAGAGGACAGGTGAGCTGAAACCCAGAACCTATCTCGAACTCTCCACCTCGTGTGGTCTTCAAGTATTCGGACCCGGGCTCCAGCGAGAGCGAGCTGGATCCAATCGCCGTGAGGCCGCGATCCTTCCCGAGCTCCCGCGAATCCTCCCGCACTTCTCAACACGTGCTGGTGAGACGAGGCGCCGATCCTTCCCGTCGATGCGTCGCTTCCCCGAGGAACCACCTCCAAGAAGAGGTCGATGAGAGTCGCACCAAGCGGGAACCAAACGGAGAACAAAGAGCTCCACGAACCAAGAATAAGAAAAAGCCACCATTCGCAGCTCGAGCCGAGCAACCGGCTTCCTTTCTTCAACAAAACAGCTCTCCAAAAAGCCTACCGAGCCAAGCAGGAACCGAAGCTCTGCTGAACAACTCCTCTGCAGAAGCAAA
>CM068964.1:93470924-93485813 GCA_035128595.1 Eptatretus atami | reverse complement strand
GCTAGGTTGAGAAGAGAGGTGACGATTTGTGAGCAGCAATATGGGTTTATACCAGGAAAGAGCACCACTGTTGCGATGTTTTCTTTGAGAATGTTGATGAAGTATAGGGAAGGCCAGAAGGAGTTACATTGTGTGTCTGTGGATTTAGAGAAAGCTTACGATAGGGTGCCAAGAGAGGAGTTGTGGCATTGTATGAGGAAGTCGGGAGTGGTGGAGAGTATGTGAGGATGGTGAGGATATGTATGAGGAATGTGTGACAGCGGTGAGGTATGCGGTAGGAATGACGGACCGGTTTAAGGTCAAAGTGGAATTGCACTAAGGATCGACTCTGAGCCCTTTCCTGTTTGCAATGGTGATGGACAGGTTGACGGACGAGATCAGACTGGGAGTCTCATGGACTATGATGTTCGCGGATGACATCATGATCTGTAGGGAGAGTAGGGAGCAGGCTGAGGCGAGCCTCGAGAGGTGGAGGTACGCACTGGAGAGAAGGGGAATGTAGTCAGTAGGAGTAAGACGGAGTACATGTGCGTAAATGAGAGGGAGGGTGGTGGTATGGTGCGGTTGCAAGGAGTTGAGGTGGGGAAGGTGATGGGTTTAAATACTTGGGATCAACTGTCCAAAGTAAGGAGAGTGTGGTAGAGAAGTGAAAAGAGAGTGCAGGCAGGATGGAGTGTGTGGAGAAGAGTTGCAGGAGTGATTTGTGACAGAAGGGTAGCTGCAAGAGTGAAGGGAAAGTATACAAGACGGTAGTGAGACCAGCTATTGTTGTATGGTTTGGAGGCGGTGGCGCTAACAAAAAGACAGGAAGCGGAGCTGGAGGTGTCAGAGTTAAAGATGCTGCGATTCTCGTTGGGAGTGACGAGGATGGACAGGATAAGGAATGATTATATTAGACGGACAGAGCCGCAGGTAGGACGGTTTGGAGACAAAGTGAGAGAGGCGAGATTGAGATAGGTTTGGACATGTGCACAGGAGGGAAGTGGAGTATATCGGGAGAAGGATGCTGAAGATGGAGCCGCCAGGCAGGAGGAGAAGAGGAAGGCCAAAGAAGAGGTTCATGGATGCGGTGAGGGCGGACATGCGGGTGGTTGGAGTGTCAATGGAAGATGTGGAGGATAGAGCGAAATGGAGACGGTTGATCTGCTGTGGCGACCCCTAACGGGAGCAGCCAAAAGAAGAAGAAGAAGAAGAAGTTGTTCTCATCAAAAAGGTTTGTTGAGAATTTGATGACAAAAGCTCAAATGTAAAAAAAAGTTATGGCCCGGACGGACAGACGACAGACAGATACACAGAAGTAGTTGCAAAACCCCATCTCTCGCTGCGTGGTAGGACAGGCTAATGAAGTGTGCGAGTTACCTCCAACACCCTCACTAAGTTCCAAATCCTGCCTGGGCTGTGAGTGGCAAGTGGTCTCGTCTTGGTGGAGGTTCCTTGACACCAGCTTACACAGGTTGCTATCTTTTTTTTCTTCCTTCTTTTTTCGACAAATCAAGGCTCGTGGAGGAGCTGCGGAACAAGTCACGCACACACGTCGAGAAATACATGAGACAACACTGGACTTGACTTTGAACAAACACTTCCCAGAGCACCGAGTACCAGTGAGGCCATCTTTATGACGTCACTTTTTTCATCCCACGCAGTGGAACAAATGTCAACCTGTGCGATTTGTCTGTGCTCTATCCTTTAAGTGCTGATCAGGAAGCAAGGAATTGCAACGAGTACCATCTTTAAAGTGTTCGGTATGACTTGGCCCGGTGTCAGGTTTGAACTCCCGACGTCAAACCTCATTCTTCTTCAGTTCAAGGCATTTCGGGTCGAAACATAAAGGTTTCCTGAACCACTAAGTTTCATCGAGTGGTTCGAGTTCAACCCCGAGAGCAAATCGTTTTTCAGTCAGACTCTGAACCTTTACCCGTCCATTTATGGATTAGAATCGATAGTTCGTTTAGGACGAAAAGTTGGCTAAATTAGCGAATTGTTGTTGCTCCCGCCATCGAAGGTAGATGGAGGAAATTATGTTTTTTAACTCTGTCTGTCTGTTTTTCTGTCTGTGAACAGGATGTCTCAAAAAGTTGTGGACTGATTCGGACAAAACTTGTTGGACAGGTTGGGTGTGTGACAAGGACGAATTCATTCAATTTTAGTGAAGATACCAATCCAGATCCGGATCCGAGAATTTTTAAAGTGATTCTTCACCATTGAGAGATGGGGACAAAAACTATGGATAGCTTGATATTTTAAAAAAGTTGTGGACGACTTATGACAAAACTTGGTGGACGAGTTGGTTAGGTGAAAAGAACAAGCCGATTCGATTTTGGTGAAGATCTAGATCTAGATCCAGATCCGGCCTATCAGTGGGAAACAAAACGTAACCTGTTCAGCCTGGCAGTTATGCAGAGAGAGACAGAGACAGAGACAGAGACAGAGACAGACAGACAACGGGGTTTTGCAAACACTTCTGTGTGTGTTTCCAGGCTGGAGCTTTATTACCATTTGAGCTTTTGTCATGAAATGTTCAACAAAGCTTTATTATGAGAATATAGAGAAGAGTAATTAATAATTTCGTCAAAAGATCAAAGGTCAACGTCATATAAAATCTTCAACTTTCATCCGATTGATCTGAAATGTAAAGAATTTGCATATTGGGTCACTGAATTGGTTGACCAATCGAAAGCTAGAAGCCAATTGATATTTTGAGATCAAAAGGTCACAGGTCAAGGGTGCATAAAATATCAACATGTTAGTGACCCATTATGACCCAATTCATCGAGTGCAACGTGTTCTGTCAAGAAGGTCAAAGGTGAAGGTCACAAAATCATCAATTTCCATCTGATTGACTTGAATTTTGAGCAGGGTTTGTATATTGGGTCACTGAAACATTGCTTTTGAGGACAAAAAGTCATGGTCGCCGATATCAACAATTTTTGTTTTTTTACCTCCACCACCAAAAGTGGAGGAAGTTATGTTTTCACCCCTTTCTGTCTGTTTGTTTGTGAGCAGGATGTCTCAAAAAGTTGTGGACGGATCTGGATGAAATTTTGTGGACAGGTTGGGTGTGTGACAAGGACGAACTGATTAGATTTTGGGGAAGACCCGGATCCGGATTCGACTACTATAATTTTTTTAAGTGATTCTTGACCATTGAGAGACAGGGCCAAAAATGATATATAGCACGATATCTCAAAAATGTTTTGGGCCCGATAAGTTATTGTGCATCAGGCATTGCATGGCAGAGGTATGCGCTCTACTGAGTGCTCTTCTAGTTACCTCCGCCAACTAAGGTGAAGGAGGTTATGTTTTCAACCCTTTCTGTCTGTTTGTCTGTTTGTGTACAGGATATCTCAAAAAGTTGTGGACGGATTCGGATGAAACCTGCTGGACACGTTTGGTGTGTGACAAGGAAGAATTGATTCAATTTTGGTGAAGATCTGGTTCCGGATCCGGATCTGATAATTTTTTAAGTGATTCTTCACCATTGAGAGATTGGACCAAAAACGATACATTGTACGATATCTCAAAAAGTTGTGGACGGATTTGGATGAAACTCGGTGGACAGGTTGAGTGTGTAACAAGGACGAATTGATACGATTTTGGTGAAGTTCTGAATCCGGATCTGGATATGAGAATTATGGAATTTTTAAAGTGATTCTTCACCATTGAGAGATAGGGCCAAAAACGATATAGTACTGGAAAGCATGATATTTCAAAAATATATTGGGCCTGATATGTTCTCGTGGATCAGGTATTATGTGGCGGAGGTATGCGCTCTACCGAGTGTCCTAGTTTTTTTTTTTTTTTAGCTGTTTTCATCATTTTTCGAAAACGGAAGAAGTCCAAATACAAAGCGGACACGGGCGGACATTGCATTTTCAGATGCTTTCTCGGTGATAATGAAATGATTTGTTGTTGATACACACAAGGAACTTTGGTGCAGAAGGAGACCATTCGGCCCATCATGCTTGCGCTACACAACCCCAATATCGTCACCCATCCACACACAGGCTACCTACTACAATGCACACAAGCCAAAATTCCCATCTCTCTCTCTCTCTCTCTTCTCTCTCTCTCCTCCTCTCTCACTCTCGCTGTCTCTCGCTGTCTATCTCTCTCTCTCGCTGTCTCTCTCTCTCTCTCCTCTCTCCTCTCTCCTCTCTCCTCTCTCCTCTAAATTCCAATTAAACTTGTCCACCCCCTCCATTGTCAAGGACACCATTCCATGCATGAACCACTCTGAGTGAGAGACTCTTAATGTCGTCGATGGCGTTTTGTTTGAAGGTTATTAATTAGTTTTCCTTGAGCAAAGGTCAGTTTGAAGACTAGTTGTATAGTTTAGTGAATTGGAGTATGTGGCTGATGTGAGGGCTGCAGGTTCGAATTCCATCGTTTTACCTATTTAATAGTAAGGATGACAAAACGCCTGATTACTAAAATTGTTTAATTTAAATACCTATTTAATGAGCATGGGAAGGGGTGAAATAACCGTTTAAGAGTGTCTTGGTTTTTGTGAATGGTTATAATGTGCAGTATATAAATGGCTTTGTAATCCATCCTTTTCCATACCTATGTGACAGAATCAATGCATCATCCCATTCATCCCGATGGATGGAGTTGAGCCGACATATGGCATGACGGCTCGATTCGTTACGACATATCATGATATCAGAAACACGTCATGATGAAATAGTTTTCCATTTGTCAGCCGACATCATATAAATATGAATCTTGCGTTTATTAACGTCCAGAAGTGAGTTCGATGCTGCTAGCACACGAGATAGCCCACTTAACATCTCCCACGATGAACGCTGCTCCGCGATGCGGCGCCTCCTGCTGGCACCGAGCGCTGGAGCGCATCAACTTTCGTTTGCGTGGAAGTTTTTCAAGTTACACGAACGGGCGGTTTTTCATGGACCGAGAAACATGCCGAACGCACATCCTCCTGACCCCTCCCCACCCTCGATGAGCGATCCCGCCTTGGCGCGGTCTCTGCAGGTGGCAGGAAAAGGGCGGCGGAACCGCCCGGCTCGACACCGACACGACGCGCTCGTACTGGGCGGCTCTATAAACGCTCTCGCTTTTCCGGAGGCCCCGATTCGGGCAGTACAAGAGGGCCGTTGGAGTTTTGGAGGCATCGCGGAGGCTTTCTGTTGCTGCTGACTGTCGCCTCGATGGAGTCACGTGGAGGCCACGTGGCTTTTCTCGTTCCTTTGGTGATGGTCGCGGCAGGTAGGTCCATCGCTCGATCACCCTGCTTTTGATATCCCTCTCTTCATTAACAGCGGAGGACTTGATGAGTCTGCTCATCGAAATCTCGTGTCGATGTAAATTCCTTTTTGCAAAGTCACGTGACCATCTCGATCCCTGTCTCACCGCGTGGCATTCACCGTCACTTACAATAATTGTGCCAACAGGAGGCATTGTGCCCGTTTCACCAGACACCAGGCCGGGAAAAGTGTCCTGGATTTCTTGCATGAGGTTCCAAAAAATGCATTTGCCTCTTTTACCCCATCTTCCAAATTGCGTTTCAAGCTCATGCATGAGCCTTACAGACGTCACATGTAGGACAATGACGTCAGAAGATCATGATATGATGAACATGATTACAATTCGGAGACGAATGGACGAGTCAACGCAGTCAGTATAAAAGATTTCATCCGAATTCAGTCCAAAACACGAAACGAGGGAAATCATCAATATTATAAGAGAGCCGGTGAGTGCTGGAAATTGTTTGAGGCAAAAAATAAAAAGTTGGATTTTTGGGGATTTGTTGTTTTTTAATCGCTCTATTGTGCTTTAGCCTTTGTATCTACGTGAAAGGTATTACTAAATGACCCCCAACCCCATTCCTTAGTGGGTGTAGAGAAGTGTATTCAAAATGCCAACAGGATGAGAACAGCATCAGGCAACACCGGGTACCCCCGCTTGTTCGACATAAAACAACACAACAGTCAAAATTGTTATAAGTTTGTAAATTTAACCTTCAATTAATTTTTGTACCAAACCAGCTCCAAATTCGTTTCTTCCGCTCCATTTATGTATTTACGTGGTTGTGTCGAAAAGTTACACAGGCAGGCAAGCATTGGCATGTTTAACATTGCTGCATCGCTCATCCCAACTGCAACTGTTTGTTGTTTCTTATGGACACCATTCAAATTGGTTTGATGTGAGCCACAGGGTGTATATCCTTCCTTTTATGAAATGTGGGAGTTTGGGGTCACGATGCTTGTCTTTCGGACCCTTTTTGTTTATTCCAACCTGTCCTGGGCGAGAGGCCAACTGTATGTCTGTCAACGTCTCATTACCCAAGATTACATCCATGATCCACTTCTTTCTTTCTTTCTTTCTTTAACGGACTTATTTCCTGCACCATCTCGTCGGGTCGGCCAGGGAAAGTGTTTGGCTTCGGTCTTTCACAAACCGGTCGGCCCAGCCTGACATTCGACAAAGTAGGTTGGAGCAGTAATTTGTAATGTGTTCATGGTGCTGGAGGTAGCTCGCCTAGTCTTCGTGAAAGACACCTTTGGATCTTCCACGAACTAAACGTCCCACCAACTAATACCGGCAAACGGGACGCCCGCTTAACATCCATCCGAGAGACGGCACACACATTGAAGAATCACCCTGCCCATGAAACACCAGGATGACAGTTTATAGCTGTGTCTGGATTCAAACCCAGGCTACACAGCTTAGAGGGAAGTGTTCTTACCTCTTGGCCATCCTGTTAACCCACCCTTGATCCACTCGACACACAAAATAATATATTCCCGAAAACAACTTTTTTTGGATCATCCTTATTTTCCAAAGATAAACGGTATGTCTTCCCCCCAAACAATTTATAATCAACACTTTTTTGTTGGTTTAAGTTGGTGTTCTGTTTCTCATTACTTAATGTTCTGAAAAATCAGTTATTTCGATAGAAAAAAATATACTTGTTTAATGAAATGTGACTTTATCCTGAAATAAGAACAAAACATAAATGGGTTTAAATGAAAACTACTCCATAGAGCATTTCAAATGGAAAAACAAATCTTGATGTGTTGAGAATGTTTGTTTTATACAATGTGTATTTCACACATATCATTGGCAAGTGCATTGATTGTGATATGATGAATACAATGTATGGAAATGGAGCAAAACTTTTACATACTAACCTGCTGTTTACAAAACGATAGATACAAGGCTCCCGATGGAGCTGTTTTGTAAACCAGAATCGTCATTGAGACATTTGTAGACATCAGCGTACTTTTTAGCTTATCTGGAATTGGAATTCCAGATAAGGTATTGTCATCATGCACCATCCGTCCGTCCGTCCATCTCCTGTTTCGACTTCTCCAGCCAAACCCCCGAGCCGATCCGGCTGAAATTTGGCAGCAACGTTCCGCTCCTGAGTGGTAACGGGGACTGCAAAGCTCGTTCCGGTCACGTGACTTTAAGTAGGTCAAAATGGTGGTCATGCAAATTTCTTCAAAAATCTTCTTCTCCAGACCCATCAGTCAGAATGCTACCGAATTTGGGTTACAACATTAGGCCAGGGCCCAGATAAGCTACAAGTCCAGTGGTCCTATGTTTTTTAAACAAGATCTAAGGCTCACAATGGAGCTGACGTGTGCGTTCGCATACACACACACACACACACACACACGTTCATGGATAATGAAATGCATGCAATTGTACAAGATCAACCCTCAAATAATGAAACTGACAGAGAAAGGAATGGAGCTTTGGAAAACCACAATGATATTACGGTGCCCGGAAGGAAAGATCAAAATACCAGCTGTGAAGATACGTCACGGGATCTTCTCGGGAGACAGCCTTTCACCCCTCCTATTTTGCATAGCCCTGGACCTCATCGATGGACCTGGAGCAACCTCATCGATGAGCAAGTACATGGATATATCCCGACAACAAATAAGAGAATGTCCAAAGAGACAATAAAGGTGACACATCTACTCTACGTGGATCATTTCAAAGTCTTTGCACCAAACGACGAATAATTGGCAGAACAACTCAAATAGGTGAAACAGTACTCTGACGACATTCAAATGGAATTTGGCCTCGATAAGTGTGCTAAGTGCACATTCATACAAGGTAGACTAACAAAAATGGACAACATAAAAATTGACACAAATACAACAATACAGGAGCTGGACAACGAAGCATTGTACAAATACCTCGGAGTAGAAGAGGGACCCCAAATATGTCACAAACAAATGCACAAAACAATTGTCAAAGAATACCTGTGTAGAACGAGCCTGATACCGTAAACATATGTTTCTCCAAGAAACAAAATCAAAGCCATAAACCAACTCACAATACCAGTATTCCAGCACAGCTGTGGAATAATACACTGGCCACAATTAGAAATCGATAAACTGGATATCAAAACAAGACAACCCTTCACCATCCACAAAATGTTTTACAAAAATATGACCACCGGACCTGTAGCTTATCTGGGTCCTAGCCTGATGTTGTAACCGAAATTTAGTAGCATTCTGACTGGTGGGTCTGGAGAAGATGATTTTTGAAGGAATTTACGCGATTTTCCCCGAAATTGACTAAGTCAGCCATTTTGACACACTTCCGGTCATGTGATTGGCATCCCTCAATTTAACATCGGGACCCTGTTAATGTTGCAACACAAATTTGGTAGCATTCTGATTGGTGGGTCTGGAGAAGAAGATTTTTGAAGGAATTTACCAAGTCTGCCATTTTGACCTAATTAAAATCATGTGACCGGAACGAGTTTTGCAATCCCCGTTAATAATCAGGAGTGGAACGTTGCTGCCAAATTTCAGCCACATCGGCACAGCGGTTTTGCCAGAGAAGTCGAAATTGGAGATGGACTGATGGACGGACGGTGCATGAAAACAACACCTGGAATTCCAATTCCAGCTGAGCGAAAATCGATGCATCTTGAGAATTTACCTACCGGGATGAGAAGGAGGTAGCGACCAGATGGAATTCAACCAAGTGCACAGAATGACAACTGTAGGTTTGGCTGAATACGTGAAAAGTGCAACAGACGACCGAATCCAATTTGTAAGCAAACACGAAGACAACAACAAACCTGAGAAAGGTATCCCTAACCCACCTAGCAAAATATTTTCAAAGACAGGTGCGTCGAGAAAGGCACTCGGTAAGCGCATACCTCCACCAGGCTGATTAGTTTACGTTTTGTATCCCACTGATAGGCCGGATCTGGATTCGGAGATTAACTAAAATTTAATGAGCTTGTTCTT
Source organism: Eptatretus atami (assembly GCA_035128595.1). NCBI lineage: Eukaryota > Metazoa > Chordata > Myxini > Myxiniformes > Myxinidae > Eptatretus > Eptatretus atami. Next base: position 93,476,574 of record CM068964.1, on the reverse strand, counting down.
GTCACCTAACCAACTCATCCACCAAGTTTCGTCCGAATCCGTCTGTAACTTTTTGAAATATCGTGCAATATATCGTTTTAGCCCAATCACTCAATGGTGAAGAATCACTTTTTTTTAAAATCTCGGATCTTCACGAAAATCTAATCAGTTCATCCTTGTCAAATACCCAAGCTCTCCACAAAATTTCGTCCAAATCCGTACACAACTTTTTGAGATATCCTGCACATGAACAGAAAAACAAACAGACAGAAAAGGGGTGAAAAGATAACCTCCTTCACCGGAAATCTGGATCTTTAAGCCACTTATGTCTCGTATCTGTACTCAAGGAAGAAAACTTTGTCAACCCACTCATATTCTTGTGTTATTAACCTGTAAAAAGAAATGCAGTTCCTTTATCTCCTAGACCTAACCAACTATGATGAGCTATTCAGTTCAGCCATTATTTCCAAAATGGCCTCTATAACCAGGGGCCAACTGGGGTATACCCCACTCAACTAAGTTCTTTCTTAAAATCTCGAAATTCTGTTGTAATTTTGCATCACAAAGTGCATACGTTTTGCATCAAAGGATTTGTTGAGGGTATCACATTTCATAGCAGCACAGAAGGCATCTATTACTAAAAGAAGCGTGCACGTGTGTGCGCGTGCGTGCGTGTGATGCTTTATTCTTAAAGGTTACTGTTGTCGTAGAATAATAAAAAAAAATGGTTGCCGCAAAAGCTAATAATCGATTTGCCATACTTGGTTGGAAAGATAGTAATCTATTTACTTGGAACAGAAATTCATATCGGTTTAATCACAAAAACGACTGTTTTCAAAGCCTGTCTTTCCAGGAGGAAAAAGGAAGAAGTGGGGCTTTAATGTAGCGGTTCCAACAATATGACAGCAGGAACCCTTAAGAATGAAGCGTGACAGACACGGAAGGATTACACAAAATTATATATGGCAATACTTCTCAAAGCAAGAGAAAAGTTTATAATAGTACATGGAAGGAAGACACAAACGCCAACAACCACAGCCATGACAACAGTAACACCAACGACAACCACGTGTTATAGAAGATCCTTTTTTTTCACATGTTTCATTTCATTTTACATCCTCACTGACATTCAATGATCGACATGCAATATGTTTGTGAAATGAAACGTACAGTATTGTCTTTTGATTAAACACATCAGCGAAGCGGCGGGGTCGGCACGACTAGTGAAGTTCTTTATGAAATTCTGTTTTTAGAAATATTTTTAGTTGTTTGCCAAGACCAATGCACAGATTTCACATTCCACTCTTGATTATTTCAAAGTTAAAGCTCGACGACTACAACTACTTCTTTAGCAGCTCAAATTACTCCCACCTTGTGCGCTTTGCTGAGGCTGTAGATTTGCCAGTCTTTCATGAACTGGCTGACCAGGTGTCATATTTGACTGAATGTGATTCGGACAGGAATTTTTTAATTTCTTCAGGGTGCTGACCGAATAACTCGCCAAATTTTTGTGCAAGAGTAACGTCCAGCAATTCATGCGAGTAGATGAGTTCCAAGGTTAATGCCCATCCGAGAGACTGCACGCTTTGTGCTGAAACACCCTACCTGTGAAACACCATTCTGAATGTTTATAATTTGATGAGGGAATCAAACCCAGATAAGACAGCTCAAAGGTAAGTAAAGCTATACTTCCTTTGTACCATTCTGTCTGGGGACTGCTGATATTAACGATCAAAATGCCACCTGTGGAATCATCCACCTGTATCTACCGTATCATAAGCATAGCACACATTGCAGCCGACCTCAGGCACTGTCTCTTCTCTAATTTGATCATCTCTGACAACTACTTTGGTTTCTGACATGGACGTTCCACCTTGGATATGTTACTCTGTCTGACACAGCAGTGGATGGACACCTTGAACCACAAGCAAGAAGATAGGGCTTTTGACACTGTCTGGTATTCAGCCATGATTGTAATGTTCTTTTCCTTTGGTATTCAGGGCTCCCTGCTCAAATGGTTATCCGACTTCCTCTTTAGGCAGAAAGGGCGGTTGGCTCTTGATGGGTGTCCTTTCCTATTATATTTCCCTTCAAGCTGGGGTTTCAAAAGGTAACATCTTAGGACCTTCAGTGTTGTTGATCTATTTCAATCTGATTCTTTTGAAAACCAACTTTCCCATTTTGGCGATGACTCCATCCTGTGTCCAACCATACATCACTCCTGTTGGCTACCCACTGGCGAATCCCTTTCATTGGACCTGAACAAGATAAGCTGCTGCTTAACTATTTGGAGCTACTAAAGTTCAATACAGGAAGGTCACACAACACATTCACACTGCCCATCCATCCATCCATCCATTGGAACCATACTCTGTGCAGAGCATTGGTGCTGCCTAAGCAGTCTCCTGGGCTATTGGGCACAATCCTGGATGGGTCGCCACTCCAACACAGGAGACCAGCAAGCTGGCACTCATTTTTTCCGACGTCGGAAGGATGACAGGCAGAGTCAACCCCACTTGGTATTAATTCAACAGCCGAGTGGGATTTGAACTTGGGACCCAAGGATCCCAAGCCCACCACTCTAGCCATTAACCCAACACCAGGCATACATTCGCACTGTCTCCTAACAAGTATTAGTAATCAAACTATCCAATCCACTTATTTGGACAACCAATGGAATAGGTGCGGTCCCTAGAACTTCTTGGCATTACTGGATGTCATAACCTTTTGTTAAAGGATCATATCACCAAACTGGCATCAAATGCTAGTTGCCGACTGGTTTATTCCTCATCGAGCTAATGCATTTATGAACCACATTAAGCTCAGTATGTTGTTCAAGGCTTTCAAATGGAGCTTCATGGAGTTTGGCTTCCCACTCTGGGCTGGTGCTCTTGTTTTCCACCTTGCTATTCTTGAGGCAGTCAAACGCAAGGTTTTCCACACCATTGGACCTCAATGCAGGCGGCAGATTAATTCCCAAGTGCTGTTGCTCTCCCACTGACAGCAAATTGGTGGGCTCTCTGTTTTATACAAGCTCACACCTGACCTTGCTCCTCCTGCCGACTTCTGCGTCTCCCTTCCTCAAGCCACCCCAGGTCACATGCATTCCTTAATAAACCCTCAACTGCTTACCCTTCTGAAGTCCCGGTTGGTTGCCCATCGGCATTCATTTGTCCCCTCATTCTCTAAAATTTTTAATTGTCTCCCTGTGTTTGTTGTGTCATCTTCCTCACTTCAGTCTTTCAAATACCTGCCCACCACTACCCCATGCACTTACCCATGCACCAACATGATTTTTACTATGCATGCTCATTCTTTCCCATTCTGTTCTTCTCTGTTCTATTGTTACTCTTTTATGTGTTAATTCCTCCTTTCCTCCTTGTGTATCTTCACCCCCATACCATATCATTGTCTGTAAACCTGCTGCCCTTTGTCATTGACATCCTCCATGAGCAGAGATTCACGTGCAGAAAAACCGGTGTACCAAATGGTAGACATCACATGTCATTTACACCATTCCTCCTTCAGAACAAGTCATGCAGGTTCAGTTGTGGATTGTAGTCTGTTTCCTTTGAACCTCAGATTGAATTCCAATAAATTCCAGAGTGGATCGATTTTGTTTAAGTCGGTACTCTGGGCTAGCCACACTGCACATCATATACTGCATGTTGCTCTTGTCAAACCAATCCCTGAAGGACAGCAGTATGGCAAGGTGGAATGTACAGTCAGTCAACTAAAGGAAGGAAGGAAGGAAGGACATAGCTGCCAACATTTGAGGAAGGACATAGCTGCCATCGAATAGGTTGAGCATAGGGTTACTAGATTGATTCCATGGCAAGCTAGACAGCTGTGAGGAGCGACGGAAGGAGAGAGGACTTTATGCATTAAAAAGGAGGTGATTGCGAGCTGACTTGGTTGAGATATTTTAGGATAATGAAGGGTATAAACTAAATAAATGCAGAAGACTTTTTCAGCAGACTAGACAGTGATAGCACTAGACCAGTCTAGATAGCACTAGACTAGTTATAGTCATAATATAAAATATCTTTTGTTTAAATATTATTTGTTTTCATACGTGGTACCTCCCTCTACCCCCATTGAGGTTGAGTCTGCGGCATTAGACGGATTTCTTTGATTTGGTATTGGTGTAGTGTAGACATGATGGACCGAATAGCCTCCTCCTGTGTCAAAGTACCTTCTTGTTATTCCTTGTTGAAGGCCCTCACCCTGTAGTATTCCATCAGTGGTGCAAAAAGCCTGGTGTTGCCTCAGTGGTGAGGGTAGCTGGCTTGGGATCTTAGTGTCCTGGGTTTGAGCCCTGTTATGTTGGCTTCTGCATTAACACCAGGTTCCCATTGTGTGCTGCCTTTTTGGCTGCTGGTTGCATCATTGGTTCGGGGCACAGCTATGCCGCTGATGCAGTGCCCCTTTACCAGGACACTGGTTCTCATTTTGACGACCTCGGAAAGATGACAGGCTGAGTCAACCCCCTGGTGTTGATTCAGCTGCCGACAGGGCTCGAACTCAGGACTCCAGGATCCCAAGCTACCTCCCGAACCGCTAAGCCAACGCCAGACTTATTAACACCAGGATGGGGTTGACTCAGCCTGCCATCCTTCTGAGGTTGGCGAAATGAGTACCAGTGTGTACTGGTATAGGGATGGACAGCATCAGCGGCATCGTTGCACCCCACCAAAATGATAGCTGCCCGGCAGCCAAGCTGCCATACACAAGAAAAAGTGGTGCAAAATATCACAATAAAACTCCTTCATAGAACAAATACTGCTTTGCATTGTGGGAAAAGTAAGCACAAGCAGTTTGGGAGGATTTGTTTCAAGTTTTAGTGTGCTCTTCCACTATGTTTGGTAACAGCTTTAAGTGATAAGAATTACTCTTTCTCAACAATGTGACACAGTATTAGCAAAGGCGACTGACGACTGGGGAAATAAGAAAATTGTTTTTACCGTATTCTGAAATGCTTCTGAGACCTGCTTTTGTGTGAACAGTAAGTATAGGACTTTCATGTGTAGTTTTTGGCAAATGCGCTCAGCCACCTGGCAGGATATTTACAAAACCACAAGAATCCCTCCTTTTGGTCAAGAAATATCTCCATCACTGCCCATGCTCCGATTGGTTCTCTTCTCAAAGATGGGCTACTTGAGCGTCAAGTTCTAGTTCATCTAGTTCTGGGAAGTTCATCGAGTTCTGGGAAGCTATGTCTAGTTCATAGAAACCTTTAATGTTTTTCACTGCACAATCTCTTAGAGGACAACCAGATTGGCATTTTTGGTGTTCCCATCTGATACCAGAAGATCCCATCTCAAGATACCAGAATCCCAGGTTACAATCCCAACAATGCAATTGTGTTGGTTTATCCATTGTCTCCTAAGTCCCTTCAATTCGTGTAAAAGTTCACTAATCCATCTGCCATGAGAAGCAAGGAGAAACTGACGTTTCAGTCATTAACCCTTCGTTGGAGTAACCTCAAGAGCTTTAGAAGGAAGTATGGTTTGCAGCATCCAAGATCAGTCACTCAGCCTGAATAAGATAACAATAACAAGATAAAATTGACACTGGATATCATCTTTCCACCATAGAAGTGCAACCTTGAGTTTTAGTTCGTATATGTGCATGACGTTGTTTGTGGAGTCAATATATATATATATATATA
>CM068964.1:93448141-93468434 GCA_035128595.1 Eptatretus atami | reverse complement strand
GACCCTCAAAATTTTTCATACTGATCGGATGTAATGTTCTACATATGCAATTATGACGTCATAACGAAGGCACCTATGACATCATAAAAATTTCACACTGTTTCAATGTTTCAATGCCGTGAGCGATTTCAATTTTTTTCCTTTGTGCAGTTTCAGAGATACAGAGGTCCAATATTTTTCGGTTTTCCCAACATGGCCTCCACACCACGTGACCTATGACGTCATAACTATCATTAAAACATTATACATGAGTTGTCGCTCCTACGGTGAAAATTTCTTCTCGATCCAACAAGCAGTTGCGGAGAAAAACACTAAAGTTATGTGCGGACAAACAGACAGACAAACAAACAAACAGACGGACCCAAATGCAATACCCTCTCTTTCAGCGAGGGTAAATATAATTTAACATGAAATAGATCACAACCCTTGAGTTCTGAGGGAAGTTTTAGTTGTAAACAGAACAAATATTCTCGATCTCTATTAACATTGTGAACCGTGTTGTTCGTCCGTGCGTTCGTCCGTCTCCCGTTTACAGCGGCCAGTTCCTGCGCTGCGTTTGAAAAGCTGCGCACACAGGCAAAGGTCAACATTATCTTTTTAAATGACAGGAGAACAAGCATGAATAATGTTGATGCGAAATTTTATTTCGCAAACAGGATATTTTGTCCTCTTTTAAAGCAATTGAACCTCCACCACCCGATGTTGCACCACCATTTTGCGGTGGGCAGTATCAGTAGCTCAGAGCGTTGGCTCTTAGTGAAACCAAGAGTGCAACACAATTAACCTTTTTAAAGTCCATGATTTATAATTTGTTTCATTAAACAATAATTTAAATTGATAGATTCATTTAAACTTTTCCCATCACTGGGGACGCATAACTTTGGTTGTATTACATTGTGACGGGTGTGAACCCCCTGGGAGAACGAAGCACATACACAGAGTAAAGCTAGTTATATCTTAGTATTCTGTTTAGCTTTTACGTATATACTGTATTCATGTAAGTAGTTATGCGTTGCGAGTATTTAGTTAGAAATCCTACATGTACTTTTTCCTATTCCACACGCTTTCCACATTAATTTCTCACATTACATACATCAGCTCGAGTACTTCCACTAAAACGTCCTAACTCGCCCAGCCCGCGATTCCTTAACCCTCGGCCTCAACACTATACGCCAACGCCCCCAGACCAGTTGGTGAACACCTGAGACCAAACGATCATTCCAAAGAAGACAGCGTGCCAGAACTATAAGGGCCAATCACCAGGAGTCGAAGTAGCGGAACACTAATCAGGTATGAGGGGAAAGGATCTGTTGGAAGGTAAGCTCCTCCTGCGTCTGAGGGGTTGAACACAAGTGAAGGGGGACAGATGCCAAATAAAAGGTGAGAACCAAGCTGGCAAAGAGACGACAGAGAGGACACCCCAAGTGGAATGAGCATTACGACACCAGCCCACCTCACACCTCTTGTGAATTCTCCTTGTGAAATTTTTGTCTGATCGGCTTTCATCTCTGCTTTCATCTCTGCTTTCTGTCTATTCTTCTTTCTTTCTTTTTCTCATTCTGCTTTCCATCTCCTTTCATTCCTTTATTCACTTTCTCTCGTTCTCATGCTTTATTCTTCTTACACTTTCAACACCTCTCATCCCTTCGCACCTTTGCATTGAGCTCTGCTCGTTAAAGCATGAGTCACATTTGCTCTACCACTAGGATACGGCGGCCGTACCCCCTCTGAATTGACAGAAACGTGCGGCGGCCGCAGAGTTTCTGAGGTGGCCTCAGGGTGGCCCTACGCCGTATGGCTATCTTTTACAGGCCGTAGCGGTCTCCGTGGAATTAAAGCGCGGAGTTATAACTTTTTTCATTTCTAGGTTGGCCGTAGCCATGACGTAGATGTGTTCCACGTCGACCGACGTAGGGCGTACAGTGGGCTTGCGTTATTCGTGCGTTTTCCGTAGGCTCATCAATGAAAAATGAATTTTGCCAACCCCAAAAAATTATGGCGGCCGCACTATTTCCACGTTCGCCTTAGGCCCCCTGCGGTCGCCTTGCGGGCACCTTGAGGCTACCTTGCGTCTGCCTTGAAAATTCTATGGCCGCCGCAAGGACGCCCTAAGGTCACCGTGCCACATCAAATCAAAGACCGTACGCACCCCACGTTTTCGTCTCCACAATTTCTAAATACCCCGTGCGGCTACCCAAAAAATAAAAACATATGTGACTGCTACATTGTGTGGCCGTGGAAATACTGCGGCCGCCCTATAATTTCTAGTGGCCATAGATTTTTTAGACCCTATGGCCGCCGAGCCAAATGTGACTGAAGCATAAGCTACATTGCCTGAATCGACCACTGACCCCCGCTTTTCCTCATACACTTCCCGCACCTTCCAGCCAAAACAGCTGTTCACCACTTCTCAGATCATTCCCCAACCAAAATCATGATGTTTTCTACCCCTGTTAAACCGCCCCCACTCCTCCGCCCCTAATTTACACTTTTTCCTTCCTGAGAGTTTGCTTCTGAATCCATCTTGTCCACCCCCTGCATCTTCCCCTACCCCTCATTCTTACCTCCATCCCTTGTTTGTCCATCTCCGTCTATTTTGTCGCTCGGCCCTGTTGTTGGCATTCCCCCCTTCTCTTTCTGCTTTTCTTTTTGTTCTGTTGTGTGGTCATCCATTCTTTGTTCCAGCTCTTCCACAAGCCTTGAATTTGTATGCAAAAAAAATTCAAAACAAGGCCCTCAGGATCATAAGAGGATCTACAAAGTCCACAAGTGTTCATCACTTCCACATCGCAAAAAAAACAAGCTCAAATGAGCTAAGATCCTCGTCCTCTTAATGATGACGTCATAAAAACGAATATGACGTTCATTGTGATGTATCAGGTTTGCGATAATTATCTGTGCTAATGCCCGGCTTGATTCCCGCAAACAAAATTCAATCAGCTTGCCTAGTTCGGAGATAATGGTATAGGCGATTTCCATTAGCGGCGATATTATGACGTCAACTTTTTTTCTAGGAAGAATTTCCAAAATCGAGATGGTTACTACCTGCGCGTGGGCTTTCTGCATATACATGGCAAGTTTCACGAAGATCCGATGAAAGCTCTGGGTTGTGAAACAAAAAATGTCAAAAAATAGAAATGACGTCATAAAAATTGATATGACGTCATAGTGATGTATCATATGTGCGGTAATTCATCTCTGCTTAATGCCCTGTTCGATTCCCGCAAACAGAATTCAAAAAGCTTGCCTAGTTTCGGAGATAATTTTTCAGGCGATTTACCATTAGCGGAGATATTTTGACATCATAACTTTTTTTCTAGGAGGAATTTTCAACATCGGAGATGGTTACTGTCTGCGCAGGGTATTTTTACATATATACGCCAAGTTTCAGGAAGTTTCGATGAAAACTGTAGGCTGTGAAACAAAAAAGTCCACAAGAAGAAGATGAAGAACAACAACGTGAGTAAGACTTAGAGATCCTCCAAGAGGATCTAAAAAAATTCCCAATCCAGGATGGCGGATCCTTTACACGCTGTAATTTCATGTCAAATCGCCGACCAACTCAGAGATTCAAACAAGATTCCACAGTTCACCGCTACTCCCGCATATACAACAACATCCCTCCCCTTCCTCCAATATCTCGCTCCACAAACACCTAACTACCTCCTCAATCCAACGCTAACTCCCCAAATAACATTTTAAACGCTATTCCTGCTGACATCCAGGAGGCAGAATGAACTCTATCTCGAGTCAACACTTGCCAATTTGAATGTACAGTAAAGTAACATAAGCAAATGGATACAGGTTTTAATTGACATGTGCAAATACAATAAAAGCGATGGCTCAAAATTAAAAAAACCCATCAATCCAGGCCAATGATATGTGCTGGTATCGTCAGAGTAGTCTATGTATCCCCCTATTTGAATTACTGAATTAGAATTGGTGAGAATCAATTTTCACCTATTTTTCAGAGAGATACAAGATTTCAAGCCATTGTTTGTGTGTTTTAGGACAAGAGCTCAGATTGTTGAACAACTTAGCTTAATACAGCAATCCTTGGTTTATGATCTCATATGTCGATGAAAAAACAACTCGTATAATTAAGAATCTAAAACAGTATAACTGATGTGACTAGAGCGGCACTCGGTAGAGCGCATACCTCCACCAGGCTGAACAGCTTACGTATTGTATCCCACTGATGGGCTGAATCAAAATCGAATTGACTTGTTCTTGTCACCTAACCAACTCATCAACCTAGTTTTGACAAAACTCGTCCACAACTTTTTGAGATATCGTGCACAGAGACAAACAGACAGACAGATAGGGATCAAAAGATAACCGCCATCCATCTTCGGTGGTGGAGGTAAATATTGATAATTCCCATCTCACGAGAGTCCAGACTGATACGTGGAGTAGCTACCCGCACCACTTTAGGACAGACGTATGGTCCGGTTGAGAGTAACAATTTTAAACCTGAAGTCATCAAATTTAAATATTGTAAGTGAAATTGGAATGCGGAGCGCTTTGGGAATGTTTTGTGTGAAATGCTGTTCTGGCAGTTCCAGCAGAGTTTGGACAAGCTGTATGTCACTCAACAGGAAAAGCCATTAGATAGGGTTCTGCTGATTGCAAGGCCGATTGCTTTTGTTATGACTGCCATTCGATTGCTCATGGTTCATAAACATTACTAAGTGTTCTCTCGCCAAGGCAAACACCCAATTCAACGAGTGAGTCCAATGGAGTCGAGGGGGGGCTGAAGGGGGGCATTAGGTCAGTGTGAAGACTGAATTGGAGAGATAAAGGTTTAGAAATAATTCTGTACGAAAACCGATGTTATCGACAAGTTGATGAAGGTGGCAATTGAAGGCCTCAGTGTCGATGTTGTTTTCAGAGCATTATTAAGATTGCCAAACTTTAAAATACAGGACAAGTATAATGTCATACAAGAACAATAGTTTATTCCTTATTTGTAATCTGACAATGAATTACATCAATTAGACTTTTTTTTATATTCTTGTATCTTATGCCTTATGTTGTTCAGTTTCTCAAATTGGGATGGGAATGAAAATGCTACGGCCAATGAAAAGGGAGTGCCACCCAAAATATCCCTGCCCAAATAGGGAAAAGGTTGCAGAGCAGAGTCAAGAATGAAAGTTCGTACAAAATAGTAAATGAAGCAAAGGTTTCATCCAAATAATTTCACTCCATGTGAATATCGTGTGTGTGGAGCAAAAAGCGAGGAAAACGAATAAAATACATCTCGGAAATCAAAAGGTTATCCATATTCCTCTTTGTAATCTCATGAGACCATTTTGTACAGTCAAAGCTCATGTTAGAGCTGGAACACTGAATGGATCAGGATGCAAAAGGAACAGCAGAGAGAGAGAGAGAGAGAGAGATATGGAGGGGTGGGGCGGAGGGGAGGATACTAACAGCAGAGAGAGGGGTGAAACACCAACAGCAGATTTGAAGGACAAAATAGACAGAGACTTGGACAAATAATGGGTGCAGGGAGGAAAGAGGGGTAGGGGAGGATGCACCGGGTGGACAAGATGGATCCAGAGGGAAACTCTCAGGAAGGAAAAACTGGAAATTTGGAAGGGGTGGGCTTGGGGTGGGGGAAGGCATGTTAACAGGGGTAGACATTATCATGGTTTGGATTGGAGATGATCTGAGATGGTGGTTAACAGCTGTCTTCAAGACTTGGAGGGAGGAGAGGAACAAATGAGTGGTGCTCAGCAGTGATCCTGGATTTAGGTAGTTTCACCATAAGGTGGTTTATTTATTTATTTATTTATTTATTTATTTGTATCCAGCCTGTGGCTGCTTGGCTGCATCATTTTCTGGGGACGCTGCTGATGCAATGCCCCCATTACCAGTAAGCTGGTCTCATTTTGTTGACCTCAGAAGGATGGCAGGTTGTCAACCCACCTGGTGTTAATTCAATGAAAAAGGGGCTTGAACTCAAGACCTTAGGATCTTAAGCCAACCACCTTAGCCATTTCACCAACACCAGGCTTAGCGGGTTGATGATGGACCACATGCATTCTGCAGAAACTTGGGTGGGGGACGAGGGGGGGCAAAGCATGGAAAGAGCAGTGGGTGCAAGACCAGAAAGGAGGCGGTAGAAAATAGAGAGACCACAGACCTGACTGTGATAGGAAAATGATTGGCTCATAGACTCAGCTTCATCATGGGAGATTCCAATGATCCTGAGATTTCTCATGATTGAAAGACATATAGCAAGTGTGTTGACCAGCCAGTGATTTTTGTCAAGGTCTGAAGAGAGGGAAGAGACTTTGGAATAAAGAAGAGTTTACACCACAGTTAATTCATGGACATCTGAGTAGAACTGGCATCTTTCGCAAACATTGGCAAGTTATCTCCGGCACTCTGTACAAATTCAGAATTCCTTTCCTGACTGACTCCTGGTAAGGCAACAGCAAACCGACCGGCAAAGTTCCTGCCCAGGAACTTCTTTGGTAACACCGACGTTCTGTCAAGAGTATGGTACTCTGATTTCAATGAAACGTGACCACAACCTTCATCACCCATGATGTAGTAAAGTTTGTTCACAGCATTAAAAATACAAACAACCATCAGGGTCTACGGGGGTCTGTGGGGGGTTTGAGTGACTGTTGCTCCTGATCCAGGTGATCTTCAGGACTCACAGTCCTATTTTTTTTTTATTTCAGGCATGTATGGTGAAATTATTTATTCCTGATTTTTATTTAATTATTACCTATGACCAGTACAAACATACTAAAACATGTTCTAGCGTTTTTGTGAAAACTTTGCAAACTGTAAGAATTTTTTTTTTTTTACGTGGGTTGTGAAATACGTACAAGGACTGGTGGGTGACTGGTGAGTGAAACTAAGTTGCAAGTTCAGCTTACATTCTCATTCAGTCATCCTTCAATAATGCCAATAATTATCTAGAAAGAAAGAATAAAAGCATCAAACCTCTTTCTCAAACTTTCTTGCATTCTGTAATAATGAAACTTTCGATGAGTCTGCGTGTGATATATTTCAGTGTAATACTTGGCAAGCTGACTTGGCAAACTCATGTTGACACGAAGATTTTATGCCAAAACAAAAAATCGAAGCCATTTTCCATCATCCTCTTGTAAACACGCCATTTATTTTTTGTTATCACATCGGACTAAGTTAACTTATTTGGTTAGACATTTTTTTCACACCACATCTGAAGTCGTGGGGATGCCAAAGTCATCAAAGAGGAAATACTGCAGAAACCCATTAATAGTGATGATCGTAGCAGCGCTGGCTATCGTTAATCTCCGCCAGCCCTTCTCGACTCCTACGCAGCGGAGCATACTCTGGGCAGCGTGAGAGCCATGGACAGCTGGAGCTTGTTTGCTGAGCGTGCATTGGAAGGAAAATCTGACTCCAGTTCGGTTTCCCAAGCATGACATGCAATTTATTTTTTGAATGTGCATCCTGGGAAATGCTCATAGTATTGCAGAGATAACCACAACGTTTTAAAAAGATTTGTCTTAAAGAAGTGTATGAAGCAATAAGTATGTATTTGGTCCGATATATTTTTGCAGGAATGTGTCTAAGACGGTTTGGTAACGAAATGTTATGAAAACAATTGTTCAGACTATTTGAAATAAATTCAGCTTGTATCTGCATTTTACAATCTTCAAAGTTTAAATATACTTATGAAGAGATGGATTTTTGTCCTCAATGAGGGCATTACATAATGCTGATGATGTGGAGAGGGAGGGAAAACATTTATTATGGGAGACAATTGGACTTATTATGACCATAAGCATTTTAACAGGATTCATTTTAATAATGCATAACCTTTAATCTTAATCTTTTTTTAATTAAGAATTTATAAACAAACTCTCAAAGCTCTTGCTTCCCACCCTCTTCCTCTACCTCCACACCTTTCCCAATATATCCTCCTACCTGCTTCTTCCTTCTCCCCACCAACTTCCTCCCTTTCTTTTCTCAGTTCTCTTTTTCTCAAATCCTTCCACCACATGTGTACATAATTTACAAATGGCCATATACAGATACTTAAAAACAGAATCTGTTGAGTTTATTTTGAGGGGCAGTAACAGGTTCGAGTTACTGAAAGTTCGAGTGAAAGGGGAAGAGGAACTTCTGTGGAGAAAGTGCGGAAGGATAAAAGGTAACTGGGGTGTGATTTTATTATTTCTTCCTTAAATTGTCTGAAGCCTCATCTGGCTGAACTTGTACATATACCAATTGGAGGACAAAACAGAATGACACATCACTGTGCTTTTACATACATTTGCAAGGACATATTTGATGACAATGGACAAATCAACAATACACATTTTACCTGCAATCCTCATAAGATAAGTCATTTGATGGGAACACAAAACATGCTTAAGTAGTATCTCTCTAGCCTGGTGTTGGCTTAGTAGTTAGGGTGGTGGTTTGGGATCCTAGCCTGGTGTTGGCTTAGTAGTTAGGGTGGTGGTTTGGGATCCTAGGGTCCTGAGTTCAAGCCCCGTTGGGCTGCTGAATTAATACACCAGGAGGTTGACTCAGCCTGTCATCCTTCTGAGGTTGGCAAAATGAGTACCAGTGCACTGGTAAGGGGGACACTGCATCAGCGGTATAGCCGTGTCCCAACCAATGATGCAACCAGCAGCCACAGGCTGCACTCGATAGAGAGAGTAGTATCTCTCTAAAAACACGGAATTTTTGTCTTCACGAACAATACTCAAACGTATTACTCTTACCCATAAAAAATGGACAGAGATAATGTTTTCGCCCCTGTTTGTTTGTCTGTGAGCACAATATCTAAAAAAAGTTGCGGACGGATTCGGACGAAATCTGGTGGGCAGGTTGGGTGGGCAGCCAAGGATGAATTGATTCGATTTTGGTGAAGATCCGAATCCGGATTCGAACCGGTCTGGATCCGAGAACGTTCTAAGTGATTCTTCACCATTGAGTGATGGGGCCAAAAATGATATACAGTTTAAGGCCCTGTCACACCTTGACGTTTTAGCCAGCGTATGGCAAGGTCTCAAAATGTATGTAAAACGCTGGCGTACGCTGAACTATTGATGTTTTTTTTAAGTTTTGGGCGTATAATAACGTGTTGGACGTATGCATAACGTATTACTAACGTACAAAGAACGTTTTAATCACATATAGATAACTTATACCAACGAATGCTGAGCGTGTTGTCGGCGTTCACAACCTATGCCAAGGATAGTCTAACTTATGCATAGCGTGCGGCAGCGTATCGCCGACGATCACGTGGCGTAGGCTATTCATAGGTTGTGGCTCGACGATTCAAATCATAACCGCACTAGACATCGAAGTGTGAAGCTGCTGTCACACCTTGACGTTTTAGCCAGCGTATGCCGACGTATGAAAAATTTGCCGAACCAAGCTGGCACACGTCGAATACGTTATGGGTAAGTTTTGTATACGTTAATAACACGCTGGCATACGTCGTAGTACGCTGGCATACGTCATCATACGCCGAGTACGTCAGAAATTTTCAGCATGTTGAAAATTTCTCGACGTACTCGACGTATGACACACGTTCCGCATAGCTGGCAAATAGTTGTAGGCACGCTACGCGATCGTTGACACACGTCGACATACGTTACTTGTACGTTACTCATAAGTCGAAACACGTCGAGGTAATGGTTAGCGTCAGTGTTCCAGACTCCCTGCTTTTTATTATTATTTTTTTTTCTTCGGTATGACGGTGATGTTAATACTTCGATTTCTAGTGCGGTTATGATTTAAATCGTTGAGCGCAGCCTATTTATTATGTTATATTATAACCGCACTAGAAATCGAAGTGTCAACATCACCGTCATGCCGAGGAAAAAAATAATTAATAAAAACCAGGGAGTCTGGAAACTGACGGTAACCATTACCTTGACGTGTTTCGACTTATGACTAACGTACAAGTAACGTGTGTCGACGTGTGTCAACAATCGCGTAACGTGCCTACAACACGTTACTCATAGGTTAGAAATAAGTTTCGGGTACGCTAAACATCACCTCGACTGTTTTCGACTTATGAGTAACTTACAAGTAACGTGTGTCGACGTGTGTCAACGATCGCGTAACGTGCCTACAACTTATGGCCAGCATTATGCGGAACGTGTGAGTCATACGCTGGCATACGTCAAAAAATTTCAAGCATGGAAAATTTGTCTAACACCTCGGCGTACTACGACGTATGCCAGCGTACAAAGACGTATGCCAGCGTACTACGACGTATGCCAGCGTACTACGACGTATGCCAGCGTACTACGACGTATGCCAGCATGCTCTTAACGTATACAAACTTACCCATAACGTATTCGACGTGTGCCAGCGTTTTAGCCAAATTTTGCATACGTCAGGCATACGCTGGCTAAATCGTCAAGGTGTGACAGGGCCTTTAGCACGATGTCTCAAAAAGTTGTGGACGGGTTACGACAAAACTTGGTGGACGAGTTGGTTCGGTGACAAGAACAAGCCGATTGGATTTTGGTTCAGGTCCGGATGCAGATCAGGCCTATCAGTGGGATACCGAATGTAGCTGTTCAGCCTGGCAGAGATATGCGCTCTACCGAGTGCTGTTCTATTTGTCAAAAGCTTTTGTCTTTGAAATACTTTTTTTTTTTTAAAGCAAATCTTTAACCAGAATATATATATATATATATATATATATATATATATATATATATATATATATATATATATATATATATATATATTATTTATATATTTATTTAGCTTCAATTAAACCATACATGGAAGACGTGATGTTGGTGCTTTCATTGAAATGATAACGTGTCATATTTCCATATATGGTAAAATACTAGATCGTTTTATGGGTTGACTACATGAGGCATCATGGCATTGATTATCCAAACTCAGCTTGTACAGGGATTTGGAACTTGGTCAGGGCTCTGCCTCAACGACCGATACGATTGGTGTATATGGGATGTGAAAATTTCCACTGAAAGGCCATATGTGATTTGAACCCACACCAGTGGAAGTGACTAAGTGATTAATAAGGTGTCATGTACCATCACAGCACCACCAACAGTTAAAATTTTATTTTCATGGGGATTTGATACACAGCCAAATGATTGCATGTAACATTTGCTTGGTTTGAAAAGTCCAAAATATTAATCCATAACATTAGGTTGACTTTTATAATACAACATTATATCACCTGTAATAATAGCGCTTAAAATATTTTTGGAAGAATAACAGTGATAATGGTGGAAGAAGGATAATTTTGAAGAGCCACATTTTTTCCGTCACGTCGCAGCTGGATAAAGCAGTGTTCCATAAAGACAGTTTTGCATGTGACATAGAGAGGAGGTAACCTTGAAGGAAGTTCTGTTTGCTGCCCTCTGTGACCCTCGCTCCAACACAGGAAGTACGCGAGAACAGCCGGCCTGCTGCCCATACAGGGAGGACATAAAACTGCCTTTTAAGTGTATATCTTGGAACTTCGGACAAATGCGTCGGATCTCAAACAAAGCAAGCAAGACAACGTGTTTGTTTGAGTTAGTTTTCGGCTCTTTATGAAGTTTATACACAACAAACGTCAATTTACAACACTAATCAGGCTACACCTCGGAATTAATTTATTGCTTTTGACATTTATTCAAATAATATACCTCTGATAGAATAAAGTGAACCACGATCAGAATCACTTGATTATTTGACATTTTTTTTTTTAAAATATTGCACTGATTGACTAAAGAACAGAGTCAAATTATTGCTGTTTTGCATGTGCGAAGATTTTGGGGAAAACAATTCCCGAAGAGCTGTTCCGTAACCGTAGGCGCATTGTAATGTTGTTTGGGTGTATTATCCTGGGTCTTTTAAGAGCTGTGACATCAAGCAGGAGTGTGGTCTTGGAACCGCGACCCCGGCACAGTGACCTGCCGCCGACTCCGGCTCCAGACGGGTGGCTGAACGACCGGCTCCATTTGATTTGCGAGACGACGTGGCGTCTGCGCGGTCCTGCCTGCTGTTGTGCCTTTGTTCCTGCCATTTGTTGTTTTTTTCCCCCCCTCTGGTATTTTTGCTCTTGGCTTGAAACCAGGTCCACAGCCAGCACTACTGAGTGCTCATGACCTTTACAAAACACAGTATATTGTTTGACATCACAATTGGCAAGGGACAAATTGTGTAGCAACGGTTTGTTTGCAGTGACTGGCTGTATCTTGTGTCACAAGTTACATATGCAACAGCTTTTAGCTAGTGGAGTGTTTATGCAAATGGAGAAGGCCTGTGCTCTTGACAGAGCTTCGGGGCGCCCATGGCGAGTCTTGAACGTTTCCGTGGCGAAGGAACAATCCTCGACAAGTTTCCACTCCGTCGCAGGGTGCGGAAATATCCACCGAGCAGGCATAGGAATCGAACGCACACTAGTGAGGGCCTTAACCCAACAAGGCTTTAACCATTTCACTACCAAGCAAGCCAATCCTTTACAAGTATCTGTGACAAACTTGGAGATTTCATTGTTGCTTGGGTTTGGTTCTTCCTTTAATTATTATGATCTGTACTTTGCCTGATAGGTCAGTTTTGAGGTAGTATTCCTGCCTTTGAGTTCCCAAGTGTATGTTCGTTTACCCATCGGAATATTATTACTTTTGTAAATCAAAGAAAATATTTTTTTCTTTGCAAATGTTGGTGTGTCTTGGACTATCATGAGTATTTCATTTTAAAAGGACTTTGAACGTCCCTCGTGTGTGTGTGTGTGTGTGTGTTTCCTTTAGAGTGGATGTTAAGCAGGCTGCGTCCCATCTACCAGCACTTGTTGGGGAAATTATTTATCCTATAGTCTTTTAAAAAGAGTTTAGCCAATGTGTGCTGGCTCTCGCTCAAATCATTATACTGTGAGCAAATGGAAAACCTCCAAGCATATCCGTTCAATTTTGCGACTCCTTTTAACAACACTTAATTTATTCTCAAGAAGAATGTTGGATCAGATCGAATGACCTTTATTTAACTTTTAAGTCAAGCTGGTACAAGTTGTGTAGAATTTACCGCTGAGGGTAGAACACAGACATTTTGAAAAGTTTCCTGATACTTGTTAAATCACACTCAGAATTAATGTATTGAGTGTTGGTATTCATTTAGTACAACATATGATTTTATCTGATCAATCTCAACTCTCTTGGCATATTTTAGTTAATGATATACATTGATAATACTGAACAGTATAAGAGAGATGTTTGTCTGTCTTTGGGAGGCTAAAGTTTTATTTTTTCAAAATGCCAACAGGATTAGAACAGCATCGGGCAATGCTGGGTATCCTGACTAGTTATTGATAAAAGCAACTCGTTTAGCAAGATTAATTAACTGAGATTTGAAGGTTTTTCTTCATTGATAACTGAGATTTGAAGGTATCCAGATCCAGATCTTCACCAAAAATCGAATCATTTCGTCCTTGTCACACACCCAACTGGTTCTCCAAACTTTGTCCGAATCCGTCCACCACTCTTTGAGATATCCTGTTCACAGACAGAGATGGGTGAAAACATAACCTCCACCCACCTTTGGCGGTGGAGGTAATCAACACTAAGACGAGCAAACAGATAGAAAGAGGAAACCCAAATACCAAATACATCTCATACAAATACCTTGTGCCCATGACCGGACCCTGGCTCTCCCAAGCACGTATGCAAAATTTGAGGGAGATTGCCCAGCAGTTTTCGAATCTCTAAGGTTCAGAAATAGAGAATTGCCAAATTTTAATGTGATGAGAAAATAATCCTTGGTAGTGGTCGTATGGCAGCTTAGCTGCCGGGGTAGCTATCATTTCTTGAAGCACGACGGTGTCGCTGATGCAGTGCCCCTCTACCAGTACACACACTGGAACTGGTACTCATTTCATCGACCTCGGAAGGATGACAGGCTGAGTCAACCCCCTGGTGTATTAATTCAGCGGCCGACGGGGCTTGAACTCAGGACCCTAGGATCCAAAGCCACCACCCTAATCACTGAGCCAACACCAGGCTAAATAATCCTTAATGTCAAGTTACGATCAGCAGTGCATGGCAAGTCAGCAGAAAAATAGGTAGAGTCAGGGTGGATGGCCTCACTTGCCAGGAACCAATCACAGTGCACCTAGCCTTACACAGCCAATCAGCAGCTTCTCGCGACTTGCACGTGAAGCATAGTCTTCGTTTGCTTTGTCTGGGTGCTTATCAATGCAACTAATGAAACCTTTTTTTGTCCAAACCAAATGTTGTACTGCCTGAGTCCTGAGCGATGAATGTGGAACCATTTTTTTTACTTTGTGGTTCCATTTTTTTACTTTGTGCGACCAGTGGCTTGGAAAGAGATGCAAAACGGACACACACAAACATTGGATCTTATTGTCGGGTCAGACAGTTCTGTTAACACGGACCTACTGAGCTAGGGATCTTATAAAGGCCTCCACGGATCCCAAAATGGTATTTAAGTTACTGCGTTAAATACTATAATTACTATTCCCCGAGGATTACCCAAATGAAAACCAAACCTGGCGGTGTAACGTGTGGGAGGCAAAGGCGGGAAGATGTTCCTTATCATTAAAATGGGACTAATTGAAAAGAATTCCAGGGATAAGGAAGACAGGACACTATAAATATCACTGAACAAACCAAGCGGTCGACAGACACAAAGAGGGATGATGGACGTGCAATTTGTATACAGAAGAGATAATGCTGAACCCCAACTATTGGCGCAAAATACTAAACTCACGCAAGGAACAAAGGGGCAGGCAAGGGCTTGTGGCAGGCACGAGCTGATTGTAGCACAAGGCGAAATGTGGCTCAAGGAGCAATGAGGAGACCAGGAGAGAAGATTGTGGCCAAGTAGAGGGAAGGAGAGAGATGTTTCTCCCTTCAAGGTCCAGCTCCAACTGCTACACACAGTGCGATCAAGGCCCTCGTATACTCCAGGACTGCTTTCACAGGCAGCGGGTCTCATGATTGGCCACCCCCTGCTTTTGGATGGTGTCAATCTTCCGGGTCTCTCTACCCTGTGGGATGGCCCTGAACAAAAGTGTTCCAGCCTCCTCCAGGCTTCCGCAGTCGACCTTGCCACTTTGGCTTACCTTCCACTGGACAAACAGTTCGTGTTGTTTCTGCTTTACAAGCGTGATGTGCTTTCCGGTGCCTTCATGCCCACAAGTCCTCCACCTGGCCTCGCCTAATAACAGGAGGTTTTGCACAATACAACCCTACTCTATCTGCATTAAAGTTTACTCACCACCTCCTTGGTGTACGTTTAACAAGCTGACCTGCTTCTGCCATTTTCCCTGATACAGATATATAAACCTAAGCTACAAGAATCACATGGTCCATACTATTCTTAACACAAACTATCTATGGATCTCCCCGCCCCTCTTCCACGTAGCATTGTTATACAGAATTAACGTACACATGTCATTCTCACGTCGCATGTGAACTACCGTCGTCAATACGAAGGGCAACCATCACTTACCACTCAGTCAAGCTTATAACTATTGCTGCATTCCTCTGGTCTTCCTTAATTGAAACACAGTACTTTTTCCCAATACCGTATTTCTGTGTGTAATATTTATCACTCACTGTGAGCATCTGTAACATGATTTACAAGTTGTGTCGTATTGATATTTATTTTTGATTTTTACATTCTGACAAGTTTTCTGATAACCATATATTCATAATCTCTTCTAAATGAGTGGCGTGTATGATTCAATTAACTTTATAAATGGCAATCTGAGAAAATGATGAGATCGAATCACCCATTGCATCATCATCATCATCATTATACATTTATACATTTATACAGAGCATCAGTTCTGTCGATGTAGTTTATCAGTCAGGGGTTACAATCCTGGAGAGGTCACCACTCTGATGCGGAATATTCATTTGAGTGAGCAAGAATTTGTAAATTGTTCAGGGTGCCAGTGATGTCTCGCGTCCTCTTCATAAAGAGCATCGTGGGATCTTTAACATCCACCAACTAATTCCGGCAGATGGGACTCCAGTTTAACGTACATCCGAGGGATGGCACACGCATCGATGCATCACCTTGCCTGCAAAACACCAGGTGAGCAGTTTATACAAGCTTGTTCATGATCCGAACCCAGGGTAAGGGTAAACAACTCGGTGGCAAGCACGCTATACTAGGTTATACTGCCAGCCCATTGCATTGTGTGCAGGAACATTTACATTTGTTACTTCATCCACATAAACATTTGACGATGTAACCCGATAAGACTAACACATGCAAGTCTGTTAAAGATTCCAATTCCGAAGAGATACATAATCAGTATAAGAAAGGGGAAAAGATGTGGTCTAGTTTTGGAACAAAAAAAGGGGTTTAATGTTCTGTCATTGCTTTCAATTTCATCAACATTTGGAAGAGTTTTGTGAGTTTCCATCACTTTTTCCTACAAGGCTTGCCTTCTCTGAACTCACTCTCAGCCTGAATGACGCCAGGAAGGCCGCCCTTACCTCAACTGCCTTCCTGTCTGCCGCCCCTCTCCTTAATAATACAGCTGCAATGGCCTAGCAGCATTAAAAAGGGTCACAAAAGTAAACTGTACAGCATTTCAGTTCACCAATGGAACAAAGCTTTACAATATTTATTAGTTTTTCTTGAAGTAAGGAAAGCATTTTGTTCAAGGTTTTGGGCAGGAGTTGCATGTCTGGAAGTTATCTGCATTATATATATATATATTTTTGGCCGAATTGGGAAGCCAGCAAAGCATTAGGATGAGGAATCGCCAACGCCTCTTCACCGCAGCATAAAATCGAGGGAAATGTTCGGAGGAACATTTTTGAATCGATTACCGAATTACTCATTGCCTAGGTTTCATGGATTATAAGCAAAGGATCATTACGATTGCAGAAACTTACGTCGATCGCCAGTCTTTGCTCTTTTATGTGGCAGACGTAAGGAGATGAGCAACGAGGTTCAAAAGCGACGGTGCTAGGAAGGAATTTAAAGACGCAAAAAATGGATATGTGACATTTGTAGTAATTAAGACTCTATTGAAAGGTTTACAAATCCATAATCCATGTTGAAGATCGCATCATGGATTAAATTGTGACGGCGCTCAGTCGTTCAGAAGTGCCACGGAGATTGAAAGTGAAATTTCTGTTTTTATTTAAGATACATTACAAAATATTTGTGTGTTAATATGAATATCACGAGAAGGGATTCCAAATTTAATGACGCATCAATTGATTCCATACACATTTGATTTGATGTACCGTACTATTTCCAGAGCGTCGGTGCTGCCGAAGCAGTTTCTTGGCACAAGGGTTATGGTGGTTTGCCATTGCCTTTCCAGCGTTGTTTGCCAGGCTCTATCCCTTTAAATGCTGAACGTCAAGCACATCAAGCAAGGAAGCAGAATGTACCATTTTATTTTTTAAAAAGTCCTCCCAAGCTCAGAGTGGACGCACTAACCATTATTCCCATACACATATGCAAGAAATGTTTTTAAACTACTTATTTAAATAATTTGGTCCAGCCTATCAGAGCTTGTTTTCAAACTTGAGCCCCGTCTCCCCCAGGGAGGACCCAATGGTCATCATCGGGACAAAAACAAGATGCCCTGTACCTCGGGTGAAGCATGCCACTGTCAGTATTGCCTTCCATCGAAATTTAGTCTCCGTAACTTGTGTGGAAATTCTCCCAAAATCATCAAGAGGATGCATTGACACATACCATGCTTGTCGAGACTTATATGACCAGTTTTTTAAAGGCAGCCAGGAATATGAATCAATAATCGTTTATTGTCCATGTATTATAGAGAATGGAGAAGTTTTTTTTTTATATAATAATTGGGTTTTTTTGCTGAGCTGTATCGTCATCAGCATCATCATCATTGGTGCTGCCGAAGCAGTCCCTGGGCAACGGTTATGGGGTTAGGGCTAGGTATGCTGGGTGGTTTGCCATAGCTCGCCTACTCTTCACGAAGGACACTGTGGGATCTTTAACGTCCACCAACTACTGCCAGCAGACGGGATGCCCAGTTTAATATCAATCCGAGGAGTGGCACACACACTGATGAATCACTCTGCATGTGAAATAACTGAATAACAGTTTATAGCTGGGTCGGGAACCAGACAAGACAGCTTAGAGGTGAGCTTGCATACGTCTAGGCCATCCTGCCAGCCCCTTAGCTATATAAACGAGGTCTAAACAAAACAAGGATGTTCAGATTGGCAGACAAGGTGAGATGAACAATTAAATGGTGAATTCAACTTATGTAATCTCACCACCTACAAGGTGTGTCTGCTTGTTATGTTTGCAACTGAAGTTGATGGTGTACCTCATGGTGATTGATGACCTTGTGTTTTTGACAGGTCAGAGTCGAGCAGAAAGCCGCTGGTGTGCAACTTTCCCAAGTTCCAACAACACCCACAATGGCAGGATCAAGTGTGAAGTCGAAACGGACAGCTGTTTTGCGCACTTCAATTCAGGAATCGCCAGAATCGGTAACGGCAGTGCCATCGCAATCTCACAATTCAGCCGTGAAACTGTGATTAAGTGAATGATTCTGTGCTTTAAAATCATCACACTATGGGGGTGCTGCGGGTGATCATATGGGATCATGATGAGCATATTAATACGGGAGAGTGACATGATTGGTAGTTAGGAAAGGAAAGAACAAGCCGACAAAGTTCCATATCCAGTTTGTTGGTCCAGTGGGTTTTAAGAAAGATTGCCGGAGAGGCCGATGTGCCTTTGCTCGTTGTTTGGATGAAAGAATGAGTTATTTCTCCGAGAAAGCCAAGCAGCGGCGATTCAAGATAACATTTTTCAGCCAGAAGCTCCAGAAATATTACGAATGAAGTTATCATCCAATAAAATTATGACTTTTGTTAAAGGGGGATGAATGCCTTCCATTCTTATCCATACTGGACACGAGTTACAATGTACATCTTTCAAGGCAATCATTGGCTTTGCAAATCTCCTCTTGTTCGGCCATTGTCATTAGGCTGAAACAATGGTCCGCATAGAGTCAGTGGACCATTCTGACTGTCTTACCATTCACCTTCAACTGGTTCACCCCCAAAAAAGGTGGGAGAGTGGATCCTTTTGATGTGTGCATTCCTCGGTTTTACATCAGGCTGCCTTGGCTTACTATGGGACGCTGCCAGGAATAGTTGATGCACTGTGCCAGATACTCCATATTACACTGGACTCGGCATTCTTTGTGATAAGTTTGGACTAAAATGTTTGTAACGAAATGGTAAAATTCAATGGTAAATTGACCTCTTGCGAGCAATCTTGCCTGAAACGTGTTTTCTTTAAAAATATCCATATCGATGGGCATTGGCCTCCTTCAACAGGACGAGGTAAGGGCTGACAGGGCAGCCTAGAGGTACGCACACTCGCCTCTAAGCATGGGTTTGAATCCAGACCCAGCTATAAACTCATCCCGGTGTTTCACAGGCAGGGTGATTCATCAATGTGTGGGCGCCATCCCTCGGATGGACATTAAACGGATGTCTTGTCTGCTGGCATCTGTTGGTAGACGTTAAAGATCTCATGATGTTCTTCGTGAAGAGTATGCGAGTTATTGTCGGCACCATGAACAAATTACAAATTCCTGCCCTGACCTGCAGAGGGTATTGCATCAGCGGCACAGCCGCGCCCTCAGCCAATGATGCTACCCCGCAGCCTTGTGCTCCATATGAATGAAGAAGAAGAACAGTATGAGCATCAGGTTTGATTCACAGATGAGAATGTCCCACCCAAGAAAAAATTAGATTAAATTCCTAATAATAAGGTACACTAACATATTATATTCTAAACTCTGGATGGAAGACATCAAGTGCAACCACTCTTAAAAAAATCAAATTCCAAGATGAGCACCTGTAATTTTGCAAGGTTATGTAGATCATCACGCGTCCCTTCTTAACTCAATAATTTGCATCAACATGTCAAGAAATCTATCTGTCTTGCTCAATGGATTTCAATTTCCCTTGCAGTGGTAACACTGAAGATATCCAAAGTTGCGGACCACAGGATAGCCCGATTTATAGCTTGCTTGCCTCTGAACTGTCTGGCTCTGAATTTGCTCTACTCGGAAATGTAATTCGACTAAAAAACTGCTGTCCTGGTGCATGACTGTCAGGATGGAATGTTGTATCTCGAGGTATGGCATAGGGCCAATCAAAGCACTCATGGTATATGTTGGGTTATTAAAGAACCAAATCCAAGCTGTGAGCTCTCAAAGCACACTTGGTATGACTTGCACACTAAAGCATCAGCTAAATTACATGTTATTCAGGGACAATATACATAACAAAAGGAGGTG
>CM068964.1:93431826-93448131 GCA_035128595.1 Eptatretus atami | reverse complement strand
GTTGTAAGAAAATTAAATTTTAAGAAGAGGGAAGGATATAAGTGTGAAATGTTGGAGGACAAGAGTTGGAAAGGAGGGATGAAGAAAACTGAAAGGGATTTTGGTGAAGATAAGATTAACTGTATCAAAAAAATGGGGATGTAAGGGGCATACAGAGTGGTCAATTGGATATTATGTACCCAAGTGGAGACGAAGGGAGTAAATCAAGAAAAACCCGAACAGCACTCGGTAGAGTGCATACCTACGCCAGGCTGAACAGTTTACGTTTTGTCTCCACCGACAGGCCGGATCTGGACCCAGACCTTAACCAAAATCTAATTGGCTTGTTCTTGTCACTTACTCAACTCATCTACCAAGTTTAGTCCATATCTGTTTGAGATATCGTGCCGCATATCATTTTTGGCCCCATCTCTCAGTGGTAAAGAATCACTTAAAAATTCTCGGATCCGGATCTTCACCAAAATGTAATCAATTAGTCGTTGTCACACACCCAACCTGCCCACCAAGTTTTGCCCAAATCCGTCCGTAACTTTTTTGAGATATCCTGCTCACAAACAGATGAACAAACAAACAGACAGTACCTCCATCCACCTTCGATGGCGGAGCTAAGAAAATTGAGAAAGGGACGAGAAAGTGAGGTTATAGGGGAGGAAATAGGAAGGAAGTTTGGAGGTGAGTGGAGGAAGTGGAAGGGATGATTAGTGAATGCATAAACACATCTGCCGGGTCTGGTGATCATCAAACTGAGCTGCCATTATTTTTTTTTGTGAAATTTAAAGTTCATTGATAATAGGTGGAGGTCAACAATGCTATTTATTGTGTACGCAGTTGCCAAGTGCTCTTCTATTTACTCGGTCTCTTCCATGAACCGCAACCTTTGTGCATAAAACTGCTTAAGATTTGAAAGTCCAATGTCAAGCTGTCCTTAGTTTTCTCCAACTATCACTTCGTAATCCATGTGATGGTTTTGCCACCATAAACTTAATTCATCATGCTATATGTATATATATATATGTATATATATATATATGTATATATATGTATATATATATATCAAGACTCAATCACGTCTTTCACCCATAATTGGATGGAATAACCAATCAGCTCTCACCTAATCAATTACCCCAGGTGACTATGATTATAAATAAATTAACCCCCATGCTTTTTGTGTCATTTTCCTGGTTGCTATATGCAGCTTTCTTTGGCTAGAAGAGAAATTATACACTGTAGTAGCGGGGTGTGCTTACACATTGTAAGCAATAACGAACCGTGCCACCCCATTGTCTTGGGTCACTCACCTGCATTTGATTTTTTTTTTCATTTATTTATATTTTGATTTACAGACACTTTCCTATGGTTCTGTGATTGTTCTCAGTGCATCAGTTTTCGACGTCCATCAGGATGCAAAATTACCATGTTTCCCCATTGTCTCGGGTCGCTTACCTCCATTTATTTTTTTCATTTTAAAAAGTTAATTAATTTTTCATTTGCTGACGCTTTTCGATGGTTCTGTGATTTTTCCCGGTGTATCGGCTTCGATGTCCATCAGTACGCCAAATTTCAGCTTTTTACGTCACCCGGAAGGTACTGAACTTTAATATCAGTCAGTGAGTGAATGAGTCGGTCAGTGCTTAGAATGAGATTTATATATTTGACAAGCCAGTAGGAGCTGATGGGTCGCCGAGCATGGAAACTATAAGATATAGAGCAAAATGGATGTCATATAGCGGATAGGGAATCACCTTAAGATTATGCATATCAAATCTCATCCAGTCATCTACTGATAACTACTCGGTATCCATTTGAATGAAAAGTACCGAAAATGCGGTTTGAAATCGGAAATCCCCAAAGTTCGAGGGGGTGCTGTGGGTGAACAAAGATCTAAATCGAAAATCCGGCTCAATCGTTTGTGCACAATGTATTCCAGACGATTAGTGTGAATTTTCATGACCATCCGACCATAACCCTAGGAGGAGTAGCATTTGGCGCGAAGGCAACTCCAGCTCTCGCATATTATCGATTTTTGCACTAATTGACCTTTGACCCCTGACCTAAGCAAATTGGTCAATATGTCCTGAGGCAAAGTTGTAGTACTCATTGAGTCCCATGACCTGCAAAGTTTCATTCGTATCGATGTACTCACCTGGTCGCTAGGGGGCCTTCCATTTTCGCCAATTTTCGCGCATACCCTAATTGTAGGGGGCGCTGCGGGTAAAGTATTCCATATATCACAAAAACCGAAATACATTTGATAGAGCATCACCTGTAGATCATTCGTGCCAAATTTCATAACCCTACGTGGGATAATGGCTTTCGGAATTGATTTCGCGTGAACGGTACCGATTTTGAAGGTTTTTCGGTTGTTGCTAGGGAACTAAAGCGTCCCTAGCAACCATCACAATCCAAAGCACTAGGTCATAAGATGTACCTACCACCCGAGTTTGGTCAAATCAACCCACGTCTACCAATTATGCTGATGACCAACGACAAAACATCCAAACAAACATCCAACAAACAGACAGAATTACTGACAATAGGGTCAACTATTTCAGCGACCCAATACATAGTATATTATATAATCCATATATACATATTGCCATGAACTGCTTTGAAAATAAATGTTCTGTTTTGCAGGAAATGTTTTCTGTCCAAAGATCGGAAGGATATTTCATTCAGGTTATAAAGCTCCGGACAAACTTGGTTTTTATGTATCGTTTGTAAATAATTACGGTAAGTGGTATTATATAATCGTACACACACAAGAAAAACATGCAGATATGCGTCTTATTTCACCTAAAAGTCAAGTCTCATTCTCATGAGCCACTCTAATTAGAGTTTTCGGACGCTTAAGATTACGTTATCTGAACAGACATGGAGTGCTTCCTCGTGTTGCCGTTGGGCATCTGTGCGATGGGGTTAGAGCACGAGCCAGCCTGCAATAGTGCTGATATCACTCGTTGACAGCAATAGGCAGATAGACCAAACCAAGCCTGCCTGTGGAGAGAATGCAAGAGCCTGGATGATGTAAGTTACAGGATGTCTCATGAGTCATTGGCTTGAAAAACATACCTTTCAGTATCAGCCTGGGCCCTTATGTGCCTTGCTTTTGGTTTATTTTATGAAATCAAGATTAATTTGAGTAATGATAACGCAGAACCAAATGGTTACAGATACTGTCACCTTTTTGTTTGCTTTATTAAATACTTTTTGTGCAGTTGTCCAATCAAAAGTCTCAAAATTAATAACTGTTCAACTCCAAATATCCAGGTTTTCTGCGCATCTTTACTTTTCTTCCTTTTTTTCCTTCCTGTTGGTGGAACTGCCTTCTGGAGATACTTCAATTACACTTCCCTCAAGGGCTTTAAAAGCAGGTGGTGCACTTCCATCTCATCTCATCTTCCATTCTTACTTGCAATCTTTTCTATCCCCATTAACTCTACCTAACTCATCTCTCTTACTCACAGGTTATGGTTTTCTCCACTCCCCTCTCCTCTTTTGTTTTTAGCTCATTTACTTCTTGTATGCAACTGTGGGCTGTGGCACCACTTCTTCGGTCGGATGCAGCACAAGGCTGTGGGGTAGCGTCATCGGCTGACGGCGTGGCTGTATTGCTGATGCAGTGCCCTGTGTAGGTTAGGGCAGGAATTTGAAATTTGTTCATGGTGCCGGCGATAGCTTGCCTACTCTTCACGAAGGACATCATGGGATCTTGAACATCCACCAACTCATGTAGGCAGATGGGACACTTAGTTTAATGTCCATCCGAGGAACGGCATACAGATTGATAGATCACTTTGCCTGTGAAACACCCGGATGACAGTTTATAGCTGGGTCGGGATTCAAACTCAGGTAAGATAGCTTAAAGGCAAGTGTGCGTACCTGCCAGCCCCGTGGCACCACTGATGTTGCGTCTTTAACATTTTTCAACCTGCTCTTCTTCCATGATCCTTGACTTTTGTAAAGAAAAAAGGCTCATGGAGGAGCTCATACATACATTGCATAAAGGAGAAATGGATTAGTTGACATGAGTGGGCTTTTACATCCATTACAATGACACTAGTAGACAATAGATACTCGCATATCGTACGTGGGGTTTTAACATAGGTTCCCTGCATCGTGAGCTCATGGTTCAGTTTGGAACACTCACAAGCAAATCTTGTACAAGCAGATGTAATAGCCAACTTAACATGGTGATCGAAGCCTCCAAGATGCAGCATTCCTGCAAGCACAGCTCAAAATATTTGCTTTTTGGGTTCTTTAAAAGGATATTTTGAATACATTGGGAATTGAATCCTAGATTGTTCAGCAGAGGATCGTGTCTTAAACTACAAAAGTAGTCTCTTCATCGGATGCCACAGACTTCCAATGAATGAATTTCCAGACCTGCTCTTTGAAACTCGTTGGTACGAAGTAGAATAGTTGAGGTATTTATTTATTTTTTAATCTCTTGTTGAGAGGTTCAGCAGCTCGGGTCATATGGGACTTCATTTTGCAGGTTGCATTTTTAAATCGATGATATAACTCTGATTGTGTGTTTTTATTACCTCTGTCACTGAAGGTGGACAGAGGTTATGTTTTCACCCATCTGTCTGTTTGTTTGTTTGTCTGCGAACAGGATATCTCAAAAAGTTAGGGATGGATTCAGACGAAATTTGGTGGAAATGTTTGGTGTGTGACAAAGACGGAATTGATTCGATTTTGGTGAAGATCTAGATCTGGATCCAGACAGTAGAATTTTAAATTTTTTTAATTATTCTTCACCATTCTGTGATGGGGCTAAAAAGGATACATAGCCCGATATCTCAAAACGCTCGGCCTGAATTCAGACGAAACTTAGTGGACAGTTTGGGTTTGTGATGTGGACAAATCGATTCGATTTTCGTGATTATCCGCATCCGGATACGAGAATTTTTTAATTCTTCAAAGTGATTCTTCGTCATTGAGAAAAGGGCCCAAAACGATAAATAGCACAATATTTCAAAAAGTTGTTGACAGATTATGACAAAACTTGGTGGATGAGTTGGGTAGGTGACAAGAACAAGTTGATTAGATTTTGGTTCAGTTCAGGATCCAGATCCGGCCTATCAGTGGGATTGAAAACGTAAACTGTTCAGCCTGGCGGAGGTATGCGCCCTACCAAGTGCCGTTCTCGTTTTAAATAGTAATCCAAAGTTTATATAGGAACTTGTATAATGTACGTACACGTCTGGTATGGAAAAGACATGACGAGACATCAGTGTAATATTACATGGCCTACAATGACTTTATGGGACAACTGAACTTGTGATCCCAGTGTCATGGGCTGTGTGCTCATATGGGAACACCTCACAAAACTGATTTCTGTTTCATTAATTTAGCCATCCACATACGACACACTAATAAATTTGAGGAAACAAATTGATGGATGACCAGAAGAGGACTTAGACATGAGGAAGAAGAATAAAGGAAAGATGGATATATCAATGGCATCTTGTTTGAGTCGATTGATCGTTGTTTTTTTAAATTCTATTTCCACTCTTGACAATTATGAACATTTATTCTCTCAACTACAATGCCTTCTCTTCAACTACTTGCCACCAATATTTGCTATGCTGTCTGCACATCAATGTCGGACCTTTTAGGTGGCTGCTGGAAAAACTCCGGTGCACAGATATGCAAGAATCCTACGTGCATACTCAGCAGTCCCAATTCGTTTTGCTGCTGCCGTGGGAATATGTGCAACATCAACATTACGAAAGCACCGGTCATCACAACAACATCGCAACCAACCGGTAAGCCTTGATGGTCATCACCTAAAAACAAGGCCTGAAGTGCAAAATTTAAACGGTGAAGGGAAGGTTATACGGTAGACGTGGTTAAAGTTTATCTATGAAGTTATGACTGATGTGCTGTAATCCTGATGTTCATTCATTCGTGAGAAGTGGCTGGTTGGCATCATTGCCCGGACCATAGCTGTGCTGCTGATGCAGTGCCCCATTGTCGGTTAAATGAAGAATTTGGAATTTGTTCATGGTGCCAGTGATAACTCGCTTCCTATTTGCGGAAGACACAGCATGGGATATTTAACGTCTACCAACAACTAGTGCTGGCAGACAGGACCTCCAGCTTAACGTCCTTCAATGGACGATGGACACATTGATACGTCACCCTGCCTGTGAAACACAAGGGGGACAGCTTACAGCTGGGTCAATTTTTTAACCAGGGCTCGGCAGCTCAAAGGCAGGCATGCATACCTCGAAGTCTAACGTATTCTACTGGCCTACTATCTTGATATAATAAATATAAAGAGTGTACGGACTATAAACATTTGCATCTGCCCCTTAAGACCAGAGATCACCATGAGACCTTTAAGGTTGGAGGTAAAGCGAAATTATTTCATGTAACCATTGCATCATTGATGTATTGTGAAAAAGCAAAAAGGTTATTCTTTTCACAAACATAGTTTCTGTTCTAACAACACACTCACTCACACTGTTGCACTCGCCATTTCTGCAATGCACGCAATTGTGGTTTGCGTCATTGCCAGTTCTGCAATTCCTTCTTACCACGAATTCTCTCAACAACAAAGCGGTGAGGACAGATTTCCTGGTGATGCATGCCTGGCCTGTATGCACGACAAAACCTGATGAATATTTATTCAAATATTTCTGCTTTGAGTTTCCACAATGAAGAGAAGGCAGTATGTCAGAAGGAGTGTTGGTGAGAAGTACACAAGGATATGTGTTTACAGCCGACTGTGAAGCGTGCTGGAGCGGCTCTGTTCAGGTTTGAGGATGTATTTCTGCTGTTGGAGTTGGTGACTCGGTGATAATTGAAGGAAGAATGAATGCTGACAAGTACAAGCAGACCTTAATCCACCATGGTATCCCATCAGGAAGGAAGCTAATTGGTGACAACTTTGTTTTCCAGCATGACAACGACCTCAACACACACTGCAAATGTCGGTAAAACATTTACAAAGGAAAGCACAGTCAGGAACTCTACAACTATTAGAATTCCCCCTCAAAGTTCTGACCTTAACATCAAAGAAGCTGTGTGCGATTATTTGGAAAGGAGGAAAATGGAAAAACAACCAAAATCAAAAGACAAATTCTGGGAAACATTGCAGAATGCACGGAACAACCTCCCAATGGAATTTCTCCCGAAATTGCTGGAAAGCATTCCAAAACAGATATCTGCTGTTTTGTGTGAAAAAGATGGTCACACCAAATATTTAAATTTCATCCATTGATCAGACTATATAAAAAGGTAATTCTCTGTGCGTGTGTATGTGTCTGTGAGTAAGTCTGAATATCATATAAAACAAGTAAAAAAGACATAAAATGTCAGAGCCCGTGTTGTTTAAGTAATTTTGCTGCATGGAGTTAAAGGGCTAGCCCATATTTATGTACAACTAAAATGGCTACCAGTCTATCAGTCAGCCATCTTTGATGAGATCACAAAATAAAGTGAGGGGCACGTGTATGCCTTCATTCTTTATCTGGGTGCCAAGTTTGAACAACATCGATAAATGCATGTCCGAGAAATGGTTCACGACATGTTCAACATCAGGGTTTTTCACAACTAAAATGGCCGCCAGTCGGCCATCTTGGATCTGACCTTGGAAAAAAAAATGACGTTCATATGTAAGCCATCGTTCGTTATATGTGTGCCAAGTTTGAACAACATCGGTAAATGTATGTGCGAGAAATGGTTGAGGACATGTTCAACTTCAGGTTATTTTTTTTTACAACTGAAATGGCAGCCAGTTGGCCATCTTGGATCTGACATCGTAAAAAAAATGACATGCATATGTATACCATCATGTGTTGTCTTTGTGCCAAGTATGGATAAAATCAGTCCATACATGTCCGAGATATGGTGGACGCACGCATGCACACACAACCACAACAAGGACAAATGTGTCCAAGAGCCACGTCCTAAAGGCTTTGTCTTCACCAGAAGAAGAAGAACAAGAACAAGAAGAGGAGGAAAGAGAAAAGAAAAAAAAACAACAACAACTTCCGATATTTCGTCACGTGCCTTGATTAAGCCAATAGCGAGACCCGTCATAGTGTATTTACGTATTTACGAAATATAGTGTATTTACGAAATAAATAGTGTATTTACGAAATTACAATACATTAAATGGAATAATCTTTAAATAGTAACGTGAACTTTCGAAACTTTAAAGCAAATGTCCGAATATATTTAAAAGTTCATGATAGACGCTCTCAAAAGGCATCCTCAATGCGAGGATGTTACAGGTGATTAGTATTTAAGGAGATCCGGATCCTGATATGAAAGAGCCGAGTCCTAAAGGTTTTGTCTTCACAAGAAGAAGAAGAAGAAGAAGAACAACGCCGAGCTCTCTTAGAGCCACGTTCGCACGCGAGACGCGGCTAAAAATCCAGATGAAATCTGTTAGCCCCTGTTTCGACTAAGTCCAATGTGGTGGTAAAACATGGCTGGGCCAATCTCCAACAGATTTTGCTGAAACTTGACCACTACCTTCATCACCCATGATGTACCAAAGTTTGTTCACAGCATAAAAAAACAAGCTCAAATGAGCTAAGATCCTCATCCTCTTAATGATGACGTCATAAAAACGAATATGACGTCATTGTGATGTATCAGGTTTGCGATAAATTATCTGTGCTAATGCCGGCTTGATTCCCGCAAACAAAATTCAAACAGCTTGCCTAGTTTCGGAGATAATGGTATAGGCGATTTCCATTAGCGGCGATATTATGACGTCAACTTTTTGTTCTAGGAAGAATTTCAAAATCGGAGATGGTCCTGCCTGCGCGTGGGGCTTCCGCATATACATGGCAAGTTTCACGAAGATCCGTTGAAAACTCTGGGTTGTGAAACAAAAATGTCAAAAAATAGGAATGACGTCATAAAAATTGATATGACGTCATAGTGATGTATCATATGTGCGGTAATTCATCTCTGCTAATGCCCTGTTCGTATCCCGCAAACAGAATTCAAAAGCTTGCCTAGTTTCGGAGATAATTTTTTTAGGCGATTCCATTAGCGGAGATATTTTGACGTCATAACTTTTTTTCGAGGAGGAATTTGCAAAATCGGAGATGGTTTCTGTCTGCGCAGGGTATTTTACATACATATGCCAAGTTTCAGGAAGTTTCGATGAAAACTGTAGGCTGTGAAACAAAAAAGTCCACAAGAACAACAACGTGAGTAAGACTTAGAGATCCTCCACGAGATCTAAAAATCAGGATCTGGGGACTGCGGGGGGTTTGAGCCCTCCAAAATAGGTATTTGCTTTCTTCTCCGAAACTACACACACAATTTCAATGAAACTTGACCACAGCCTTCATCGCCCGTGATGTATGTACCAAAGCTTATTCATGGGATTAAAAAAAATCATAATCAGGGTCGAAGGAGGTCTGCGGTGGGTGTGAGTGACTGTTGCTCCAGATCCGGGTGAGCTTCAGGATGTGTGGTCCTTCCTATTTTTAATGTAAATATATGAAAATGCAATAAAATAAAATGACAGCTTACATTCCAATTGGTTGCGAGGCAATGTTAAGAGGCAGGGTTTATGATTCTAAGCTGAAGAGAAACATTACAGGGTGCATCTGGAACTTATAAACAAAAGTGGAAAACAAACAGTACTTATCATATTTTTGTAAATGACAAAAACCTTGTGTCTGCGTTCAACTTGTCGGGACAAAGTGATCTTTCTTTATGTCTATATTTTTTTCCAGCAATGTGGATTGTGAATATAGGGAGAATATACATTGAGTACAATATGTTCCGAATATTTGTTATAATTAGTGTGCCTCTTACAGAGTACGACTGCTCTCTTCTCACGGAGCAGTCGTACTCTGTATGACCTGCATGGCAGGTGAAACTTGATGCTGGTAGGTCGTGCAGCAAGCGCTGTGATGGGACTCCATTTGTGCCCTTCTGCCTCATCAAGTCAGTGGGTTTGATTCAGAACATATATTATATAT
Organism: Eptatretus atami; assembly: GCA_035128595.1. Lineage (NCBI taxonomy): Eukaryota > Metazoa > Chordata > Myxini > Myxiniformes > Myxinidae > Eptatretus > Eptatretus atami. The sequence continues at coordinate 93,438,169 of CM068964.1, read as the reverse complement.
ATAACGAGAATCACACTTGGTAGAGCGTATACCTCCGCCACATAATGCCTGTTCCATGAGAACATATCGGTCCAAATACATTTTTGAGATATCATGCGATATATCGTTTTTGGCTCCATCTGTCAATGGTGAAGAATCACTTCAAAATTAAATAATTATCGTATCTGGATCCGGATTGAGATCTTCACAAAAATTGAATCAATTCATCGTGGGCACACACCCAACCTGTCCACCAAGTTTCATCCGAATCTGTCCACAACTTTTTGAGATGTCCTGCACACAGACAGGCAGACCGACAGATAGACAAACAGACAAACAGACAGAGAGAGGTGAAAACCTAACCTTCTTCACCTTCGCTGGTGGAGGTAAATATAATATATATATATATAGTTGCCCACCTTACTCCACATATTTTTTCTCAATTTGTTTACTCTTGGTAAAGGTGTTTTTTCTTATTATGAATGAAAACAGGATGTATATGATAGTTTTTCAATACCTATGCATTCACAAAGTCTAGCTTTAACACGAGTTTAAAATGTTGGCAGAAGGTGACCAGACCAGAGATGTGTGCATTGTCATGACTGCTCTGGTCCTCGCTGAAATGGAAGACCTTTGTTGTTTAAAACATTGTAAGGAATTAATAAGAAGTCGTCATGCCTCTCTCTGTCTCTCTCTGTCTCTCTCTGTCTCTCTCTGTCTCTCTCTGTCTCTCTCTGTCTCTCTCTCTCTTCTCTCTCTCTCTCTCTCTGTCTCTCTCTGTCTCTCTCTGTCTCTCTCTCTCTGTCTCTCTCTGTCTCTCTCTCTCTCTCTCTCTCTCTCTCTCTCTCTCTCTCTCTCTCTCTCTCTCTCTCTCTCTCTCTCTCTCTCTCTCTCTCTCTCTCTCTCTCATGAAAGTGAGCCAACCACTTGTGCACCAGATGTTTGTTATAAATGAACGAATGACCCAATTCCAATGAACAGATCGAACTCGTTAAAAGTATTCAATGCAAATATCGATAAAAAACTATGGCTACGTCAAATTAGTTTAACTCAGTTAACAACAATTTTTATTTTGTTGAATTAAAAAAATATTATTTGTACATATATATATATCGGTATTGCATTTGTTCAGTGAAGAAGTTTTATAAATCCTGATAAAACTCATCAAATCGATACTTCGTTAGATGCTCATCTGCTGGCTATACTAATATGATGTTTCAAACCCCTGCCTGTCAAGATGGAGTCATTTATCATTGTGTGTGTGTGTGACAGTGGTGAGCCTGATTGGTTTATTCTTGCACAGAAGAACCACCAATCCAGATGGCCAGTGCCTTCATTATTCTTGGCTGCGTTATTGCAGCTGCCCTCCTGTTCCTGGCGGTGTTTTACCTGCTTCATATGTTCCTCGGTGAGTTTGAGACCACCTAAAACCTCCAAACACTGCCCACAGCACAAATGGTCGACCATGTGGCAAAAGCAAATGATGTTGAGTTTAACCCTGTATTTCCCTACACAGTAAAAATATGGAGTAAGTGGAAATCCTCTTCGGATCCCATCGCATGTTAAGCTGTTGATATCTGGTGAATGCAGTGCGTATAGTCTGTTGTATTTAGGAAAACAAATCCAGACGATGTTTGTGAAATTAGCTTTTTTTTGCTTGTATTGCCGATTCTGTTCTTGCGTATGGCTGCTGGGTAGCTATAATTTCTTCAAAGTACAGCTGTGCTGCTGATGCGGTGCCCCTCTACCAGTCCTAATGCTGTGCCTCTCTACCATTACTCTGGTACTCATGTCACCAACCTCTGAAGGATGACAGGCTGAGTCAACCCCACCTGGTGTTAATTCAGCAGCCAACAACCCCTGCCCACTAAATTTCATCCAAATCTGTCAACGTTTTGAGATATCCTGCTCAGAGACAGACAAACAGATAAGGGTGAAAAGCATAACCTCTGTCTACCTTCTGTGGCGGAAGTAAAAATAGCAGAACTTTTGCCCCCTCCCTCATCCCTTCCATACATGACCCATACATCCCACCACCAGTGTTAGCAGACAGGTCATCTGGCATGTCCCTGCATCAGAAACACCAGGGTGACAGTATATAGCTGAGCCGAGATTCAAACCCAGGCTAGACAGCTCAAAGGCAAGTACGCCTACATCTAGGATACCATGCCAGCCTCCACCACTCCTCCCCCACCACTCCTTACTCAATGACTCCTTCCCTCACCTACCCTACTTCCTCTCTGCTCTTAACTTCCCTTCATTCTTCCCAATTTTATTTTTGTCAATCCACACCCTTTCCTCCTTGCTTATACATATGTGTACGGCTCCTAGTTATATCTATACATATAAGCATTTAATTTCTCCATGAAGGTCGCTGTTATCTAATCTCACTCATTTGGTTGACAATATTTTTTGGTATTGTCGGTCGATTTGCGAATGTCACGGTACTTTGAGACTCGGAAAACTTCCCCTGTGATAACGAATGATAACTGCGTGCCAAGGCCAAGGAAAAAGAATATGGACTGAGCCGAAAGTGGTGGAATGTTCAACATACCGCTCTGGTTAATCTCGTGGACATTTTGATGTTGGCGCGTGGGAGTTGCCCCCCACATGCATTTTTATCTCCGGAGCCATCGGCATCCAAAGCCGGTCGCCAATCTTAGCGATCAACGCTTTGTCCATTAATCCATGTATTATCCACCTGTCTATCTGAGATACCAGCAGGATCATATTTCTGCAGGAATTTTTTTTTAATAAACAACGTGCATTCTCATGTCTCCGTTGGCTTGGATTGAATCTGCGTACAAGACCCCCTCCACTTTTCCCATACATTCTTTCTTTTCTGAAATAAACATCGTTTTGCTTTCTTTCCAGATGCTCATTCACATCGGTGCTCATTTCTCAGTGTCCTTATAGCTCGACTGAGTAATCTTCCCACGCGATACACGATGGGAATAATTGCAACAAAATTCATAAATTCGTCCACGAAAAGAGGACAAAGAGGTAACCTTACCAGCCAAAGGAAAAAAGCAATAGGTACAAAGTCTCTGTGATGTCTCGGATGTCCACCCTTTGTCGGAGCAAGTTGTTCTTGCTTTGACTATAATGGGTGGACGCCTGAAGTTCATCAAGGATCGTGTGCCACCATCGTAGCTTGTGCTGTTCTCTTTTGCTGGAACTGGCATTAATTATTATTTTCTGTTCATAGATTTGTATTTTGTGGTCCATAAGGAGTGTGAGGACTGAGGAGGAAGTGAGGATGCAGGGTGGGGAGGAAGGTTGGTAATAAATCCATTCAGCGTAGTGTATTTTTATCACTGACAACTTCGTTCATTGTTCGTGCGCTTGGCTCTCAGCTGTCACATCATGGGTTTGATTCCTGATCGAGTACGTTTTGATTAACAGTGCCATCTGGCATAACGCCAGCAGGAGGCACTGCATCAGGAAGAATGCTGTCCTTTGTTAAATATTCTAAATGTATGTTTTTCAAAAGTAGAACCTTGGACTGGGAGAGTAAGGTGGGATCAAGTTGTCTCCCCTGCATATCAAAGCATTGTTATGTTGGAGGGGGATACGAACTGTACTCGATAGAATGTTACGTTATCGTGAGCCGTGTGTTCATATAGGTTAGAACATTTTCTGTAATCAGGGGCCTATTAGTGTGAAGTTGTCCAGTTTGTTATGTATGCCGTGAAGGGCGGGAGAGTTGGCATCGGGATTAGGTAGGAGAGCAAAATTAGTCTGTGTAATCTCTGTAAAACCAGGCAAGGTACTAGGACGAGGGGCTGCTTTGGATGTGTGAGCGGTTTGTGTGCCGGCCGATAATCCTCACTTGTGGTACGCACTCTGGGTGCAAGGAGACTGGCATGGCATCGGTCCTCACAAGGACCTGGAGGGTACTATCCCATTGGCGGCGTAAACAGTGACGCGTCATTTCTTCAGACAGCAGCGGTGACAACACCCCGTTCACACGACGTCACCAAGGCAGTGACATGACACCTCATTGGTCGATGCCGGGCAATGAGTGAAGGATACTCAAGGGTGTGGCCATGGGGGAGGGGATAAAAAGGCCACGTACATACATACACAGGGAGTGAGGACATTAAGTGGAGCTTCGAAGTTGAATTTTAGCCGTGCCTCCCTGGGTTTCTCGTACTGCTCACCCTGAATCCTCAAAACCTGAGCTGCTTTCTCCCCATTGTGCGTGAACGTGATTGTGTGCCCGTGGCACCTTTGATTTTTATATCCGTATCGTTAAGTGTATTTATTTATTTATACTTCTTCATTCATTCAGTCTGCCTTTCATCCGGGATTCTCCGTGTGTGTCGTGTTGTGTGTTTAAATAAACATTTTCTCAAAAGCATATGTGTCACCTGGTTACCGCCTTTCTCGCGCACGCGAACCATTTTGGTCTGTATGGAAACCCCTGGGGAGACAGATCGGTTAATGAAACTCGTTTAGGAGACTGGCGGGATCCAGATTTCTGTCCGGGGGGGGGGGGGGGGGGAAGAAGATGCATTTCCGCTCGAACATCGTCTCATTTAATTCGGAAAATCATGTAGCACAATGTTTTCGATGCGACAATATTGTTTTATATCATCCAATTGAATGATTATGCAGTTTAGTTCTGCAAACCGACGTTATGTGGAAAACATGTTTACCCAGCACGAAGGAAGGAGAAAAGACGGGAAGACATGGAGAAAGGTGACTTGCACAAGGACTTCAGCCAGCTCCAGCTTCTGCAGGTGCTCTCTCGGCTTGTTTTGCATCCAACATGCTTTGCTTACATGTCTTGGATATGACACCGTGTCGAATGGATTTGATTTATCGAGTGATTCAAGGTGACACCGAAAGAGATTGGTGTGAAAGATCAGGATCTGACAGAATGTGGAAAACGTTTCCACAGATGTGAGAAACGTGGGGAAACGTTTCCTCTTGCTGATGAAAGCATCAAGTCTGAAATGATACGATTGAACACTGCTGCTGATATCGATATTACTAAAACTCATCTTGTATGTATGTATGTATGTATGTATTGTTCCGAAATACAGCAAACAAAAACGGGGACACGATTAGCGGCAAAAAATTTCGGCCCACCTTACTCACCATTCTGCTGCGGTGTGCAGTATCAAGTTTTGTTAAAATCGGACAACGAAAAAATTATTTAAAAATCAATTCCCGATTCAGTCAAGTACTCTTCGGGAGAATTTGATCAAGCAAACAACCTCAGCGGTATAGTTCGCTGGAGCTATCTTTTTTTTTTTTTCTTGAAATGATTTATTTATCAACGGTTGTCACAACGGGAACCCAACGGGGTCACGGGTCATCTAGTAAACTTTAAAATCCAAGTGACCATTGCACACTGCCCCTTTTGGGTAGTGGTCCATGGCAATGCCCTGTTTGGGATATTTCTGTGATTCCAAAGTACATGCTTGTACAAGGGGTAGGCCCATGCATGCACCTGTAGGTTTTATTGCATAAACCTGTTCTAAAGACGGATATTTATTGCATATGTTCTGTGCAGGTAGTTGGCAGGGGTTGTTACGGAAATGTGTGGATGGGCCAGCTGGTCGATCAGTGTGCGGCAGTCAAGCAGCTGTCTCTGAACAACCGGCAGAACTTTCTAAATGAGAGGGACATCTATAGATTACCCATGATGGAACATGAAAACATTGCACGCTTCATCGATGCAACAGAGCGGCAGCTTCCTGGCAAGGCACCGGAATTGCTCATCATTCTCGAGTACTACCCGCTGGTGCGTGATCGGCTAAATCTGAGTACTTTGGGGGGAGGAAAGATTGTGATGTACTTCATATGAACATTTTGCTGGAGTCGTGACTTCAAGTTTTATGTACGTGGTCATCCTTTGCTGCTTGTGCTCGTCCTTACTGTGTAATGTGGCGGTGACCAAGGAACCCGAACACGTAACTTAGGAATGCTTATTTACAGTTTGTACAGTGTAATCAAAGAAGAGATGGTTGGGACCGACAACTCTTTCTTGATACTGTATGTGGGCATAAGGAGATCACAACCCATACTCACCCCTCTCTTTCCAACCACGTAGCAGATGTATGCCTCCTCCCCCTTGTGTGTGGGTTCAAGCCTCTCCACATATCTCTCTGGGTTGAAGCTGCAGCGACATTCATCAGTGCAAGGCAATTGACAGAATTATTTGCGGAATAGACAGGAATGACGGAAATGAGCAGAAAGGAGGAGAATGGCTCGATTCCTCTTTTTCCCACCTGTGGAACCAACTTCCACATTCTCTTAAATATCATTCTTCCATCCTGTCTTCAAGGCAGCTGTTCACTTTCATCTCAGATCATCCCTAATCCAAAACCATGATCTTTTCTACCCTTGTTAA